>JAANYP010005047.1:10000-499998 GCA_020465985.1 Centrapalus pauciflorus
TAAATCATTATTAAACCACTTGGCAGTGGCTGTGGCTGTGGCACCAATAATAATAATAATATGTTTACGATTGACTATTTATACATACAAATATTATATTATTATGCTTTTCAATATAGATTCTCTTCTCTTCAACCCAATATATTTGATAGATTTCAACAAATTCATCATATGAAAGAGAACTTAAGCCACAAAATCTCCAAATGGTACGTGTACCCCGTGATTCGTGTTTCCATTACCAACGGGATTTTCATTAATTTCTTCACAAACTTTACTACATTCAAAGCATACCAATAAATCAATTTTATTAACAGTAACTATTTGGAAGATTCTTACCCACTCATTTCCACAATGATTAAACATTAAACAACAAACAAAATACGACAAAGACAAGTGTAACTATTATTTAATGATCGATAATCCTCTGTTACTTTGTTAATTTAACTTTAACTTTTAATATCTCATCGTACGTTGTAACAATCCATCCTACTGCATTACGTATACTTGAACCTTTAACTATCACATACATACATTTAACGCTAAACCCAATTATAGTGCTTATACTAGTTCAATTTTTCGAGTGCCTTCTCAATACAACTTGTATTTTCTAAGTTTAAAGTGAAATATATATTAGTCATGATTCTTTTAGTGTAACTTCAATATCTTTGGTCTCACTAACTATTCAATAGCACAACAGTAAATGTTTATCCATATGAATCACAAATCTTCTATTTGACAATAGCTGCTGCCACTACTGCTACTATTTGATGATAACAATCCCCAATTCCTTGCCTGTTGGCTACAACACTTGCCTTCAAACAAGTCTATTATACATCTGTCTGCCATGTATTGTCATACAAATGTTTCCCTGAATCCCACTAAATTAGTCATTACTCTTCAAAACCATTGAGACCTTAGGAGGGAAACTAAACATTGTTCTATAATTTATTTACATACTTCATACTTTTTTATTAAAAAAAAAAGTATATTATATTGTTATTTAAAGACTCACATCTCACTATGGTCCCTGACCTTCGATTGTCGTGGATCGCTCCCCAGGAACCATTTTCGGCAAATTGTGATTGATTCCAGATTCAAATGCAATGGACCATGCCAAATTGGGTGGGAACAAATAAATAACCGATCTACGTTGTTGTACAATCAGCGTTACAATTAAAATGCATTTGGTCTAAAACTGGACCTTAAGAAAGGCATAACAAGTAAAAGTTGTCACAACATTATTAGACTGAACCATATCAAGAACCAAACCAAACCAACGTCCGGTTTTTCTAAAACCTTGATACTATTTCCAGTTTTGTCAAGTACGAACTAATTTTAGCACACACTTGTATCTCAATTCCTATATCCTCAAATTTCCGATAAACCCTGTTTGGCACACCCTATTTCTTGGTTCCAATATACCATTGTACAGCCCCTCACACTAATTGTTCAACAAACCTAATTTCATCTCATTCTAGTGCCACAAGCCAAACCAATTCACATGTTCCAAGCTCTTAAAATCTTCCATAAAATGCATCAAGAAGTGTGTTGCTCGTGTAGTCATGTTAAAGAACTTTCGACTAAACTCAACAAGCCGAATATCAGACGTTAGGTAAAACACATTAACTGCTTGATCGTACCTTAGTAGTTCTTCAAACTACAGATCATCCCGGAGCGTTTCAGTTTTCACAAAAGACGGCTCAGTAATATGGTTAACAAAGAGTTCTACTAATCAGCCATTGAACACTTGTTTTTAAAATAATAAATCAAAATGTCTGGCACAAAATGAATCCGACTAACTGACAAATAACTCAAATCGCAAAGATTGTAATAATGTAATTTTGGTACAGTAAAATATCATAAAAGAAAGAAGATGCACCTCCACTCTCAGTCAAAGCCTCTAATGGAGCGAAAGATTACAACGATCCAGCAAGGCCCATCACACCGAATGTCCATGTTTCTTAGATCAAGAGCTTCTCAATCGCATCCTGGAAATTGCAGGTCAAAAGATCAGAATCCATAAAACAGTGTAATGGCAATCAAGATGATGAGAGTAATTAGCACTTTAGGAGGAAGAACGATAACCTTGAGCTGCCGTATTTGAGATCTCAATTGGCTTCCTTCGTTAGAAGTCACCGAACAAGCAATGACAGCTCTAGTAACTCCACATGCCCGCCCAAGCGCTTCCTTTGAGGGGACAAAAACATAGGGGACATTCTGCCAAAACCATGCAGATCATTCATTCATTTCCATTACAAATAAAAGATTATTTGTTCATCATATTTTTTTATCATAAAGCATAAACAATTGTCACCAAACTAGATTAAGTACTTATGATATAACAACATAAATTGATTGGAAAGAAAACATTTTCCGGTTCGTGCAAAAGTATAGATGCACATGAAATTAAAACTATGCTTTAGGGATAGAAGTACCTTATCTTCAGCAAGCAGAGGAAGATGAAGAATAATTTCAAGAGGCTCAGCATCAGCTGCCATTACCACAAACTCAGATATACCCCTATTCAGGGTCTTTGTAGCTGTGGTTCAGAAAAAATCAAAAACTAACATTAGGGAATACAATAACCGACATTAAACCCAATAGTCACCACATTACAGAGAAACTTTAACTCGCTGAGCTGCAAATGGGTAGATTCCTTAAAGTCATTCAAGCTCATTCAAGTGAAACTTTATAAAGTTCGAGTACAAAAACGAACTTAAAATAATTAACGATTGACATAAATTCTTATCGAGCCCTACGTACATGTTGATATTTTTAGATTTAAGTATTTAACTCGAATAAAATACGTCTAATCGTTTTATTGAACATATTTCTTATACATTTTCAAGCCTCTGAGTTGAGCTTGCTCTATCAACCATAGTTTTTGACTTTTGATGAATATTTTCGAGCTATTTGAGCTCTCAAGTCGAAATCAAATCTTGTGGAGCCAAACTCAAGCCTTCATCATAAAGACTTGTCGATCTCTCAAGTGGAGTCCAACCTTAGTCTGATGCCGTCAAGTCAAGCTTGGGTTGACTCATTTGCAACCATATGTGTGCCTAAGTCCTAACTGAATATGCATTACATAATACATATTTACATTTCATTATTTTACCCAATGAAATCTTCAAGGATAGGATGTCAACAAGTGAAGTGAGTTACAAAATTCAAGTTTTAGGCCCCAATTATGCCTCTTTAGAAGCTCCATACAGTACATTCAAAGTCTACCTCTACCCAGATGAATGAAGGTATGATAAATGATCACATTTTGATTATTGGATGCTTGAAGTGTGTAAATATAGTATGGTAACATCATTTCTTACCCGAGTGCAGAGTCTCAAGTGATATGATCTTATCTTATATTCAAGATCCAAACCACAACTACCCACAGACCTATTTATACATTTCAATATCCCAAATTTTCCTAAATAATTAGATGGTGACACCATTGGCTACCGGACCTACGCTTCATGGTTTAGATGAGATATAACAGGTAAGTCTTCATTGGCAATGTTCCCTTGTGTTCTACAATGAGAATCTTGCAATGACTCAAACTTGGATCTCCACATCATAAAGAAGCAAAAATTGCATTTTGCTTCAAGACTCGCCCATATATTTTCCTCTTTATCTACATGTATGTATTTCAAATTTGAATTTAAAATGTGTTGCCGACATCAAAAGAGGGAGTTTTGTAGTGACTGTTGGGACCCAATGTTCAGCCACAGAAAAACATATTAATGGAATCTCCATTATGTATATGTGCATTTCAACTACTTAAGTGATTGATAGCATGTTAGGCCCCCAACAGTTGACTAATAATTCATCACTACAATTAATCCACTTAACATAAAATAAAAAAAAAAAAAACATCACCATATGATTAGAATCTGTGCCAAGTTCGCTAAAAGCTTCCAACAATATCAATCATGGAATTGATTGTTAGGCCCCAATATATGACTAATAAGCAGTCACATCGTTACGATAAATTAACTTCAAGCATACCAATAATCCCATGTGATTGAAATCTCTACCATGTAAGCAGACATTTTAATAGAATTATAAATAATTATTTGACGGGCAAACTTGTAGGTCCCAGTGTCTCACACTTTGACTAATGTACATGTTAGGAAATCAAGATGATATAAAATGACCATATGTAGGTTATAATTTACTAAATTAGCAGGGAGGATTAAAGTTTTTGCGGAGGCTAAAGATCATACCTTCATTGGCACCTTTTTTGAGTTGTTTGTAATTAGTGGCTTGTTGAACAAGATCCAATATTGTTATTGTAAGCTGTGCATCAGCCAATGGGTAGGCTTTGGGATTCACTGCTTCTCCTGTCTGCAAAATAGATTGAAACGAATCTCATATTACAATGGCTACATTTATGTATGTTTGTTACAGAACATAAAGCGAAAAGTAGAATACAAATTCAAAGGTAAAAGACGATAGAGAAAGAGAGAATTTACCATTTTTTTTCGGCGGATAAGCTGAAATGGGGGCTAGGGTTTTACGGAGAAATGAAAGGGGGGATTAGGGTTCTATGGAAAGATATACGAGGTGCGAAACGGCTACGCTGGAGTTTGGATCACTGACCCACAAGCGAGTCTTTTGGATTGTGTTTTAGTCGAAGAAACTAGTTATTTTTTAATTTTAATTTTCAATCTAGAAAAGTTAAAAACTTTTTAGATTATAAAGTTTTAGTTTTAAAAAAAATAAAATAGATTAATATAAAATAAGAAAAATATGATATGTAATAGAATAATTAAAGAAAGAAAGTGGGTACTATAAAAAATATATGGTATGCAATAGACTAGTAAGAAAAAAAATATGAAAAATGGTATTTTAAAAAGTGAAATGAAATTTATAAAATTGTTGTCAAGTTTGAAAAGTGACATAGAAATTTTCGATAACTAAACGCACCCTAGGTTATGTGAAAACCGACCAACAAAACCGTTACCAAAATAGCAAAAGCCAAAAGGTCTCATTTTCATTTTTCATTTTTATTTTTTGTTATGTAATTTTTTAAGGTTTGTTATAAAAAATAAAAAAATTAACTCAACGATTTTTTAAGTTAATTTTTCGTAACCTGCTCTAATAGTCTAATTTTCTAATATTTCACAAAACTAAAAAAATTAACTCAACGATTTTTTTTGTTAAAAATAACATTGATTGATTAAAATGCAAAAATCGTGAAAATATGTTGATTTTTTTCATAATAATTTTTTTTATCCTAATGCTCCAGCTTGGTTATGTAATTTGCTTTGGTTTTATAATTTATATTTTGAGTTGTTTTGTATTCTTTAAAAGTCAAACAATATCAAAATGTTACTTTCTACTTTTCATCTCAAAATCAGTTTGGCACACTCCTACATAATTTTTTGTTTAATAATCTAGAACTCAAACTAAATTAAAATTTTCACCAATAATTAGGGGTCTTCATAAAAATCCATATCCAAGCATCCAAAATAAAAATTCGAAAATCCGAAAATCGGATAACCGAAATTTCGGATTCGGATAGTAAATTTCCAGATTTTCGGATATTCGGATCGGATAATTCGATATCCGAAAATCCTAAAAAATTTATTTTTTTAAAAAAAAATATCTTTAATATTGATTATTTTACATCATATTGAGTTTTATTATTATTCTAATGTATATTTTTGAGTTTTTTATCTTGATATTATAGATTTATTAACTAATATTTTATATATTTTAGTTTTTTAATATTTTTTAGTCGTTTTGAGTAAAATAATTCCAGATACATTTAGTTTGTGATATATTTATTTTGAATATCTATTTGGATATATGAATTTGTATTTTAGATATATAAATATTTGATTTAATTTTAAAAAATATGAATTTTCGGATATTCGGATAGCAAAATTCACTATCCGAAATTTCAGATATCCGGTTTTGAGCACCCTTAATAATGATAGTTTGATTAACAAATTTATAATGAGTAAATCATATAGTACATGTATAGAAATTGTCATGAGTTTCCATATAGGGACAATCAAACAATTAAATGAGGATCCAAAACAAAAAATAAAGAAATGTTTCTTTACGTGATGTTTACATATAACATTGGGAAAATTTCTCAAAAAACCATCAAAACTACAAGTTTTTTTTTTGATTAGGTCCCTCGATCAATTTTTTTGTCTGATAAGTCCATTAACTATATAAAAATCACGAATTTGGTGTGTTTATCAAGAAAAGTTACCGGTGACCTGTTGAGCGAGTTGCAATTGCTGACGTGGATTTTATAAATCTATTATTTTTTCAATTAAGTCCCCCAACTAAATTATTTTTTCTTATAAATCCATTAACTAATTTATTTTGTCTTATAAATCCCTTAACTAATTGTTTTGCCACATAAATCCCTTATCTTGATTAAACTCATGGTATTTGTTGTTTTATCAATTTAAGTGATTGTTCAATTGACACTCACGTCACACATACGTGGATGCAAAAAAATAAAACAAAATGATAAATCAAAACAATCATTTTTATTGTTTAAAGTTTAGTCGGGATGAACTAGTTAAATATATTTAAAAATTGTGTTCTAGACAAACATAGGATCGAAATAATCATCATTTATGTTTTTTTATCAAACCAACTTATGTCATCCGGAATAACGGACTTTTAAAAAAATTTATTATTTTCAAACAATCATCGTCGTTTTGAAAAAATATTATTTTCAAATCAACTTATTTTGGTCTAGACAAACATGACATGCTCTGTAATTGAAATAAATATCATCGTTTTTAAAAGTTTAAAAAAAATTCATTTTATTTTATCGAAAAGTTTAAAGGTTTAAGTAGTTCGGGGACTTATCAGGAAAAAAAAAATGAAATGGGGACTTAATCGAAAAAATTTTATACTTTGATGGTTTTTGCAAAATAGGTTTAAGCATGTTAACCTGTTATAACAGGTTAACGGACCAATTTAAAAGGTTTAAGCAGTTTGGGGACTTATCAGAAATAAAAAATGAATTGGGGACTTAATCGAAAAATTTTTGTACTTTGATGATTTTTTGCATAGTTTTTCCTATAACATATAAGGTTGTCCCTGTAGGGGGACATCAGTCCAAGATATCAAACTACAAGTTACTTTAATTTTTAAAGGTTATTTGATAACAACTTATTGCGTTGAATCTAAAAAATTCATTCAGCCCACTTAAAATAAACTTCATTTGATAATGGCTTATTCAAATTAGTTTAAAATCTGGTCAACCTATTTAGTAATACAAAAAACATTTGTGTTGCCTATCTAGGCCATATGTTTTTCTAATATTACTATTTTTTCTTTCCTCAAAAATAAACCTTCGACCTTAACCTTTCATACTTCATGCACGGTTCCACTCGACTTTTGCCTCTGGTCAGTGCTTCTATCAGTTGTCTCTCTTGCCAATACTCCTGCCCGTTGTCCTTCTCGTTGGCTATTGCTGCTTCAGTTTTGTTTTTCTTTTTCCTCTAAAATAAATAAGTTTGATAATTCTATAACTAGATAAATTGTTTTCAATATAGAATGACAGATGTACAAGAAGCATGTAGGTGTACAAAAAGTAATGTAGCATATGTTAAAAGGTGGGCAAGACGTAGGTAGATAGGAAGCGGTAGGGTAGGCATGGTACATAGGGGTGGGTGGGGTAGGTAGGGTGTACTGGGATGGATGAGATGTGAAAGGGTAGTGTGAGATGGGTGTGTATATTTAGTTGTGGGTAAGGTAGGATGGATGAGGGTAGAATACGATATGTATTTGGTGTGGAATGGGTAGGGGTAAGGTAGGTGGGTATGTATGGTAGGTAAGGGATGGGGTGTGTAGGGTTGGGTGAGAAGAGGTAGTATGAGGTGGATATGTATATGTAGATATAGGTGAGGTGGAATGGGAAAAAGTAAGATACAATGTTCAGTTAAGTTGGGGTAGGGATGGGTAGGGGTGGTAGGTAGGGGTGGGTAGGTATAATAGAGTATGATACGATGGATTGGTGTAGGTAGGTAGTGTTTGATAGTTATCATCGTTGGGTATATGCAGTTACGGTAGGGTAGAGTGTGATGTGATGGGGTGAGGTGAGGTGAGGTTGGGTGGTGTGGGTTGGGGTCAGTGTTGGTAGGATAGGGTAGGGTTAGTATGTATAGGTAGGTGGTGGTTAGGTTAATGATAAGAGTAATATTGTCATTTGGTTAGGATTTTGAAATGTAAAAGATATGAGATTTGAAATAATAGGGGGTATGGAAGAATTATTAAACCTTAAAATAAGGATTGTGAAATGCTAAAGGAAAATGAAATCCCTATTTTTTTTTTTACCAAACATGATAAGAGAATGATCTTCAAATGAAAATCCTACCAGATTTTACTGAAATCCCAAAAACCAAACGCCACCTTAAATTATTTTTTAAAATGCATTATTTTTTCATCTCGTCTGAGGCATAAAAAATGCTCATGTTCGGCTCCATTTATATCACATGTACGAGCCAACCTATGGGTGTAATCAAGTCGAGTCGAGTCGAATATCACCAAGCTTGAGCTTGAATTTGACAGTAAAACTCGAGCTCGATCGATCCTTAATTTTGAGACTTGACCTCAACAAGATAACTACTCGTTACCATCGAGCTCAGCTCGACTCGACTAAATTCGGGATAAAGGACATCGAAATATAAATACAAAATATTCAATTTAATTTTATCCCAACAACAAGAAAGAATTGTAAAAATATAAGAATGTAATTTTAAGTTTAGGATTATATAGTTGATTTATGTAATAGTGATAAAAATATAATATTACAAAGTTGGAGGGTAAAAATGTAAACATGTAAATTTAGGCTCGCAAGCCTATCGAGTAGACTATTTTAATACTCGAACTTGACTCGATTACTACTCGAGTAGCTCGAGATTGAGCTCGGCTCGACTAACTGCAAGTCAATTTCGAGTATTTCACTAGTCGACTCCGAATAGCTCACGAATTGTCTCGCTTCGTTTACACCCCCAAGCCAACCTATGAATTATGACGAATAAATATGAAAGGTAGTGTATTTTTTGGATAATTATACCTCCATTATATGTTTAAAGCCATTTTTAATGAAAAAAATTATACCTATATACATTTGTGGAAGAGACAATTGTCGTTTTGAGACTTTCTGACGTCGTTTTGGGATGAAATAATGTTCACCATTGTGTGCATGCTGTACAGAAGGTCAAATGTTGAATAATGCAAAACGTCTCATCAATCAATAATAATTTTGAATATATTTTATTTTCATACACTTATTTTAAATTTTAAAACTTTAAAAATATTTTAATTGATTTCAAGTAAAATTTTATCTACAAAAATAAAATGAATATGCCAATTAGATAAACCAAAAAGTTACATTTTATTTTTAAAATATTCGTTAACACTTAGGAGTATTATATTATAACGATTCAAAAATACATCAAAGTTTTTGACATTGAAAATTTTAAATCGTTACGCAGTATTTGTTTATATTTTCTATTTCCATCAATATTGGTAAGTAACATTCTAAATATATTATAAGTAATTACAAAGGAATGTTACGCCATTAGGGGTGGTAGTTTCGACCCACCTGTTGTTATTTTATATTTAATAACACCCGCCGCAGAGTGCGGACAAATTTCCTCTTATATAACATATTTTGAACCAAAATATACATTAGTTGATTTATTAGTTTTTAATCAATTCAGTAACTAAAATATAAGTAATATTTACCTCTTTTCATTTTCTAAGAGCTTTCAAACTTTGATCATATCCCCATTTGTGTTTCAAATGAATTAATTAATGTTCAATAACTGCATGTAATTTTTTTAAAAGAAAATCATGTCTAAAGGTGTGTTTGACAAAAAAAAAAAAAAAAAAAAACTTCACAAATTCAACTTTGATTTTAAAAATTTCAAAACCGCTCTATTTGATTGATAGAATCTTGAGGTTTTAATTCAAAAACGAGGTCTTAAAAGCTCTTCTATGAAAAGCTTCATAAATTATCTTTTAAGATTAGTTTGCGATTCTAGTCCATAAACAAAATTAAAAATAAAAAGTTATAGTTTTAATTGTATTGAAATTCCCGGAAAAAAGAAAAGGAAAAAGAGCATGGTAGCTTGGTTATTCTTCTGGTCGAAAAGTCCAACTCCTAAAACTAGTATAGTTGCATCAAACATGGTGGTAATTTAGAATTAGAATAAGGTAAACCCAGGCCAGATCTACAGGATGAAGTCAACGAAAAAACCAACTAGCATTCTCAAAAAAAAAAAAACAAAATTGTATAGATTGATTGATTTGATTGATTATGCCAACATCAACGTTTCTTCATCTTATCTTAAGACTCACTTAAGTGCAATCATTTTATGAAATGTATCAGTATCACTCATTCACCATCTGCAACCTCACCCCTTTCCTCAGCTGCAGCAGCCATCAGTTCGTCAAATTTTTCCGTCTTCCCCAGCAATATTTCAATCTATTCACAATAACACACACACTTCTCACACCTCATGCATACACATACACAACACTTAACCCATAATTTCATTTCATATATACCACTCCTTGACATCATAAATACCCAATTTATTTGTTTACTCAATTTTAAATCTCTAGATAAATATCAAATATTAATCTCTTACTAATATACCATTCTTTTAACTTTGTTTCATATTATCATACATACTATTCTAAAACTATGGATGAACAAAAAACTCGTTTTATCCAAACCGAACCAGACCTAGACCTGATACATTCGGACTGGTTCTTGGTTCTTATTTGGTTCCACCGGGTTTTAAGCGAAGCAAAACGATACCATTCAGTCAGGTTCTTTTGGGTATTTTAGGGTTCGGTCCAGTTCTGGAACCGACTTCATCTCTATCTTACACACACACATATACACCCTGGTTTTACGTAGGCCTTTTTTTTTTTAAGTGCTGTCAAATGATTTCTTTCTGTGAAGTCTAATTGTTTTTTATGAAAAATTAAAGTGGCTTTCTCCAAATTTAATTATGCATATAAGTATATAACTCACCCATAAATTTTGCATGTGGGTTTCCCCAAATTAAAGTATCTTTTGCCAGATTATTTCCACTGCCTCTTCGCCTCACTGCCATCCATCTCGGTGGTGATGATGACGTCTCGTCATCCCCATATCCAACAATATCATCACCGTCATCTCCATCATAAACAGATTTCAAGTTCTTTTGTGGTTTCAAAATCGCCTTACGTATCCTAAATGATTCAAATTCATATCAATTTCTATTCTTATTCTTGTTTAATGGCTCTTGTTTTTTACATCGATTTTGCTTCATCCAGATTTTGTATCTAGTTTCATTTTCATTTTCTTTTGCGAATGGGTTTCATCTTGATTTTGAAATCAGTTCATGTTCATATTCGTAAATGGGTTTCATTTCTACTCATCCAGATCAGATTCTTGTATCATGCTTTCATTTTTCATTTCAATTTTGTTTCCAATGGGTTTGATTCGATGGTATCAAAATGTGTTTTTGGTTACATTTGTGTTCTGATTTTGTATTCTTTGCTTGATTTTTATGAATTCAATGCATTCCCAACTTATAATTTATGAAATGATATTATTGTATTATCTCGGGATTCATTATATTCATAGTTTTAACTTCAATGGGTTCATTACATTCACATGATTAACTTTGTTGGATTCAATGACTTCATACAGTACCATGTTTGAATGTTTCCCATTAGACTACACTCAAACCTAGTTGTCTAACAGCTAAACATTTGCAGTAATGAAAAGTGAAGAAGTCAACGAGTTAAAAAAAAAAAAAAAAGAAACGAAAAAAAGTAGGTTTGTTAGAAATAAACAAGGGTATAGAAGTCAATAAATAATCATCAAGATTTAAAAAAAAAAAAAAAACTAATTTAAACGATTAAATAAATGAATTGGGCATTTATGATATTATCAAAATTAAGAAGTGGTATATATATGATATTATTTGTTTAAGTTGGGTATATATTATATTTTTATGTTTAGGAGTGGTATATTTGAAATTCTTCCTAAACTTAATTTACCTTTGCCTTTTGGATGGGACGCCCTCTTGATTCATCTTTCATGTCAACAGTAGATGTCATAATCTCTGCATTGTTTTTTAACCATCATAATTAATCTGAATAATACATGCACATTTCACATATGCAAAATTTGGGAATAACAGTTCATCAATAATTCTTACTCTTCTCCACAGCAAAGCCGTTGTTCTTGAGAATTTCTGCTATTGTGACAACGGTGGCAATGGCTGCAGGAATGATCAAAATAACTTGTTAACGAAATCAATGTGTTAGCACATTCACATATGTACAGAATGCATAGCTCATGCACAATCCAATGATAGTATTCAATGTATTTGTCATCTAACAACATTCTTTAATATCTGGTCTCAGTGATTAATCAGAAGTTACACTAAGTGAACCATCTCAGATGATATATTCTTTAGAAACAAAATAAAATGAACCCGCCAGAATTATCAATGCAAGGAAACACAAGCCTCAAAAACATGAATTTACCATACTACCATATCATCTAGGTCGCTTTTATGACGAATATGTATATACATGATAAGTACAATACATATATAAGTGAAACAGAACCGAAAACATATAAACGATCTTCACAAATGCCAACCATAATTCAAGCTGTATACTCTCATTCGAATGCATGAAGTGATCCCAAAAATCTCAGGGGTTTCTCAAATTAACTTGGAAGCATACTCTTTTATTCTTTCTCTGATAAATAAGTGATGGAGAATAGTTTATTAGACAAGGATTGGTTTGAGTTTACCAAAATATTCGTAGAATTCATAAAGCAACAAGTTAGCTACCAACTGAAAAAATGTTTACCACAGAAGATATACCTTTTAATTACATAAGTGATGATAAAGCTGCATACCTCTACTTGACCCCATTAACATCTCTAATAGCACATGAGTCATGACACCGCAAAACAACACCATTCATCATGTTCAAATCAATTTTTAAAGTTTCATTCTCACAAAGATATAAGATTGATTAAAATTAGTGTCGAAACAATTTAAACAATCGTCCATAATAGATAATACCATAATGGGGGCAACAGAAAGATTGATCGTTGCAGCAGAGAACGTCTTCAACGATCAAGTTTGTAAGACAATATGCAACTAGATGGAAGACAAGAAAGTCATAAACATAAAAGAAGCAGTTAAGAAATAATTAGGTGCACACACATCTCATATCCTCATTGATATACACATGATAACTTTATGTGTCTACATTTATCCACATATTCAACAATTATCCATCATCAGTGATCGCTAAAATCCCTTTCCCAGCTATATACAAACAGCATTAAAAGCACACACCATATGAAAAATTAAAATATATATTATATTAGCTAACGAACGTATAAAAGTAGTGAAGAAATGAAGGATGAGAAGCGATAATTATTAAAATTACCCATCCCAAGGGCAGAAAGCTCCACCTCATTATGCTGCTGCATATATCTCTACAATTAAACAAAAATCAATTTCCAAGAACACATGATTAAGATCCAAAAATAGGAAAAAGAAAAAAGCAGGTTTTACCTTAGCGAGGTTGACGTAGAAAAAAAGGGGCTTTTTGGTGTTGGAGACCTGAATGCGATTCTTCTTGTGAGGGTCGTTTGCGATATTTATGTTGTGCACGGCGTCTGTAATTTCCTCCATTTTGGTGGTGGTTGATTAGATATAGAGATTGAGATTGAAATTGAAATTGCAATTGGAATTGGAATTGGAATAGAATGAATAATGGGAGAAGGAAATGCAAAAGAAACCCTAGAAACAGAACGCAAAGTGGGAGGGAAATAGAAATAGTCCTTGTCCTTGGATGAAGGGAAGTTTATGGTTACGGTTTTTGGGCTTTCAGTTCCCCCATTTAGGCATTTTACCCTTCCTCCGACATCCGTATCTAAAACATCTTCGTCGTCTTTTTTATTTTTTATTTTTTTCTTTTTGAGATGTGGATAACATATTTTAGGGTTAACTGGGTCAAAATATAATCTAATGTCACGTTTTTTTCTAATTTTGGTAACATTCTAATTTTTTTTCTATTCGATATAATATACTTTTCAAATCAAGTCAATCAAAGTTAACCATATCAGATTGAAATGTAAAAATATACTTACTTTGTCCAATCAACATTTTTTTACAAAAATGACAGCTTAATTGTTGTGCACTGTTTTGTGCAATTTTTTTTATAATACCTTACTATTTTGAGCAATTTTAAAAATAAGTAAGCAATTTTTAAAAAAATTGATGACTGGATAAAGAATTTGTCATGTCTGTTATTTTTACCTTTGAATCTAATACTGTTACATTGATTGACTTGATTTGAAAATTATGTTAGTGTAAATAGGAAGAAAAAATTAGTATGTTATCCAATTGAAAAACAGCGACGATAGATTATCTTTTGACATAATTAATCCTATACTTTATTTATAAGGCTCATACAAAATTATTTTATTTGATAAAAAATTAATCATGGTTATATTGTTTTTATTAAATATTAATAATGCAACACTTAATAATAATAATTTAATAACATTTGTCATTTCTACAAAATATAGGAGCTCTATTTGTAACTTGAATGTCTATCTGAAGAGAAATGAAATAAGAAAACCGAAGTTGATTAGGATAGAATTTTCAAATTAATAACCAACCGGGCACATTGCGATTAACATTAATCGTACAAACTGTATTACAAATCGCCTCTAATATGATATATCTTGTACAAGAGCAGTTAGGGCTAGGGGTGCTCATATGCATTTTTTTGGGGGGGGAAAAAGTTTTTAAAAATTTTAAAAGTAATAACTATGTCTATACAACTACGAAAAACGTTTCCTATATTATCATCATCAAATAAGAATATTATAGGTATTATTATGTTTTTTGGATGTTTAATAAATTAACATATATTTTTATGAATAATTTACCAAACACAATTTTCAACTTCCATAAAATAAAACCTTTTTAAAGAGTATGAAAAAAATGCCAACTCCAAATAGAAAGTTTAAGAGATAATTGTGTTAAAAAAAAAAAATCTCAACTTATCAGTTTTTTATGATTAAAACCTCAAACCATTTTCGTTGCATTGACAACCCTGAACTAACTAAAAATCAGTAAATCAATGTTTTATCAATGGGTAGTTGGCTGAAACCGGTTATTAATTCTACGTGGACCGGTAAATAACATACATTGAATAAATTTTAATTGTTGAAGCTAGTTGTCAAGTATTACACTCATTTAAACCCATTGATACTTTTTAATTGTAATTTTTAAACAGGGTTACATTATCAACGATGGTTAAATGATGTGTAATACATGGAAACTGGTTTCAACAATTAAAATTTAGAGTTAATTACAAAAATGGTCCCCGTGGTTTGTCCTAAATTTTGGATTTGGTCACTGAACTTTCAATTTTGCAAAAACGGTCCTTATTTTCATAGTTTGTTTGCAATTTTGGTCACTCAACCTATTAACTTTTCTAATATGACCAAATTACCCTTTATTATGATGCAAACTATAGGGACCATTTTTATAATTAGTTTTTAACTCTTTTTAATCTTAATTAAATAAATTATTTTTTTAGTGTTACTTAAATTTAATAAAGTATAAAAAATAGAAAAAAATTATTTAATTATTCATGTTGGTTCATAAATGATTTAGATATTTTTAGTCTTAATTAATTTTAATTTACTACAATCAAAGTGTAAACCAATCAAAATTTATAATCGAAAAAATCATTTATGTTTAGAAACTATTTTCTAGAAGTTTCGTATATAAAATATTATAAAAATATTTGACTCTATAATTATTTATGTTGGTTCATAAATTTATAATAAAAATATATTTGTTGGTCAAATATTTTACTTTCTTCTTAAATAAAATCGGTCAAAGATTCTATTTTATAATATGTTCACATTTATATCAAAGCAAGGTGATAATGGTAAAGTGATAAATCTAAATCGTTTAAATTTTTAAGGTGTCGATTTAATCGGATTAAATGAAAAGTCAAATTAAAGACGAAAAAAAATTAAAAACCTATTTATATTTCTCGATTTTTATGTAAATGTCTGACAAACCAAATTTGATGATAAAGTTGTTAATCATGAATCTCAAAGATGTTATATGGACCTAAAATTTTAAATCGTTTTTGGTGTAATTAAAAATTAAAACGATAAAATAATTGATACGTTAAATAAATAAAAATTTGATCGTCTTAGACCATTTGGAAGTTTTTTTAACCCGGTCAAATTAAACGCTGAATTTTTATTTATTTAATTTCTTTAATATTTTTAACTTTAATTAAACTGTTAGCTCATAACTAATTTTTTTAATAATTTATTAAAGTTAATTAACACTAAAAATAAAGTAGAGTCAATTACATAAATGGTCTTTGTGGTTTGATCAACATAAATATTTTTTATTATAAATGTATGAACCAGTATAAATAATTATAAAGAAAAAATTTCTTATTTATGAAACCTTTAAAAAATAATTTCTAAACATAAATGACATTTTCGATTATAAATTTTGATTGGTTTACACTTTGATTATAGTATATTAAAATTAATTAAGACTAAAAACATCTAAATCATTTATGAACCAACCTAAATAATTAAATAATTTTTTTCTATTTTTTGTAGTTTATTAAATTTAAGTAACACTAAAAAATAATTTATTTAATTAAGATTAAAAAGAGTTAAAAACTAATTATAAAAATGGTCCCTATAGTTTGCATCATAATAAAGGGTAATTTGGTCATATTAGAAAAGTTAATAGGTTGAGGGACCAAAATTGCAAACAAACTATGAAAATAAGGACCGTTTTTGCAAAATTGAAAGTTCAGGGACCAAATCCAAATTTAGGACAAACCACAGGGACCATTTTTGTAATTAACTCTAAAATTTATTCAATGTAGGTTGCTTACCGATCCATGTAGGATTAATAACCGGTTTCAATCAGTTACCCATTAATAAAACATTGATCTATTAATTTTTAGTTAGGTTGAGTTTTTTATGCAACAAAAAATAGTTTGAGATTTTAATAATGAGATTTTTGGGCAAAAACAATACCTAAATCATGATACAAGTATATAACAACCCCCGGTATTTCGCAGCCTTCCGATTTGAATTTGTTCACATCACATACAATACAAAATCGAACAAGATTCGCAGTGAACGTCTGCAACGCCATGGATGTCGCCGGTGAAGTTCCTAATAACTGCAGCATCCAGATTCCTTATTCTTCTCTTACCGTCGATCACTCCCTTCCTGTTCCGGAGATGAAACCTAGCCTCGTGTACGCTCTTAAATCTATCTGTTCTGTTCGTTGTTACATCCACATGATATTTGGGCATGAAGCTGAATGAAATTGTTGCATTTATAGCATGGATTCATAACCAAGTGGGGTTTTTATACATATTATCATGCAACGACAATAAAAAAATATGAAATTGTGGAATATAAAACTATATTCCTAAAATTTGGGCATGAAGCTGATGAATGAAGGTTTGAATTGATTAAAACCTACGTTAGGATAATGGTTTTATTGATAAAAGAAGTAGGATGGATCTGGTGTTTGTGCTGATTTTGTTCTTTTTCTGGTCGTTTATTTAGCTTGCAAAATTGTCACTATTTATCAATGTGAAAAATGAATTTGGCGAAACAAATTTAAATCAACACAGCCCAACCCTCCTTGATTCTATTAAGTTTATGTAGTCAGAGATCTTTGCCCAGAAAATAAGGAACAACCTAATTCGTATAATGAGCTTGCATTCTTACCTCTTTTTCATACAAAAGCTACATATTGATACTTTAATTTCTAAACTGTTACTTTCCAAATGTGCAATTGCTACAAATTTTCTTGCCAATTACTGACATGTGTCTTTATCCATTTCTTAGTAAGGTAACCAAAAATTTATAAACATATTGTGAAGTAGCAGTGACAAGCAGACCATTTGATCTGAAATAGGACTTGCAAATGTTTTTGTTTTCTATATCTTGTAGTAGTAAAGAAATTATATTTTTAGTATGATTTATTGTAATCATGGGGAGTTCTATTGATGGCATTGATCAAGTTCCATGTTTTTTTGTGATTTAACATTAACAGAAAGCTTTGCAAGGACCTGTTCAGAAAATGGTCAAATTTGGATGACTCATGCTTCTTTGCTGAGAGAGTGTCCGGTGGCATTACAAACCTATGTATGTATCTATGTATCTTATATTTGTTTATTGTAATTCGGCCTGGTTATTCATTGTACGACAGTTAGATTTGAGACAACCAAACTTTTTCCATTAAAGAAAGAGGTGATGATTTTGTGGTAATTCAAGGCTAAGAGATGAAGATATACCGGCTTTTGTATATAATTTTTTAATAAGGTGGCATCTTTCCATTATCCAGTTGGACTAGTCTCTGAGATTGGTGTGGTAATTAACTTCATTATTTTCCCTTGTAGTGCTCAAGGTATCCATAAAGGAACAAAATGGGAATACAGTGCATGTGACGGTCCGACTATATGGTCCAAACACAGAGTATGTTATCAATCGAGAAAGGGAACTACAGGTTAGCATCTGACTATATGTGCTTACTGCTTTTATGATAGAACATCTCTATACAAATAACCAATTTCTTTTATGATAGAACATCTTTATACAAATAACCAATAGTGATTGCCATGTGTGCGCTAAAGTGCCTTGGAATCTTGGATATTGGCATGGCCCATCTTCTCTCTAAAGTGACATATCCTTGCATCGTTAAGCTATGCATAGAATTTTTTAGCAAAACACTATAGTAATTTAATTTTTATGTTCTTTTGAAGTCAAAGGTTATGGCTGAAAGTTCACTACTGACCTTTTAGTTTGTCCTCTATGACCCAATATATAAGGATGTCATCACTGAATGGCATTAAAACCATACAAAATTTGTGTCAGTCATGACAATCTACTATTTAATGTCCTTCAACAGAAGTATCACATTATATCTTCTTTCTATTAGTACGTTCTGGCTACTTCATGCTGTTGAAATGTCGTATCTTGGTCACAACAATTAGTACAAGATTGCAGTTGTTGCTGTGAGGTTATTTTCATTATTGTTCAGATCTGATGCATTAAATAGACTTTTCTCCCCTTGGTAACTTTGCTATCCTTGTGTACAGGCCATTCAATACCTTTCAGCTGCAGGATTTGGTGCCAAGTTGCTAGGAGTATTTGGAAATGGAATGGTACAATCATTTATACATGCTCGTACACTAGAACCATTAGGTAAGCAACAAAGTAACATCCTTGAGTGTGATGACACAGTGATTTCACACATGTTACGAAAATGCAAATTTCATGTTATGATGCCACATTTATTAGTTAAAAAGTGGACATCTTCTGTTTTCGTCGTATCATTTTAGTTTTTTGATAAAAAAAATTTTTGGTTCAATGATTACTTTTATCTATGTTATGGTTCTTTACATAATTTCTCCATTAACAGATACTGAATTCAAATATAGTAATAAATCTAGAGATTTGAAGATTTAGTAATGTATATGAATACACTTATTATCTTGTCAGATTCAGACACAGATTTCACATTTTCAATATCCATCCAAAGTGGATATGAATATGGATTTCCATAGGCTAGTCAGATATGGATATGGAAGCCAGACATATCACATCAACTCACACGAGTAGCTTTAGACTTGACATTTGATATGATTGTTACTTCTATATGCTTTACAGATTTGAGAAAGCCGAAATTAGCGGCTGAAATTGCAAAGCAACTTAATAGGTTTCATCGGGTAGAGATTCCAGGATCAAAGGAACCTCAGTTGTGGAATGACATCTTCAAATTTTTTGAAAGAGGTGCTTTTTATGTATTCATCCCCAGCTAACTCAAATTTTGAGATAAAAGTTGCTTTTTTCTCTTTTCTGGGATTATCTTCATAATAAACCACTGAAGATAGTTTTATTGATGGCAGCATCCAATCTTACTTTTGATGATCCTGAGAAGCAAAAGAAATACAATACAATTTCATTTAAGGAAGTCCATACAGAACTTATCAAGCTCAAGGTAGTCATCGAGGCTTTTCTAAAAATTATAAATTCTGTAGTTTGATAAGCTGTAATATATCTATGAAAGAGATGCTGAGAGTCCGTTTAATGCATCATTCCTTTGGTCAATCTTGACCCACTTTTCACAACTCACATATCTCTTTTATAAATACTGTGGTTCTATTTTGAACTTTTAGCCTTTAGAAGCCATGATATCTGCAATGGCTTAGATTTATGTATCACTGTCTTGAGCTTGAGATCACTTGTATAAGTTTCATATGTTTTAAGTCTTGGGACCGTAGTTTATTTGTGGAGAAACGTCTGGTGATTATGAGACAGGAATTGACAGGTCGCCTCAATGCTCCTGTGGTCTTTGCTCATAATGACTTGCTTTCTGGAAATTTGATGCTGAATGATGATGAAGGTATCTTTGTACTGAACTCTTTATTATACTCAAACATGAAATGTTTGTGATTTCTATCAGACTATGACTATTTTTGGCATATGTCATCTTTGGTCACTTGATGACTTAATGTACAATTTCAAGTACATAGTAAGCAATCAAAATCCATGTTAATGGAAGGAGCACAATTTTGTATTCGAAGTGTCTGATTAACATCAGAATCACATCCTACAAGATTTCTATATCTGCTTGCAATTATCTTTCTAATAGCTCTTTTTCTACGTTTTATTGGAGCAGAGAAACTCTACATCATAGATTTTGAATATGGATCATACAGTTACAGAGGCTTTGACATTGGGAACCACTTCAATGAATATGCCGGCTATGATTGTGACTACACCTTGTAAGCGAATCTTGTTTATAGGCACCTTTTATTTTACCCTTTGTTTTGCAAGGGAAAAAAGATCCACATTTGATTCGTGATCATCGACCTGAATGCTTGCTTCAAAGTTGATATGAATGTATTGCTTTTAAGGAAGAACAGAACTACATAAAAAAAATCATTTCTAGAGTATCCATCTGTGACTCTTCATAGTTAAGCATGGAGTTGAGCATCATTTTCATTTCTACAATAAAACTTATGACTTGTACTTCCCGATAATGTATCATACAGGTACCCAAATAAGGATGAACAATATCATTTCTTCAGGCACTACTTGCAACCTGAGAGGCCAGATAAGGTACCTACACCAACCTAATTAATTAGAGGTTTGTTTATGCATTCAATGGTTGCCAGTAAAGGGTTTCCTAGAAAGAAACTTGGATTATTCAAGCTATGAATGTAGATTATAAGAAGTCTATGCAATATAGTTCAAGCAAAGGACATCTATTTATGATTAAAAAAAACCATACTCAATTCCTCTTATAGACTTGAGCTGATTATTGAACATCAGTTGTGTCTCTTAACGCAAACTATAACGTTGACTTGGACCTGGTATGCTGGTAATAAGTTTGCAAAATGTTTAAAAGATCATGTGACAACGTATGCAGGTGACGGAGAACGATTTGAAGGCTCTCTATGTTGAAACTAGCTGTTACATGTTGGCTTCACACTTGTACTGGGCTCTATGGGCTCTGATCCAGGTACCCCATGCCTCCATTCTTGTCATCTTGTCTGGATCCGTTTTCTACGGGGATCTTGATTGCTTGATTCATTGCAAAACAGGCAAAAATGTCTCCGATCGATTTCGATTATCTTGGTTATTTCTTTCTAAGATACAATGAATACAAGAGACGGAAGGACACATGTTTATCTCTGGGGAGCACAGGATCCAAGACTGAATAGACGCAGGCGTCATCAAGAACTTTTTCTGTTTGAAATGGACACATAAGTCTTTATTGGCATCGGCTTGATGGAGGGAACCAGTGGTAAACTTTATGAATGGTGAAAGCCCTTTGACAGGAGTGGTTTGTACTTTGTTGTAATCTTGTACTTGATTTGCATAGTTAGAGGGACCATTTTTTCAGAAGAAAAGGAAAAGCAGGTACTTGTTTCTTCGAAGCTTTATATGTAAACATAAAACATAAATGCATTGAAAGGGGCAGGAGGGTAGCTGCTCGGATTGACTGGCAAGAAAAGGCAGGTACAAACGTTTCTTTTCTACAGATTTTTGTAATTTGTTATCGTTTGCATTGAATAATTCCACCCGATTGTGTTAAAAAAGTGTCTGTAACGTCTTACATGATTGACCGGGAAAAACCGCAACTGCAACGGCATAGGCGACGGGACTCGCCGACTCGGGATGGCACTGGCTGTCATGGGACCTAGCATTTTTGTAAATTTCTTTCAAACATGTTTCTACATGCTATCTTCACGTCATTTTATATTTTTTATATGATAACAAGTTGTTTATCTTATTTTTTACATGGTAACAAGTGACATGTTTATCAGTTAATCCTGGATTTGAAGTTATCATTTTATGTCTATACTGGGTTTGAAATCAGTAGAGTGGTGTTTGTTTTTTAAAAGGTTAAATGTCTGAAAATCACATCTGAAATTAAGAGGAGATTTTAACATATGAAACGACTCTCATCCTCTTAAAATTCAGAGGTTTCAACCTTTAAGTCTGAACCTAAACAAACTTTATTTATTATAGATCTGAATTTTAGATTTTAGACGTTTTTAAGAGGCTTTTAATGAAAAACAAACGAGACCGATTGTCTTTGAAATGAAACTTTCTAAATTCAAAATGCTCGAGCCTAGATGAGTAGATGTATAAATAAATTTGGTTTGATTTGATAATTCTAGCTCTATAAAATATAAAATACACACGTGACTTGATGAGCAAAATAGGCAAATCTGCTCCATTCAAAAACTAAAAACATTAAACTGTGTATATATTAGTTCTTCAAGTTCACCACAAACAAAATCATCTAAAAACAAACCTACATCATCATCCGCCATTGATGATCTCATGCTTGAAGAACTTGACAATGAACAATATGGCTTTTCAGGCGGTTTCGTCCCGCAAGACTCGACCATAAATTCGACACCAATGTCTTCAACTGCCCTTTTCCGGCCAGGGTTTCCCACAAATGCTCGGCAGCAGCTCCTCCTCCTCTCCCGTCATTCACAACGTTCACCAGAGATATACTCATGTTGTTTCGTATGATACAAAGCTTCCCGTTAAGCGGGACCAATGCTGCAGCCTCTAAAGCCTTTGAGTTCCCCATATGCATCTTGCTATCGATATGCTTGCTCCAAGAATCGCTTTCCTCGTCGTAAACCCTAACCTTACACCCGTCTTTGCACTCCAAGGCATACAGCTTCCCGTTCAGGCACGTGCTCGGATTTCTCCAACCTGCAACCATGCCATCGTGAACCGCAGTCCATACATCAGTTTCGGGTTGGTACATTTCGCTGACCACCTGTCGGTGGGATCCGAGACCCTTCAAGAACCACCTTCCGCCGTAAACCACACCTATAAACGGCACCATTGCTGTGCTCATGTCTGAAACAAAACACCATCTGTTCTTGCTTGGATCGTAAACCTCCACGGATCTTAGAGACCGTTGGACACCCTCGTTCTCTCCACCCGCTACATACAAACAGTTGTTTATAACACAAGACCCGAAGAAATGTCTTCTCCGAAGCATATCTGGAGCCCGGTGCCATTTATTAGTCCGTGCACTATAATAAACCACTCGTCTCATCGAGCCCTTGATGGGATCTTTACCACCGAATAAATACAAGTGGCAGCCGCTCAGGACTGCACACCCAAACCCCAAGGCTTCTGAGTATTCTTTGGGCACGGGTGGTAGCGGCTGCCAGAGCTGGTTCATTGGGTCGAAACCATGCCATGTCATCTTCCGGTCTTTGTCCCTCTTCATAACATACACCCATTCTTCAGCGATTTCCATGTTCTTGCGAAGAGAATAGAAGAAATTCCCCGCCAAGAGACGGTACCATCTTTTGCAAACTAATCGGAGCTTGCGGTGCTCGATTCTTGGGACTCGTATCAAACAGGCAATGGCAAGATCATCGGGTAGACCGGGAAGCAAAGGAGACTGGCTACGGGTTCTGTCACGTGATGGTTTTTGTCTGGTAGGGTGTATCGATGGTTTGATGTCAGGCTGTAGACATAGCTTTGAACCAGGAACAAATCTTTTGGCTCCGGCAACAGTTTTCAGACCGGCATCTACTCTACACAAGCAAGCTGTTGTATCCACCTGCAAAAGAGGATGTCAGCATCATTCCAAGCTTCAAATCAGCCATGGCAGAAGCCGATGTGCAGTACTAACAAGTAACAAGAACTCGGTGATAAAACTTACACGGGAAATCACCAATTCATAATAATCAAACAATAACCCTTTGGATTTTAAGCTCATTTAAATAAAATTTCGAACTAATCTTGCATTCTTGCCCCTATTTGAGTTTAAACCATGGAATAAAATTCCTATAACATACCATATTGAAATCCCTAATTATCCAGACGATTAAACCATGAAAAAAATGTAAATTGATCCGGATTCTGGGCTCTGACCAATTGTTATATCTTTTGGGATGTTCTTACAGGTGTAGACTGTAGACCCCTTATAAGTTGGTGGAGCCTTACTTGTTTGTAAATCAAGAAACTTTAAGCAACAAAAACAAAGCTTTGTTCACAAACTTTCCATAACTGTTCAAAGTTCGGGTGTTTGTTTCTGGGTTCGACTTTTTTTTTAAAAACCATTTCGGGCTGCCTTAGCACTTCAAAGATAATAGAAACAATAGAGCAGGACAATAGGCATACTACATTAGATTTTCTATCTTCAATAAATATAAGAAAGATTATAAAAGATCAAGAACTTTACCAAAGGAGGCTGAATTCCTCTTTCCATTCTTGAAATCCACTATTTATATGCAGATTTCATAATTCATCGTCTCCGGTAGCAGCTTCAAAACATAGTCTTGATCCTACTAGAAAGAATTAGTTTAGAAAGTAAGTGCATTTAACATATGATCTCAGATTCGAGATTCAATTTTTTAGAATTGAATTTAAAATTTGGATGAATTTCAAGAAGAATTTACCTCGATCTTTGCCTTGACAATAGAGATTGGACCCTTTGGAGAGATCAGGGTTTTTCTTCCTTTCAAAACCAACTCAAAGATTCAGAGAAAGAATAGGTCAAGGTTACAATTGAAGAACCTAATTAAGCACCCAGAATTTGAATTACATACCCAATTTCAGAAACTGAAGATAAAGAAAAGAGAACACTCAAAAGACACAAACTTTAAATAGTCAAAAAAATCTGATCAAAAAATCAAACACTCAGCCCAGATCTCCAAATTGTCAATACAAACTCTAGAATCAAGAAACCCATGTAGCAGAATCTCAGAAATCAAAAGACCCCATAAAAGTTATAAAGGAAAAAAAACCCATGTAGCAAGGACTCACTCAAGATGTCAAAAACACACAAATCATAAACAAAGAAGTCTTGTAATTAATGTTGGCCTGAAAATGCAAGATATCAAGAAATGGGGCAAGAAAGAAAAGGAAATGAGGAAAGGAAGGAGAGATAGAGACACCTTTTTACTGTTTTCTCACCATTAAAGTGTTGATGAGTGGAGAAGAGGGCCCATAGCTCCATTGGAGCAAAGCAACCTAACAAGCAGAAGAATGTGTTTAAGATGAACCCAAAAAGGAGTGTGCCAAAAGAAACCTAAACCATTAAGCCAAAGAGAGATTTATGAGTGCATATGGAGGATGATGATGACTTGATGAGAGAGAGAGAGAGAGAGAGAGAGAGAGAGAGATTTACTCTTGTAAAATTGTAAATGTAATGGTGGCCTCCCAAACTTCAAAAAAACAAATAAATAAATGAGGAAAGAGAGAAACAGTCAGCAATTGAGAGAAAAGTTGCAGCCTTGTTTTGGTGTCTTTTATTTAGTCTTTAGTATAAAGATAGATTTGTAGGGTTGTGCTTTATATTTTTTATGTATTTTTCAGTCAATTTTAAATGTATGTGGATAAATTTTAAACCGTGAATATTACGTTTTTCTAATAATTTAGTAAAATTCAACATATACAGGATCATTTGAGAACAAAATATAACCATCGATAAATATTCATATATAAATAAATTTCTTTTTTATTTTTTTAGATCTTCAGTTTTTTAAAAGATTTTTTTCACCACGTATATATGTGTGTGTAATATTTAAATTATTACATATTTTTATTATATAACAAACCAAAAATATGTTAGTAGTAAGTTTGTTAAAAAACTAATAATTGAAGTTGTTATAAAACATTCACTATATGTACTTTTTCATAGTTGATGACTACGTTTGTTATTTGTTAGTTTATTATGAACTTTTAGTTTCTGAAAGACTAAATTGCTTCAAATTATGATGTTTTTTATATATAGAATAAATAATGTAGTTTGGTCATAATGAAGTTTTACATTATTGGAAAACCAAATTTCAAAGTTTGTTGCACCAAAATGACCAAATAAGTTACAAAGAATATATAAATTAACAATATTGTTGTTATTATAAATCTTTAAGGAATGAATAATTTAATTCTTCAATCTTTTAACAATCAAGAGTTGTTGTTGTTATTATTATGTTTAAAGCACGATAAAACAAGATTTTTATTTAAAAAGATATCCAAGTCATCATTGAAAAATTATTTTTAATTGAAATATCTTATTGTTGTCATTTTATCTTTTCAACTGTAAAATATATTAAATCAAGTAAAAAACAACAAATAGAAATGTATTTGTGTAGTTGGAGAAAACAAATAACATTTAATTGTATTTGTGTGTGACGATTTCATCATATGTAAGGTTATCAAGTTATCTGGGAGACCAATATTTGGTTTGGAATCTTCAAAACCGAAATTCATATCAATTTGAATTCATTTTAGACCATACCAAATATTAAATTCGGTCTTCGAATTGGTTTTAGACTAAACCGAATTTTAAATTAGGGTTATGGTTTGACTGGGTGTGAACCAAACCAAACCGAGTTACCAAAAAACAAAATTTATTTACTACACACACATCTATATATGTATGTATTTATGTATGTATGTATGTGTATGTGTGTGTGTATTCTAGTCATATAGAATTAGTGGACTAAATAAATAAATCAATTTATTTAGAATCTGTGACTAGGGTTGTAAACGAACCGAACAAACACGAACGATGTTTGTTCGTTTAACTTTAGCCGAACAAATAAACTAATACAAACATAAACGAATGTGAAATTTTATGTCCGTGTTCGTTCGTTAAGATTTGACTTTGTTCGTGTTCTTTTATGTTCGTTGATTTAACAGATAATCGAACATAAACGAATACAACTGAACATACACAAACAAACTTGCTGAATAAAAACAAAACACACAACACACAATTAAGTGTTTTAATTACGTTTGTACATTCATAAGATTTATGAATGACTTCAAACCAATATGATAATAGCATATTCATGTATTAAGAAATAAAAAGCTCAATTTTAATACTAATTTAACAAAATTTAAGCATTTAAATATTTTTTATATTCATTCAACGACATCAATAATATCGGTATTAACGTTTGAAGTGTTTTTTTTAGATTTATATTATTAATTAATATCTTATTTAAATATATTATGTAATACTAAAACAATATATTTATATATTTGTTAAAAGTTATTATTATAAATGAACGAACGAATGAGCGTAATCAAACATAAAAGAACGAAACCGAATGTTCACATACACAAATGAACGAATGAAACCTCTGTTAAAAAAATTTATGTTCATGATATTCTATTAATCTATGATTTTTCTTATGCAGAGGTTTTTAAGAAAAATTATAATAGATGCTAACAGCATGTCAGCGGCCACAACATGGAACAACAAGTACAATACATGTTTTTGGAATTCGGTAAATCGATGTTCGAACCGACCCAAATCAAATTGTAATTCGATTTCAAATCGGTCGGGGGTTTTTCAATTTGGTTTAGTTCGGTTTTGAATTTACCTAAAAAAATTTCAATTCTAGAAAATAGTTCGAAGAAACCGACGAAACTATAAACCGAAACAATGTTCTCCCCTAATTCTGATCATACGATATAATGATCCCAACTTCCAAAAACGACATAAATAACAGTAGGATTGTAACCAGTATAGGATCGATGGTAAGATCGGTTGCAGACCACTAAGATTTATGACCGATCCGATCACACGATTCCTCCAAGATCCCTTAAAAATTGAACTTATTCATTTCTAAACCTAACTTAAATAAAATACAAGTGTATGATATTTCTTAATTTTTAAATGATAATATTTATTAAAATGTTATATCATTATCTTTTAAAAGTTGTTATGTAATTAGTTTATGATGTAATACTATAAGTTATATATGGTATCTAGGAAAAAAAATTATTGATTTTTTGGTAGAATTTTAGGATCTTGATCTTGATTTTACGACCTGATCTTGTAAAGACAAAACGATCCTAGATAGGATCTCGATCTTGACAACCTTGATCGTATGTATTTAGATTGTTTCAAAAGTTATCCCACAATTATTTTTTCGAAAATCAAGTTAGTATTGATTGTTTAATAGAAATTATATGAATTGATGATGACATTATTTTGTTATTAATGTTATTTTATAATTGATATATAATAAACATGAAAAATAAAGTATACTTGTTCTATGTCATACCAACTCAATATACACTATAGGGTCAGTGCTAAATGGAAAATAAATGTTAAAGCCAAGTAGAAGGCGACAAGCATCTCAATTTTAACCCGTAGAAACACAGGAAAACTTATTTTAAAAAAAAAATATGTAAAAAATCATCAAAGTACAATTTTTTTCGATTATCAATTTCATTTTTTTTTCCTGATAAGTCCCTAAACTATTTAAACCTTTTAAATTTGTTCGTAACAGGTTAACATGCTTAAACCTATTTTGCAAAAATCATCAAAGTATAAAACTTATCGATTTAGTCCTCATTTCATTTTTTCCTGATAAGTCCTCATTTCATTTTTTTTCTAGATAAGTACCCAAACTACTTAAACCTTTTAAATTCGTCTGCTTAAACCTATTTCACAAAAACCATCAAAGTATAAAACTTTTTCGATTAATTTTTTAATTATAATATAAATATATATTTACGATTTTTTTTCAAACTTCTAAAAATGACGATGTCTTCCGATTTAATTTTCCAATCATAAATAAAGAGTAGTAGCAATTTTCAATGTTCCATTCGAAAAAATTGAAAATCTACCGGTAATATTTTATTTTCAATTAAGTCCCTTAACCAAAAATTTTTCTTAGAAACCATCATATTTTAATTATTTTTCAATTAAGCCACTCAATCAATTTTTTTCTTCAAAAACATTTTCAAAATTTGAGTAGACACAGAAATCCAATGTTTTCAGTTGAGAAAAAAACTTTTTCTTTGTGATTTATGTAACGAAACGATAGGTCAAAAAAATATTTTTTACGAAACGATAGGTTAAAAAATATTTTTTTTAAAAAATCGTTTTGATTTATCATTTTGTTTTATCTTTTTGCATCCACGTAGGTTATTTACCGATCTACGTAGAATTAATTATCTGTTTCAACCGGTTATCCGTTAATAAAACCTTAATTTATTGGTTTTTAGTTAGTTCTGGTTTTTTATGGAACGGAAATGATTTTGGAGTTTTAATCACAAAAAACTGACAACTTGTGAGTTTTTTTTACGCAATTATCCCTTATTAAAACTTAAAAGAATGTTATATGTTTAATATTACTTGAAGTAGTTTATTAATCAGTTTACAACATGGAAAATGAAAACATTAAAGCAAATATATAGTAATTTTGTTGTCATGTATATTGGGGGAAAATACTTGGAAAGAGAGTGCGGGTGACAAATATTTTTGTAGTGGGACCCAAAAGGTGTTATATTCCTTCCACCAATGTTTGTCTCAAAAGAAGCACAGTTTAGTTCATTACATACTATACAGTATACATAGTGTAAATATAAAATAGTTTTTTTTTTTTTTGAAATAAATTTAAAAAATTACGTTTATGTTTATTGTATTGTAATGATATATTAATTTCTCATAAAGATAGTTCATTTAGATAGAAAAAAAATAGACTCAGGCCATAAAATTGATATTGAAAATTGGGAAAATTTTAGGGTGTGTTTAGTTGATGAAAAATTGATATTTGTTTTCACTTTTACTTTTCCAGAATTTGTTTTCATTATTACATTTCTAGAAAATTAGGAGAAAATTTTGAAAACGTGTTCACCACGTCCCTTGTTTTCACTTTTGAAAATTGGAAAAATAGTTGAAAACTCTTTTAATGCATTTTCCAATTTCTATTATAAATTTAGAAAATGACAAAAAAATTAGAATAATGTCAAACTAAACATGTTTTCAATTAAGCCCTGTTTTCATTGAAAACAAAAACAGAAAACCGGCTTGTTTTCGTCAACTAAATGTAGCCTTATATATTCCTTTCACGGTCCAAAGGATAGTTCAAAATAGAGAATTTTCTTTTTCTAATTCTTAAGGGACCCACTATATTATCTTGACTTCCTCCGATCTACTAGAATATTATAGTCATACTCTATTTTGATACTTTTAATAATTAAAAAAAAAAAGCCTAATTTTAAACATACACCTTCATTTGTAATTGTATCTTAAATTACTCTTTATTACACTAATGAAACGATTTGACATATATTTAATATGAGTAATATCATTTGCGTCCCTTTGATATATTTCTCATCACATCACACACATAATATTTCCTATTTTTTTCTATTTTTCTCTCTTTTCCTCCAAACTCTTGTCTCTTTTTTCTTTTTGTCTCTTTAAAGTGTGCAAATAACAATACCTATTTAATATTTGTTGTTTATTTAATAATCTGATGATTTGACATATAATTAATATTTAATGTTTAATAATTATACTACTAAGGTTTATAATTTACTATTTTTTTAATAATTAAATGGTATATATTTTTTATGTAATATATTTTATCTTATATGATAAAATAATAAATATATAATTAGAGACAAATATCTACAATGACATTATTTTTATCAATTTATTACAATCTATACAAAGACAAAATAATTTTACACACATCGTCAGTCATCACAAAGGTATAACATTATAATCAATATTACGATGACGATGTCTATATTCGTCAATCACATTTAGTCGATTTTTTTACATTTCTTCCCTTCCACTTGATTTTTTCCGGTCACTTTTGACATGCAAGTATATTGGAGCAGGATTAGGCATTGGGTGACATTCTTTCAAATCAACTTTCATAAGATGGTTTCCATTCACATGTGTAATTGTAATGGATTTAATTTCTTTTAATGAGCGTGAACTTGACCAAAGAGAAAAAAAATGGTGTTTATTCTCCTACACTAGCTTCATTTGATAAATAATGAGCATACAAATATACTTGTTCGTAGTTAGAAAACCAATGTTAAGCAACCACATCCAATGCGAAGAAGATGCAAGGCTAGAAACAAAAAATTTTACTAAGTTTTCCAAACGTTTATAACCAAGATCATAAATGGCTTTGTTTTTTTTTTTTTAATTTGTATGTAACTCATTTATTAGTTCACGACAAATTACAGACCAATCACTTTAATGTTGACTAATAGCAACAACTACTTATCGAAAACCATAAATTCCATTACCTTCAACATCTTCTATCCCGATTATTGTATGATTTGAAATTTATAGGTCCCGTAACACTAAAAAGAACAATAATAATAATAATAAGTGATGCGACAATAGCAGGGTGTATGATTTGAAATTTATAGGTCTCATAGCATTTAAAAAAGAAAAATAAATATAGTGATATGACAATAAGGGCATCCGCAACATAATACTCTCTAAGTGTATCATGAACATGTCACATCATCAATTAATAATACACTTCTTTTATAACACTCTTTCCTATAACAATAATACAGTTATTCATATATTTAAATGATTATTATGACCTCCGAGCGTGTAGGCCAGTTGGAAAGGGTCCCAAAAATAATAACTGATTTGACATTTATGAGTTTCATATTATTAATCAAGTAATTAATAGGTAATTAATTAATGGAGGAATGTGACTTTCAAAAAAAAGTAGTGGGAGAATGTACAATTAGCAAAATTTAACCAAGAGGGTGCACATATAGCAACACCCGTAAAAAAAGTGTTGTTTAAATCTAGAGATGTTTATTAATGATTAAATCTTTACAGTAGTGAAACCAGTTTCTTAATACAAGTGGCTTATTATTTACTCAATTAGTCTTTGCAATGGTAGGCTAGTTGTTAGAGAAATGAAATCAAATAGTAGAGGTTCAGAATCAAACCATAATCATGTTCCTTAACCATGTGTTTTGCGATGTACCTACCCCGTTGGCTGTCTTAACTATGAGTTATACGATTTACCTTTTTAGTGTTAGCTGTGGGACTGGTCGATAGATGCCCCCAAAAAGGTGAGTTACCTTTTTCTTATTTACTCAATTAAATTCAGGACGGTAATGAAAAACGTTGAGTTGAAGAGGTAGAAGACGAATGACAAGAAAAGTCAGGCCACATCCACAAAATCTCTTAAATGCTCATCAATTTGTCAAAACACATGATATACATAAGGTTTAAGATGCTAAGTACTTAAAGTTAAATGTTCAAAAACGTGATTGTGTGAAACATTATGCCACATGGACAACTTTTATAATTAGCTAGTTTTAGGGAAAATAATTACATAAAAAAGATAACGTGTTTAGTGTGGAATTTTATTATAGATAACACATAAATTTGTGCTCATAAAAAGATAATATCCTTTAAGAAAATTCTAGATTGGCTAATTTGTGGTTTTTAACCACTATTATCACTACAAATGACCAAATGTGTCATTTTGAAAGGGTCAATTGCTTAGAAACAACTTTATGCATTTTAGCATTTATAGTAACATTATTTATTTTTTTCTTATCATTTATAGCAAAACTTAAAAAATTGTTGCTATAAATGATAAAAAAAATTCGAAAGTTAATGTTATTACAGATACAAAAATATAAAAGTTGATGCTACTCATATGAAAAATATAAAAGTTAATGTTATAAGTGATAAACCTCTTCTTAAATTTTACTAATCATACATCACTCCTTTCACATGTTTTTTTGTTAATAACGTAAAATCCATTGATTAAACTTATACACATTCTCACACATTAAAAGGATGGTACGTGATTAGTAAAATGAGAGATATAATTTAGAATCCTCATCAACAAAAATAAAAATCAACTTTATATGTGTTACATTCATATAAATCCTTTTAAAAAACATATAATATAGGTTTAGAACTTTGCCGCTTAAACAAATTTTTATATAAACACTAATATTATTGTAAATTTTAAGATAAAACCCCAAAATCTAATTTATAATATACTTTTTCTAGATGCAGAAAGTGATTGTTTTAGTTGACTTCCTACGTTGTAAGTATATAATTAAATATGTATATTTGGTTTGAATTTGAATCTTTCAACATAACATAAGAAAGATGTGTTTATTAATTTTCTTTTTTCCATTTCACATTAAATATCAAAATTTGAGTTGAAATTGGTTTCACAATGTACTTTTTAGTTTTTACAAAGATAATAATTGTTATATTTCATTGTTGTTTTAAGTTATTTTTTCTTAATTAATATTTTCTGGACAAAAAAAGCTCTATTTACAGGTTTAAACAAAATTGCATACAATGTTAAAAGAGAGTATATTTGAGATAACCAAGTAGGCAGTTATGTTGCACTCATAATCTATGATCTAGAACTGATCCAATTGACTTAACACGAATAAATAAAAATATGCAAATACAAATTGCTACATTACAAAAATATGTAACAAGAACCATCGATGTGGCCTTGCAGATGCTTGTCATCTCAATCATGCAGGCTGGCTGGTCTGTTCGTTGAGAAGATAACTTTAAGCTTATCAAACTCATATTTCTCAACTAGTTGATAATACCTGGAAATCATATATATGTCCACTTTAGCTTTCCCACATGTTTCTAAAGGTCAACAACCAACAATTATGTCTTGCAGAAAGAAAGAAAAAGAAGACTCTTTACACCAACATATCCATTATGATTAAAAACAACTTTTCTCCCTATTTCACAATATATGCACCTACTCGTATAAGATTTGAGCCTTTCATTTGTGTTTGACTCTTGTGTTAACGACACATCATTGGGACACCATCCTCCACAAAGGAAGCACGAGCTAGCTCGGGTCCACCTCACGCGTTTGCTACTTATACATGTCAATATAATTGAATGTTATTGTACATCCATCATTTTATTTTAGGTGTGTAATCGTAGTATGTTGTTTTTTTTTATTTAAAATGCGTAATACCTTAAGATTATAGAAATGTCGGATATGTAAATACATTTTGGTCTTGTTAGAAACATTATGTGTGCTCGGGTTGGATGCACAATGCATCCATGAGAACTTTACTAGATTCTAAAGATGTTGGATATATAAATACATTCTGGTCTTATTAAAAACATTATGTGTTCTCGGGTTGCAACCAATGCATCCATGAAAACTTTATAATGATAATAATACTAGGATGGATGACCTATTGAGAAGTCTACGACTCCATGTGTAGTCGTCACAAACAAATTGTCATTACATGATACAAACATTATAATATATATATATATTTTTTCAAGGAGGAGCTATACAACACATCAAGACCTATTGGAATTTGCATATTGTGTTGTAGTAAGAGCAAATGTTACAAAATATATAAAAAGCATATTTCTTTTAGCATTCATTTTATATGCTTTGAAAACCATCACAACTTTCTCAGTTGATACCTTTTGATGATTTATTTTTTTCCTTTTGTCATTGCCTACCAATCAATAATTAAGAAAAAGAAAAGGGTTTTCTAAACTTGTTTTTATATGGGAATTGGATTGGTTACAATCCCATTCAAACCATACCTTTCCCATTTCTTTTTTCCGAACTTTTCTCTCCAATAGTGGTCTTTAACAATCATACACCTTTTGCAATAATTAATGATTAAAATGATGTATTATGATATTAATCTTTTTATTATTTCTCCTTTCTTACCAAATTTGAAAAGAAAAAAAATGTTATTATTAATATGAATGAAGTTTTAAATGTATTAATAATGCATGATTTTCATACAAAGACATCCCCAGATGCAGTTGAAGCCGGCAGTAAATCTTTTTTTTTTCTTTTTACGAAATTACTAACATTCATACAAAAAGGGTAATTTGAGGACAAAAAACTGAACAAACAGCAGCTTTATGCATCGCACATGTGTAAACGAATCATCTCGAGTGTTTGAAATCAAAATTTCTTCAACGGTATGATTTTTTGGTTGGCACAAATAATAATAATAATAACGGACAACAAACTTTAGCTTACAGATAAAAAGCAAGCACATATCACATTCTACCGTCCAAAACCACCTGTGACCCAATCAATTATTATACAAGAAAACAAACCTACACAGAAATAACTTAAAACGGCATTTTTCGATAATGCAAAAGTTACATTGAAGTTGTATATATAAGAAAAGGGTATTGGCACGTCATCACAGACTCCCACCATTACTGCACACGGTCACAAGATCCAACAACGTTGCATACAACACATCGAGAGATAGATGACCTAAAAATTTCTTTGTTTCGCCATCCATATCCTCTCTTTGAAGTCTGTATTCCTCCACCATGCCAGCGCCCATCACCAACCACCATGATATGCCACCTTCACTGTCTTCTGGATCTACATGTGCCACCAGACCTAGTACTTCACCCTGCTCCAGCTCAAAAGACAAGCTTAAGAAGTCCCGGCTTGCTTTCATTCCCACAACCCGAGCTTCTTCATGCAGCCAACGGATAATTTGACTTGCAACCTGTTTTAAATCACAGTTCATAAACCAACCCAAGTACAAATTTTGTGTTTTAAAAACACGTGTGACCTCTTTCTATGTAGTGCTTCTTATTTCCATGTTGATCTTGATGGACAGAAACATCAACATTGTCTCATATTGAACAGGATATTGTTGAAACACGTTAAGAATTAACAAACTCTAGGAAAAGAAACAACACTTGAATCCTCTTTCAAGAACAAAGTCATTATTGTTATTTTCCCTCCAAACTCAACATCCTCAAGTAACGGGGATCTTAAACGCATCTGCCCAAAGCCTGTAAGGTCTTGCATTAGGTGGACATCCATGTCCATAAGTTGTAAGGAATTTTTTGTTTGTAACTTATGTAGGAACTCTACTAAGAATATACCATTAAGGTATCCAATGCATCCGCCCAAAGAGAGTTAGTTAAGGATGTGTCTGTATGACAGATCATACTTCTTACTATATTCTTAAGGGTTCAACTTCATCTCTTTGTTACACCATTCACGTTTGGGAAACCCAACGTGGTGAACTGAGGGATGATTCCATGCTCTTCTAGAATCTTAACAAAAACGTACAGAACTTGTTTGCCTGATAGTATTAAAAGGAATGCAACTTATTTTGTCTTGACCTAAAGTAGGAGCATTTACTTGTCTAGAACATAGTTTAAAAGATACGAGTATGCAAAATATACGTGATTCCATCAAACCAAAGAGAAGAACGGCTACTTTGGCACCTCAACAATGAGACGACTGCTGGGAATCCAAGATTATATTAAAGAGGGTAAAAGAAATCTAATGTCAAAATGATATATATGTTAATCCAGGACTGCATTTATAGTCTTGTACTCTTGTCTTATGTAACCAACGATTTAATCATCATTAGTTGGTGACTTGGTGAGGAATCATCACAAGTGAGAGATTGTTAGAATTTGGTCCAAACTATATGATAAAGATACATACACACACACGATTACTAATCACAGTACATGTACACACAGGAGAAAATTATTATAAGCACACTTCCGAGTGAGAATGTTTAGAATTTGGACTGCACACCATGTGCATACATAATATTAAACGCATATGAGCATGCAGACACACATTTATCGTGACTAATAATCGTATGTGAGTATGTCACTATCATATAGTTTGAACCTGGTCTAAATGATCTAATTTTATTTAGAGGTCAATGTCATCTAATATTGGGGACTAATATGATAGTTTAGACTTCTCATTAATTGGTGCTAGTATGATCACTGATTATCATACTTATCAATATGGAAACAGATTTCTTCTACTCTCTCTAAAATATAAACTCGGTTTTCATTTCCTAATTAAGTAAAAGCAAAAGTCCAAATAATCATAAGAATCACAATCCCGTCTCGTCTTTTTGTTTCGATGGAATGAAGCATGTTTTTTATACTTGCATCTCTTTCTAACATTGTTCTGGAATCTGGACAAGTAAATCAAATTTCACTTTGGGTTTTAGACACAGTTTAAAATGTGTTCTATCAATTGTGTTGTGCATGTGGAATTCAATATAAATCTCATTCAGGGACCATGGTATTTAATAGCAGCGGATCTAAGCAAAGCCCAGTTGACATGACACCACTTGACCTCTTTACTAAAAGGAACGCCATGTGTGCCAAGGCAAGAAAAACTTTTGAGGATGATTTTCGTTCATGGAGGTGTTGATCTTTGGTATCTGTGATGCATGCATACAAAAACATACACACATGTGTAGGCATACATTGTGACTACAAGTAGATTTTCTACACATAAACATTCTTTGATGTATTTTGATATGTAGATACTGTATAAAGGGTTCAGACTTTACTAACATGCAGTCTTTGTTTCAAATTACTATATAGAGAAACATAAAGCTGACTTATAATCAAATATACAAAAAGTCATGTTCAAAGAGGTAAGGTTTGGGTCATTTAACGACATACCTGCTGTAAAAGTATCACATGAAGATCAGCCAGGTTGCACTCATATCGGTTCATAGAACAGCTGCTTTCACACTTCCCTTTAAAGAGACCAACTACATTTGGAGCACCTTCCCCTTCTATGCTGATGCAATCATCATTTACCACCACTTTAGTTCGAAACTGTGACCCCACACTCTTTTCAATATCCCAGTTCTGATGCCCACCATGAAGAATGGACTGAGGGACATCCACCACAAGTGTCCATGACGATGAACGTGAATGCCAGGTGGGATGAGATACCAAACGAACATATGATACACTACGAGCCTAAAAGTTCCATGAAAAGAATAACAGAATAAAATGTTGACATTTGACAGACAGAGGAAGATAAGGTGGAAGATACAAAAAAAAAATCACGGTTATTACCAAATCTTCAAGCTCCGTAAGAACTTTATATGAAAATATTCTGTGAGACAAAGATGTGCAAAAATGACCCAACAGGTTTTGCCCATCTTTTGCCGGCTGACCAAAAAGTTGAGTTCTACTAGAAGAAGCTGACCTATTCTTCGCTCGTACAAACACATGTTCATGAAAAAGCTGTTTCAGAAGAATTTCGGAACTGATTCTATTAGGAAGAAATGATTTCTTCACGTGCTGCTTTTCTTCTTCGAAGCCTGAGCCATCAATCAAAGGCATATCGGCAGTTTTGTCATCACTTTCTTCACCATCAATTGCATGATCATCTTGAGTGGAGGACACGAGTGAAATGAACACAGATGCCTCTTGGTCTATGTTTAACTGCAGATGGTTTTCTCTTATACCAGTCACGTTGACGCCTAAAGATGGAACAGATGCTTCTTGATTTATCAAATTAAAAACCTGCAGGTGTAACAGAAACTTGTAATAACTGATAGTATAAAAAAAATTTACTCACTCCCCCAAAAACAAATGCAGCATTTGGAAAGAAATTTTTATGTTAAATTATCTATCTTCCCGTTGTTATAATTGGAAAGCAGTAAATGGTTCATTTTGTAGATTTGCCTATGAATAACTACTCATAAGTATGTAGGGTAAAATATTCCATGTCATGTCAAGCACAAGAGGCATACTTGCATAGTAACAAAAACCTACCTGCTCATCAAAAACGGCTCGATGAACTTCACGAAGGTCAGAGTGCCTTCTCTTTACACTGTCATCATCACTCTCGGCTTCTTTCTTAATTTCTTCAGACAATTCTGGATTTGTTAGAGTTGATGCTGTTCTATTTGATCCTTTGGGTATATTATAAGAATTTCCATTAACAAAACCAAATTGAAGAGTGTGGCATGCTTTTAAAGGTAAATTCAAAGCAAGCATTCCAGCACTATCGTGTTCCACACGAACCGTGGACATTGAGGATGGGCGGAATACAGATGCTGGATCATATAATGTATTGTCAAACAGATCAATGTAGAAACCTTCATTGCCAGCAGCAGAAGCAGCCATGCGGTGCCGCTTGACTTTCCAGTTCTGCTGCAGTCTATTATTAGCTGGTCAGGATATCAAGCAAAATGGTACTAGGGCACAGCTAATGCAAAGAAGCTGACCTTATTAGAGCTCCATAGAATCTCGCTTCTCTGGCAACTTGCTTCTCTAATGCTTTGGCGGATTGCTTAAAATATTTACCAAGGTGCTGAAATGCAGAACTATGTTTAATTAAACGCTAAATCCACTGAAAAAAGAATCATCACACAACATGCTACTAGGAATTTTGGTCTACTTTATTGTAAGGGCATTTTAGCCTTCATTGATTTTCTTGTTTTTTTCTTTAGATAACATAGTAATTGCCAGTTATTACTCTCAAAAACAGGTAAATTAATCACCAAAGATCAGATACCCTGAAGCACTGGAGCTTTGTTGCTGTAGATACAGCAAGATCAGACAAAAGTTCATTTGGTAACTGCTTTGGCCTGGTCATGCCAGCCACTGTGACAGCATCGTTAGCTTCAACCTACAAAGAGAATTCATAATGTCAAAGTCACTAACAAAAAAGAAAAGAACAAGTTCAAGTCCAAAGGGATTAATTAAAAGGTTTTGTTAGCAGCCCAGTTTAAAGTTATTTTGCATAGGCATGGTATTTGAATAGTTTCTGGATCAAAATGCAACTTAAAAGGAAGCACCAATGAGATAAACTTATTTTCTTTGTTCACTCATAAACAAATAAACATGAAAATATCAGATAATGGAACAACCTTATTAGATCAAGCACCAATAGAGGAAGTATAAATGTTTCCAGTATTTAGATAATTTTTCAAATTAAAACCCTGATTTATGGTTACATAGTGAGCAATAGACCCTCATTTAATGTTTATGGATTCAGTCGATCTACTACCACCTTCAAGTACGAGCCGCGATCATTGCTCAATGACGAGTTAAATCCTAGTATTTAACTAAAGTGACCTAAACTCTGTCTAAAATAATTATAGGACATTAGGACCAAGAAAACCTTCAATAAAAGTAACATCATAAAAGTCTTTTTGTTTGTATCAATTTAAAGTTGAGACGACTCTGACTTACGGTGTTAATGAGATCAATGATTACAGAAAGCTCTTGGTGAGCCAACTGTAAATTCTCAACCATGTTCTGCCATGGCCATGGAGATGAAGATGTTGCATCTTTGGATGCAGGAGCAGCAGTATCCCCTTTCTTCTGCTTCTTGTTTGGATCTTCTCTTTCCACCGCCCAAGCAAAATCTATTCGCCGAATCAAATTTACTCTATTTTCGTCATAACTCAAATCACTGCACCAAAGAAGTATCAAAAACTAGATCAATTGGAGAGCACTCAATTGTGGATCAAGGGAAAAATGAAAGCCATGTTCTTACGGAGGGAATCTTTCAGCTCCATTTTCTTCGATGACTTCCAAACGTTTAACTGGGAGTTTGTCGAGAGAAATACTCAGGTTCCCGTCCATTTCCTCACTGTTTGTTCTTTCGTAAATTTCAAATTAATATGTTGCTGTGAATTATTAATCAGAATCAGAATAAAGGTTCAGCAATCATTGCAAAGTTACTCAATTCTTGCAAGAAGTAAATGTATAATGTTTTACACACACACATTAACTGTTTCACATCATAAAGTGCTGCTTTCCCTAAACAAACTCACAAAAGGAAGTTGTGAGAGGAACCTAACCTATCGCTTACATCAAATTTGATTCACATGGTACAATAACTATTTACCAAACTTTCTACTGTGTTCACCAGGATCCAAGAGCTTTACTGGAGTGAGCTATCCACTCTTGACAAATTTGAACCAGTATTATAAAAAATGATGGATGAACATTACAACTTTACAAGAAATACAAAGAACATAACACCCATAGAATTCATAGTGCATTACAAATACAAGAATCATTAATGAATTCCCTATCGCCGTACGAACTTGAGCAGGGGTGATGAAAAGACATAGCACCAGGAACAGAATATGAAGTGACACATGAACTTACAATTAAATTTGTTAAAAAAAATTTAGATTTCTATCAGACTTGCATTGTTTAGGTTTAATTAGTAAAATAGGCAAATATGGTATGTTGTCAGAATTAAAATGGGTAGGATTAGTGTTTTCCATAAAACAATATCAAATCCATGATTATGTAACTCTACATAGAGAGATTAGGAGAAGTCAAGTATTATGTTTGATTTGACTATTGCCCTAGGGTTCATTTAAGCATCCTTGGAGGCTTGAACAGAACCCACATCTTGAAATTAAGTCACTTTAGAGAGACGACTACACCTCAAGAGCATGCAGATTTTCTATTTCGTTCATCTTTTAGTATAATATTACTTAGGTCCTGTCAATTTTTTCAACTTTGGACCAATCCAAATAACACATCCTTCACAATGAAATAAAATTTCTTGCATAATGTTAGCTATAATAGATTCTTTCTAATATAATATTTTCAGTACATATGTTGTTATATAAGTGGTCAAAGAACAATGATATATATACATCTATAAATTAAGTAATAGACTTGAGACAGCGTGTTTAATACTTACCCATTTATATATGGTTTGATACTCTCAGATTTCATCAAATATGGGACTATCAAACCATATGAGAGTATCAGAAATGGATTTCATTTCACTTGAATCTAAAATGTCCCACATTTCTTCTTTGGCCTTCTCTTCTGGGACCTACATCCTAATCAAAATGTATATTGTGGAATTGTTTAAACGTAGCTATCTGGTGAGCAACATAACCACACTACAAGATAATAGCTCCTGAATCCAATAGTAATAAAAGACTTGACTGATCAATCGACAGAGAGTTTTGTTCCTATTTTCTATGGCTACATCCAAGTCAAATGATATTCCACTAACTGCAATATAATCTTCTGGTCATATAACTAATGTACAGAGAGCTATTAGCCTATTATTAAGAGAGTAAGATCGAAAATTCTCATCATGATAAGAATATAAAAATGATTGACGCTAATCAAAAGAAAATTATTATAGCAACAGATTCGAATTTCTGATTCAAATCAGAATATAAGGGCGTGTTCAGACCATAACACATGAGAAAACGCACCCTAAAAACATACAGAAACAGACCTTTTAACACATGAAAAAACGAAAAAACAAACAAACGACATACCTTTCTGCTGTTTCAGTGGAGGACCGCCGCTGCTGCTGGACGCCGATGGAGAGGTGCCGCTGATGAAGGAGGAAGGACGTCGATGGAGGTCAAGGAAAGCAGAAAGAAGGCCGATGGAGGGAGGTCGAAGAGGTCTGCCGGCGATGGAGAGAGCGCTAGGGTTTTTTTCATCAATGAAAGGAGAAATGAGGTTGAGCAGCAGGTTTGGCGGAGGAGCGGGTGTGAGGGTGTGTGCCTGTGTGGGGTGGGGTGGGGGCCGAGCAACTCTCCCTGTTTAACATAAAATTTTTAGAGTTAATTACAAAAATGGTCCCTGTGGTTTGTTCTAAATTTTGGATTTGGTCCGTGAACTTTCAATTTTGCAGAAACGGTCCTTATTTTCATAGTTTGTTTGCAATTTTGGTCCCTCAACCTATTAACTTTTCTAATATGACCAAATTACCCTTATTTTGATACAAACTATAGGGACCATTTCTATAATTAATTTTTTAACTCTTTTTTATTCTTAATTAAATAAATTTTTTTTTTGTGTTACTTAAATTTAATAAACTATAAAAAATAAGAGTTTTTAATTATTTATGTTGGTTCATAAATGATTAGATATTTTTGGTCTTAATTAGTTTTAATTTACTATAATCAAAGTGTAAACCAATCAAAATTTATAATCGAAAAAATCATTTATGTTTAGAAACTATTTTCTAGAGGTTTCGTATATAAAATATTATAAAAATATTTGACTCTATAATTATTTATGTTGGTTCATAAATTTATAATAAAAATATGTTTGTTGGTCAAATATATTTTACTTTGTTCTTAAATAAAATCGGCCAAAGATTTTATTTTATAATCTGTTAACATTTGTATCAAATCAAGGTGATAATGGTAAAGTGATAAATCTAAATGGTTTAAAATTTTAAGGTGTCGATTTAATCGGATTAAAATGAAAAGTCAAATTGAAAGACGAAAAAAGATTAAAAACCTATTTATATTTCTCGAATTTTATGTAAAGGTCTGACAAACCAAAGTTTGATGATTAAAGTTGTTAATCATGAATCTCAAAGATGTTATATGGACTAAAATTTTAAATCGTTTTTGGTGTAATTAAAAATTAAAATGATAAAATAATTGATACGTTAAAAAAAAAATTTGAGTTGTCTTAGACCATTTGCAAGTTTTTTTTAACTCGATCAAATTAAACGTTAAATTTTTATTTATTTAAGTTCTTTAATATTTTTAACTTTAACTAAATTGTTGGCTCATAAATAATTTTTTATAATTTTATTAAAGTTAATTAACACTAAAAATAAAGTAGAGTCAATTACATAAATGGTCTTTGTGGTTTGATCAACATAAATATTTTTTATTATAAATGTATGAACCAGGATAAATATTTATAGAGAAAAAAGTTCTTATTTATGAAGCATTTAAAAATAATTTCTAAACATAAATGATTTTTTCGATTATAAATTTTGATTGGTTTACACTTTGATTATAGTAAATTAAAATTAACTAAGACTAAAAATATCTAAATCATTTATGAACCAACATAAATATTTAAATAATTCTTTTCTATTTTTTATAGTTTATTAAATTTAAATAACACTAAAAATAATTTATTTAATTAAGAATAAAGAAGAGTTAAAAAATTAATTGTAGAAATGGTCCCTATAGTTTGCATCAAAATAAGGGTAATTTGGTCATATTAGAAAAGTTAATAGGTTGAGGGACCAAAATTGCAAACAAACTATGAAAATAAGGACCGTTTCTGCAAAATTGAAAGTTCAGGGACCAAATCCAAAATTTAGGACAAACCACAAGGACCATTTTTGTAATTAACTCAAATTTTTATTACAGCACCAAAATCAAATATTTCGTTCAAAATAACATCCTACCATCCAATTTTTTTATTAAAACATTGAACTCTAAAAATCATTCCATAATAGCAACTGTTGATGACTGGGTATGGTTGGGTGCTGACTAAGATTCACGTTAGCTACTTAGCTGCCATGTCAACTCCAGGTTTGCGCAAAATAGCAACGTACGCATAAAATAGCAACGTACTACGTAAATTAACAATGTACTCCTAAAATACCAACATATAAAAAAAACAATATATTAATTTTATATATTTTTCATCAAAACGAAAAACATTTTTAATCCTAAATATTTTTATAATCTTAAACTGTAACATCCCGTTTTTGAGATAATTGCGTGGAATTATTTTAATGGATGTTTAAATAATTATTATTGCGTGGGTCCAATAATAGCCCGAGTAGTGGATTATACGTGTCGGGTTTGTGAGTTGCGTGTCTCCGGGTAATTAATTTAGTGGATTAATTACATATTTGGGTTCGTGGAATTAATTGAGTTAAGTGAATATTAATTGTGAAATTGGGGTATCGGGTTAAGGGGTCGGAACCCGCCGAAAATAGAAAAGCATATATACGTACGTTTCTTTTCTTTTATTTCCTTAATTGGAAACCTAAAGAGTGTGAAAGGGGTGTGTATACATGAGTTCCAGCTGCAAAATCAAGCTTTAAGATCCGAATTGGTTGCTAAATCTTGGTCTTCTTCTCCATTTTTGTGTTCTTGAGAGTTTGAGGTAAGAACCTCTAATTTTGCTTTTAAAATTGAGTCATGTGTTAACCAAGTTGTGGGGGTTAATTGCAATCTGTTTTAGGGGAGTTATATGTTGATTTGGGAAGTATTTTAGGACTGAAAGTCGATTTGGGGGAGCTTTTAAGCTCCTGGGCAGAACTGGTCGACGAACAGGGAAGGAGCCACACTGCAGGGGTCGCGGTCGCGATCCTGCAGTCGTGGTCGCGACGAGCTGAGGCCGAGCGTGGCCGCGCTGGGGCTGGAGTGCGGGCGCGATCGGGAAGCTGGGCTGGAGCTGTTGGGGCCGGTTGGGGGGATTTTCTGGGTCGGGTTTCATCGGGTTTCCAGGATTTTATTAGATTCTTTTCGGATCGGGTATTGTTGGGGCTTCGGGTTTCGGTTTAAGATTTTGGTCAAAGCTTCGGTCGAGTTTCGGGATTCTGTTGAGGGTGTTTCGAGTCCGAGTTAGTTGAGTTATTGTGATTCGATGATGTGCGTTGGTTGAAATGAGAAATAATTATAGGGATTGTGTATGTTTGCAGGGTCGAGTCGACAACGGGGCGAAACAGATCAGAGGCCGTAGGGTTCAGAGACTGAGACGGGCTGATTAATAGTAAGGTGGGTACCCGAGTTCTTTTCTAAACCGCGGGACTGTTTTCTGAGTCATAATTGTGCAGTTAGCTTTGTATATGTGTATATTGTGTATTGTGAAAGAGACAGGGACGTGAGCCACATGTATGATTCTATTCCTACATATGTGATATATGTGCATGAGATGAGATCCAGTCCGGGGTCCGTGATGAGTTCCATACGGGCGGTGATTCGCGATGGGTTATCGCGCGGGTTGGCTGTCCCTAACAGTCCTTGGGGCGTGTATACACGGCAAGGCCTGTAGCCGGTTCGCGCCCGTGCTACAGGGTGTGAGCTAACCACCGGTGCGCACGGTCGTTAGCTGGGGAAGGGTCCCCCTCAGTGATTCTGTGTGCAGGACTGTGGATCTTATGTATGTGTTCATACCTGTATTGTGATGATGATTGCCAGGGATCGAGCTAGAGATTGCTTTGCGTGAATATGCTATGTGTATGTGTGTTACGTGTATTCTGTGCAGAGTCTAACCCTCGAGTACTCACGAGCTTTCGAGCTTACGTATTCGAGTCTTCCATGTTCAGGATATCAGTGACAGGATTAGCGGTTGTGCTTGACGAGCTGGGGTCGGAAGCTATCTGGGAAGCTTTGTGTTAATTTGTGTAATGATCTAATCCGCGTTAATTATGTTAGCAGCTTTTGGGATTATGTAATTAGTGGATCATATGATGATAGTTATGTAAAAGTTTTAAATTATCAGTGATTCTAGTTTATCCTGTGACGTGTGCATAATAGAGCTATTGCGATACGCCACCTGTGTATTGAATTGACGTGGCATTTCCGGGATCAGGGAGGGTGTTACATAAACCTAAATTTAATTTAATTAACCCGAAAAATGTTTGTAAAATTTTTATTCAATCGGTAAAAAAAATTAGAAATTCAATGTCATATTTTTATCAACCAATTTCGTCACTAATATATTTATGTAGTTACTCATTCGTGGAATAATGGGCTTGTGGCCGTTGGTGGTCATCAGTCTAGGACGGGTGATGATAAATGCACACCCTCTTTAATTACCTTAATCATTAACTAATTATTGTATGATATGATTTATTTAAATTATTTTTAATATATAAATACAATAATGATGATAATAATGATGGGTTCTACCTACTAAAAAACAAAAATAATTATATAGAATTGACAAATGGAGGGGTATGTTGTTTATAAATTGGATGTGTTTCACAACATTAAAGAGTAATTAAACTAATTAAGTAGGGGAGGGAGTGTGTAATTAGAAAAAAAATGGGAGGGGTGTGCATTTAACACAACCCGTCTAGGACAGTAGGACTTAAGCGGCAGACAACAAATTGGAAGTTCACACACTTTCGAGCTCCGACGTCCATAAACATATTTATAGAACCATCCAATACCAATTTATGTGTTCGGCACGAGATTTGATTTTTGATATTCTTATTTTCGTTTTCGGATTTTCGTCAATCCTAGAGGTGAGCAAATGTACATTATTTCCGAATTGAACTGGTACCAAACCAATACCAATTTTATATTCGGTACGAGTTTCGATTTTAGTTTTTTTTTTTTTAATTTCGGTTTTAAATTTTCTGTTCGATAAACCGTTACATTATTGTAGTACCATGCGTCACCCCCTACAAAATGATTCGTTGATATATACGAAGTTAGGCCCATTAAGTTGACACGTTTTCGGTGAAAATTTTCATCGAAACACGAGTTTTTGAAAATGCGTTCAAATCCACTGGTTTTTTATGTTTTCAGTTTTTAGCTTTCAAAACAACAAGTAAACTTGAAAAAACATTTTTGAGGTTCTCATCTTTTGTTTTCAATATAGTCACCCCAATCTACATCATAACAGTTTTCAATACGAAATAAAATTGGTTTTTTTCTCAAGCAACAATCTCCACCATAAACGAACATCTTCACTTAGAATTAAAAATTGAGGAATTGTAAAAACGTCTATGGTATATACATCATTTAACCTAACACAACACGTTTTGTAAATCTTTACAAGTCGACATGGCATATACTAGCACTACCTCAGGCTCACTCCTCTTTCACACTAAGATAATGCTTCTTCCTCAGTCCAACTTCCACCACCAAAGTCAACAATGCCTCACACACCTGAGAAGCATCTGGCTCCAATGGGTCATCATTCGTCGAAGAGTAAACCATCCACGCATGGTCCAGTTTCCGCGTCGGACGCACCACTACTGACCCTGGAACCTCCGCATCCCGACATGTTACCAGCCCATCACTTTTCTCTCCGTACCTTGTCTGTAGCAGCTGAGCACATGCAGCCAATGTCGCTCCAAGAGGAACCACAACAGGCAGCACCGTGGCCGTTGAGTTTTCTCCAGACAAGGGAGGGAATGTTGGAAGCTCGGCGTGTGCAACACGAGAAAGTGTTGCCAAAACGGTTGGAGAGATGCTGGCTTCGGTATGAAACGAGACAACTGGGAGTTCTTTAGGCAAGTGGTGCTTCTTCAAGAACTCTCTCCGCTTCTCGTAAGTTAAATCTTCGAGGGACTGCAGGTCGCCCTTCAAAACAATATAGTATCAAGTCTCGGAACACAAAATTTGATCAGTAAAACCAAGTTCACTTAAATCCCCTTAGATTTCACCTTAAAATTCACAGATTTATCCGCAATCCCCAAAAAGTTTTATTTCCTTGACATCATACCGATGGACAATTCCAATAAAAACGTTTCAACTGGAAAACATAGTGTGATGACCTCAATTTGTTGACCCAAATCAATGGTCTTTGAATGTGCTTTCTCGGCCTTATCGTCTGATTATTGCAATTTCAAAACATAGACAATCCCTTTCAAGTTCTTTTGTAAACTGATTCTAATAATTTATTTACAGGTCCAATAATCGGTTTCTAGTAATAAGTCGAGCAGTAAAACTGATTATCTGGTTGTCATTTTATCTATTAATTTCAATACGCATCCAAGCACCCCATCAATTTTTATTTTAAATATATTTATCACGACAGCATAGGTAATTATAACTCGAAAACTTCCAAAAGGCAGAAATGCGGCAATTTTGATGGGGCACAAGAATTCTAGAAAAACCACATGATAAAGTCTAAAAAAAACAAAAGATGTACCTTTATCACTTTACAGATCAAGATTTCCATAAGTTTCCGAACATTGAAATAGTCCCCTATCTGCCCTTCTCTCATAATGTCCGAAGCTATGGGGCTACCACCATATGGGCTCTGAGCCAAAGCCAGACCGGCAACTTTTTCTCTCAAATCTGGCCAATACATCGATAAAGCAGCAGCTGCATCTACTCCCCCTTTACTATGCCCGAGAAGCAAAACACGCTTCTTGGAACCCCAATAGATCTCCTCAATGTACTCTTTTATTTCTCTGGCGTTCTTTTCAACCGATGCCTAATTTGTTTAATGTTAACTATAGAACATCAAGACCACCAAGTTGCAAAGGAAGTGTGATAATATTCATAATAATTATAACAAGAACAACATTCAGGAAAATTCTATGAACTTTCACTTGTGTCGCCAAGTCCATAATTTCTTTTCAATGGTTAAATCCTTTTACTTAATAATCACTAACAGAAATGTCCATATAACCTCAATGACTGATTTCCTACAGAGTCGATAACCAATTTGACAGTTTCCATAATTTCGTTATAGATCATGCTATATATCTCTAAATAATTAATTATAAAGGTCAAATTAAAATTTTGAAATACCCAACACTGGTTATAAAATGTCATGAGTAATTATACTTGTCTAATCAATCATCACTTTGATACATATTTTAAGGTTGTGCCACGGATAGGAACCTCATGACAAAACATTTGTGTTAGGACTTAATATGAACGCTTGTGTTAGACTGTTAGGACTTTGGACTCAATATGAACGTTTGTGTTGGGACTTGTACCTGCAAAAGCTGAAGATCCTTTAGGTTGTGTTTAGCTCGTGGAATGAAATTTGAAGGGAGGGGTAGAAGATAGTGTTTAGATTCGGCTAAGGGGTTGGGTGGTGAAGTGTTGGAACTTTAATTCATTTATAAAATAGCTAGGCATGACATATTCCTAACTAAAGATTTTGATGTAAAAATATATATAAAACAACTCCTTATTTTTGTAATCCAACATTTCAAACACATTAATTAAAAATCCAAGTCTTTCAAATTTCATTCCACGAGCCAAACACAACTTTAGGTTTTTTCTTGAATTTTGAAGTACCATGGAGAGTATTTTGACTTCCAATTCCTAGTCAATTTTTTCATGTACATAAGGATGTTTTAGTTAGTTATTACTAAGCTAGGGGATTTCTTTTCAAAAAAAATTAAGAGACTTGAACCACAAAAAAAAAGTTCGAAGTTCATCGGGTTTTTTCAAATTTATAATAATAATAATACCTCACTATGAATCTTGGCAATGTGACATGTCAATCCCATTTTTGAGAAAGTTGCCTTTGTAGTAGTAAAATAAAGTGGCCCATGGTTGCTAAATAGACCTGCATGCCAATCATTGCAGACGGATGAGCTACACATAATTTATCAGACTTGATACACTTATGATTAGGATTTCACTAGGAAGTCAAGTGTCTCATGTTCATCAACCTCAACTTCCTAGCGATCCTTGGATCGGTGATTTGCACAGCCCATGGCCCATGGGTTTGGGGGGCATTTATAGGACCCCGGGTCAACGAAGCTGGCTGAAGTGAGATTTCCATAGTTACCAAAAAAAGGCATAATCTACAGAGATAAATGCTATCATCATCATCATCATCATCATCATACAATACATATAGGATTCTAGCATTCTAGAAGTTTGCATATTACCTGGAACCAAGAGATAAATCATTGAATTCGGCAACACGTGTATACCATGCCTGATGCAGGGAGAAGCATAAAAATCATTAATGTACAAGAAAAACTAGTAGGTGAGATATCATATATGGGAAACTAATTACGCTTGTAGTTGTACCTGATATTGTCAAGAATACTTGAAAACCGTTCTGTCCCGTCTTCAACAGGAGGCATATCTGGAGCACGTTGTAGCCATCCAATGTCATCGGATGACCCATGAACTGTCTTGCGAACGCGCTCTACAAGGCTGAAACATAGACAGCATGTATATTTTTATCTTTACTATATAACAAAGCATCTATCTTTTTTGACTTACTCCCTTAAAAATAAGTAAAAATTAAATCCAAGACATCCATATCCTACTTATCAATCTTAGACATTCATTTATAATCATGGTAACTTTACTGTTTATTAATTTAATTATCCTAATCATGTATTCGGTTAATAAAATGAATAAAGGTTAAATATAGTTGATTAATTTACATACTTTATTGAATATATATGATAAAAATAGAAGTCTGCATACACACAATATATCTTTACAAAGATCTCACGGAGACCTTTAATACGAACACAATATTGAAAATATTTAATACTATACCGCCACATTGTGCAGGTACACTTGTAGTTGTATAATAAGATCGCAAACAGATGGAACATCAGTAATAAAGTAAAGCCCCATTGACCATCTGTTGAAATGTTAATATTTTACAATAATGTAAACTATCTTAATAAGATTTAAACCTTTTGACATCTACGTACGAAAAATACTCAAAATAACTCCTCCATTATGCACATCAAAGATAAATGACTAACGAAAAATAATAATTAAGATTTTGACTAGTGCACGTTGAAAAAAAGAAAGACAGCAGGAACGAATTTGACGTAGTATAAACATTCTGAAATTTGAGTCTAGAGGTAACCATTACCCTTGAAACATTGAAATTCCACTTTGTCTGGTCTCAACAGATTGTATAGCTGTACTATCACTTTGGGAACAATCTTCTTCGGAGTTCCTTGTTATTTCATCATGAACAGGTGGTGCATTAGCTGCGGTTAACAGCGATACAGAAACCGTCTGAAGGCCTTCATCATGTCCATTATTACTCAACAAAGGTTCTCTGAGTCCTTTTGAAATTTCCTGTTCATCAGAGCCTCCAGGTGCATTGTCTGTTCAAAGGAGAGAAAAATATTCCATAACCAACAATGAGCTTAAGATGCATGACTGTTAATGTCACGTTATTTAGGGTTAACTAGCATAACAGATCATTGTATTTTCATAATCAAAATACACAATGATGGTAAAATAAGGGTCAACTTATATCCATATTTAGATAACTAAAGATCTGAGATATCATTTAGTATGCTTGCTTTGATTATTGATCTAGGCTTCAATTAAGCATTTATTGGAGAGAACCTACTTCTCAAAAGCAGGTATATCAATAAGATATCATCCAGGTCTTATCATAAACCTAGAGAATTTGTAGTAGGCGAATAGCATATATGACTTAGGGGTGTGCAACGGTATGGAACCGGACGGAACTAAAACAAAAAATTTAAGAAAATGGGAACTGAGAACCGGACCACATACAGGTGGTTAATTCCGCAGTTTAGTCCCCGTTTTTACGGTAAAAAGATTAAAACGAACTGGTACCGGATTGGAACCAAGAAATTAAGAAAACAGAACTGAGAACTCGATTGTTCGGTACTAGTTCTAGTTCCAGTAGGGGCCAGTCAACTTCTGGCCAGCACGTAGATCTGATGGAAATAAAATCATCACCAAACATTAATCAAAGCGTTCCTTTTCAGCAATACAGGTCTAATCATTTTCAATGAAATGCAGTATATCCCTTCTAATATTTCACATGTAGTCACTTCAGTCTTCCAAACATTACACATAATATTTTTGATCATCCCATTCAAAGTCAGCTACTTCGTGGGATGAACAAATATATGCATTTGGTAATACTGTAACATACTAAAAGCAAAGGAAAAAACTTAAATGTTAACAATGATTTCCTCAATTATCTTGAGCATATAATTAAAAGAGTGATTACATAGAGAGAGGAGAGAGGCAGACCAGATATAGCAGGAAAACAACTGGTTAGATATGACGTTGTCTCGGAAAGATAAGATGCAGCTCCACTTAAAGCCGGAACGGACGGAAAGAGTGGGGCAGTCATCTGCCCGTTCCTCGTGACATTGACATTATTGTTTGCCTGACAAACAAGCAGCTTTTATAATTCAACAGTATTTGCAAAGAATAGGAAGCCTAGATTATCTTTCATAAAACAAATGGCAATCTTAACAAAAAGAAAGCCAAAAAAACCAAACAATAATTACCTAAAATTACAAACAGCTCCATACTTGCTATAGTAATTTTAGACAAACTACATTGTCATTGAATACATGAATATCATTATGACTGTAATTTTCAATCAGCCAAAATCACTACCCACTTGATGTTGTTTATGTCTCTAACTTACTAATTGCAGATGTAAAAATAAAAACCAATAAAGAAGAAATCATGGATATTTATTATGGCTGTTATGGTATACTATCACCACCACCATGGCACGACCCCCCCCCCCCCCTCTCCCAGTCTTCCACCTTGTCTTTATAAGGAAAAAGCCTAATTACCACTGGAATGCTTGATTCTTCCCTGTTGGTGTTTGTAGCATCCATTGTTGACAGCAGCTGCTAGCAAATACACAGAGACACACACAACAAAAAAACCACCACACATCAGATATTTATTATTATATTCTATTATAACAGAGAGTGTAAAATGTAACATGGTGGAGGAACATAGAATCAAACTAAGATGAGTTCAAGGGTAATGAGTGAGTGTAATCAACTTATGGCCTGTTTGGCAAAACTGTATGATTCAGTTTTGCAAGAATTGAAGGCCTAAGGTTCTGCATTGATAAAGTCTTGAAACAAAATAACCGTTTGGTAAGCACTTCGATGAACAGTCTTAATGATATAAAATTACTATTTTAAGTGTCTGGATTGAATATCGACTAAGAAATGACTGTTGTAATACACATAAATATTCTTTTCAGTTTTTCACCCATATGACGTAATACATACAGACCTAATCTCATCGTTTTACATGAATGAAATTGCTATTGTCACAATGCATATTGTTATGCAAAACGTTTATTCTACCAAACCTGGGGGTGAAGTTTTTGTGGGAACTGATGTTAGATAATAGGGTTTCTGAATCACGGATTACTCCAAGAATCGTGTACAATTCACTTTCCGAATTTGATATTTCGACCCTTAAATGCCTAGGTTTCACGAAATTCAAACTATAGGGATAATCCTTGAATAACAAATTCGTTTTAGGCATAAAACCAATTCTCTAAAAAATGCCTCTTTGATTCTGTGTTTTATTTTCTCTTATGTATGCCATGGGGCGCTGCCCCTTGGGCCCTGCTAGGGGCGCTGCCCCTAGAACCCCGCAAGGGGCGCAGCCCCCTTGACCCCCGCCATTTTTGTCACGCCGGAATCAATTAGCTAAGTATAAGTGTGCACTTCCGCACCTACTAACTTATATTAAAACTAAAATTGATCTCTTTGACATACTTTATTATTTCCATTATACTAAAATGATAAGGTGACACTAAAATCACCAACAATTGAAGGAAAACTAAACTATCTCCAAGACCTTATTTCCCACTCCCGACTTCTAACGTATAATGTGTTACACTATCCATGGTCATTTTTAGTGAGGTGCCATGATTGTTCTTGTGAGAAATCGATACACATGAATACACAATGCATATCTCGTCATGGTGGTGCTGCAAAAATGGGTCTACTCCACCAAATAAAAAGATAATAAATAAGCAACTGAAGAACAATTTGTCTTCAAAGTCATTTCATCAAACAGTTAGCGGATACAAAAAAGAGGGAGAAATGCCAAGCAGCAACAGTTATGAATTGAAACCCTGCAATTCCAATCACGTAAACGAAACAAATTGAAACTCCACCATTTTAATTAATTAAACGATATGAATTCAAGTTCGAAAATTGAATTAATCAAACAATATGAAATGAAACCCTAAAATATGAATTGAACCATATCATTCTCTCGTCTTCTTTTTTTCTTTTCTTTCTGTTTTGAGGCAATTATATGTTCCTCCACATGCCCGCCAAACACTATGATTTAGTTAGGGATTGCTTATTCGTTTCAATAACAACATTTGAGAGTTGGGTACTGAAGAGAAGAATGCAATATTGGTGAATATGAAGAAGATACTTTAGAAAAAATATACCTGATTGAATAGATGTTGGATACGGAAATCATAGAGTTAAGATGTTGGAAATATTATAATCTCCAATGCCCAGATTAGCAATTCCCGATTTACGTGTAAGTTGCAGATGATGAAGATGAAGAAAGGAAGGAAGGAACCACCAACAACAGAAAAGCGAAATAATGAAGGGAATATAGGAGAGAAAAGGAAGCAGATGAAGAAAAGTAGAAAGGGAGCAGATCGGTAACGGAGGCGGTCAAACTCAAACGAAACTCCCCAAAGCCTTTCGACCGAATTATTGGGAAAAATATGGGACATCGGTGTAACACCGACTTTCAACCGTGAGCTAATTTGCACCCCCGCATGCCACCTCGGTTTTTTATAATGCAAATTTAGGTCATTTACAACTATTCATGGCAATAAGATGGGTAAGATCCCATGTCACATTTTCCATCTCCGCTCTGATCCTCGTCGGGTATTGAATTTTCGTGTCCATCTTCGGTCCCATTTGGTATCTGGGATCCCAATTGGGGTTGGGATTTTAAAACTCTAATATATTATTAAGTTTACACTACAAATAATATATATATATATATATAATTAATAATTTATATAAATAATAGTATAATTTAAATTATAAAATTATATAAACATAAAAATATATACTATAATATTAAATGGGATCGGAGTCGGGATCGAGGATTAAAGTGTTCCCCATCCTCGTTTAACTCGGGTTCAGGAATTCCCCGGTCCAGTCGAGGCCTAGTTTCGGGTTTACCGTCGGGTCGGGTTTTTCCAAGCTTATTTACATTTGTTTTTATTTTATTTTTTACGATAACATAATTAAATATATCAACGTTTATATTTTATCAGGACTTGTCTTTTAAGATATGCGAGAGGCTCGACTATACAAAGTCTCTAATTTTGTAAGGCCCACGGTCGTAAAAGATCTAAGTTCGGCTAATAATTTTTTATGTATTAAATTCAATTTGATTAGTATATTATTCATTTTATTTTTTCATTAATCCAGACAGATATCTTATTCCAATCATAATTTAATAAAAAAAGGTAAGCGAACAACCCCTAGATCAATAAACTTAATAATAAAAAAAACCATGTAGTTGAATGGATAAAGTGATGCTTTATAAACAAGAGGATATAGGTTCGACTCCGAACTAAGTAAGTTAATATTTTAGTTTTGTGAAAATCATAAAAACATTTGACTTATTTTGACTGAATGAACCGGTTTGGACCGCTGGATTGACTTGACCCGGACCGGCAGCATGATACATCAAGTGATCGTGATGCATCATCCTTCCCGCGTTATGCAATATGCTTTCTTTTATGATGCATTGTGATTCGACTCGATCCAACTACATGATGCTCAAATGATCATGATACACAATCTTACTTTATTGATGCATTGTGATTTTCCAAAATTCTCCGATACATAAAGGTTTTCCATACATACATATATCCTATGACATGATAAAATTTTCTCGATTTCCCAGTCACCATTGGTTTAATGTATTATATATCCTACGAACATGATGAGTTGCATATAAGATTATAATCCAACAACATTTATAAGCAAATCAAGAAATACATACCAATCAACCAATAAATTGAAACAAAAATAACAATCCAAAAACCACATAAATACAACGTTGATATGTCATAGGCTCAATTGTTAATATTTAAAACAAAAATTAACGTTCACCAAAATCAATTTACATTCTTTTTAACTTTTGTTTTAAAAACTAAAATGTACAATTTTTCCATGGAAAAATAGAGAAAACACCCAGTTGCATGGGTCACAAATGATCCAAAATTTGAGCCCACAATGCAATGCCAGGCAGGCCCATAAACCTTGTCGAATTCCTGCCACACCAAGGAAAAAAAGGTAAATAACTAACTAACTAAATTAATATAAAAGATTGAATATTCATAAATTTTAGAATGTATACTGGCAGGTTGCTTATGATAGATGTTCTGATTTACACACCCACATCGCTTGTATCACATTTTTAACCCGTCAAAATCCGACCGATGCATTGTTAAGCAAATTAATCATAACACATTATTTCAATCGAGTTCGATGTCAGTAACTAGTAATAAATATATAAATAATAAATGTTTTGTTAATAAAAATAGTATGTTACTTTGTAGTAAAATTTTGTCTTTAATGACTAAACATCTAAGATACAACAAAACGGAATATATATATATATATATAGGGGTGGGTTCAATGGAAAACATATATGCATCGGATTACTCGGGAACCACTTTATAGTCATTGGATCAGGTGATGCATCACGCAGAAAGTCGATGCATCACGCAGGAATTTGATGCATCATGCGGGGAATTTGATGCATCACACGGGAATTGTGATGCATTTGTGATGGTGCATGGAGGTTTTCCAAGGTTTTCCGATGCATGTTGGTTTTCCATTGAACGCCCTATATATATATATATATATATATATATATATATATATATATATATATATATATATATATATATATATATATATATGTGTGTGTGTGTGTGTGTGTGTGTGTGTGTGTGTGTGTGTGTGTACAATACACATGGGGTGGTCAAAATGCACATGAGTAGTAGGTGATGTGCTTCCTAAATCACATTACATTATACGATTCTTTAAATTTTGTCATCTTTGGTTCATGGTATTAATTATAACAATATTTTATGAACATAGAAATATATAACAAAAGTATAAAATTTTGTATTTAGGTTGATTGTATTTGACTCAAATTCTTTGGTATTTATCAACTTTGATACAAATAAAAAGAATGAATTAAATTATTCTCTATATATATCGGATTTATATGTAGTGGTTTTTTGTCTACTGGGAGAAAGACAAATTGAAGGATTTTCAAGAAGATTAACTTGGTGTGTTGTTTTTTTGGTTTCATTTACATTTCTTTTTGTCAATTTCATCAAGAAGATTCTAATCCCCACAAAGTGTAGCTAGCAAATATAAAATTATATAACAAAATGGCAGCATTTTTAATTTAATTAGAAATACATAACATAACATAACATGTATAGAATCCAAATATTAAATCATAAATAGGCCTGGACTCACTAGTACGGGCCGAAAGTAAATGCAGCCCGTCACTAAAAAAAAAAGAATAAAACAAATCTAAAGCACATGGGAATATTTGTGACAGTTTGATAGTGTTTGCTATATGGTTAACAAGATCCAAATCATATTAATTGTGTTTGTTTCAGTTTCATCGGGTCAGATGTAATTAATTTGAAAACGGCACATAAATTGCTTTAATTAATTACTTGACATAATAATGTAATTATTAATGATCCAGTAAATGAATTAGGCCCATAACAAGTTGATATTATAAACGAATCACGTGTCTTCAAATTTTAAGAAATCGTTAATTTTGAACACATTGTTAAACATGAATAATCAAAACAATGAAAAGATCGACTTGAAATAAACGAATAATAGTTTCGATTAGTTTAACTATTATTAGTAATTTATGTAGCTAATTAATATATAAGATTAATTAAAAATAAATAAACGAGAACATGCATACCTTTTTCAGGTTAAGGGCGATTTGTTTAGGGCTAAATTTCTCTAAGCTATCATAAGTTTGTCTGGCACACCGGAATGCATGAATTTGCATGAACGCCGGCATGTCCGTCACCAACACCTTTACCTGCAGTAACGCCGCCACCGACCCCACATTCCCGATACTCATCTCCGCCGCATTCCCCACCGATCTCCGCCCTGCAAACTCCATTAATGAGATCGAGTTCCTCCCTCCTTCCATTACGGAAACCGACTTTCTTGCAGATTCTTGAACCATTTCTTTCTTCTCTTCTTCATCATCATAATTATGTTGCTGATGGTTATGCTCCTTTTCCCTGTAGGTTTTGGATCTTTTTAGTAGTCCCCAGCTCCGGGAAACGACTTTCTTGGAGGTAGATTGTGGCGGTGGTGGTGGGTGGAGGTGGCCGCCGGTGTCTAGTTTGTACACATACATTACTCCTTTTTTCTGTTTCTCATGGGTTGGCATTTTTAATTAAGTGGAACTGAATTGAAGTTAATTTGTGTGTGGATAAAGAAAAAGATGGTTGTGGTAAGGTGGTGATGTGATGGCGACAGCACCGGCGGTGGTGGCGGTGGACCGAAGAAGATGGTTGTAAGAAGCTATACTATTTTTACTAAGCAAAGCCATGTGATGCGCATATGATAATTTATAGAACGGTGCATTTATTTATTATTATGATTTTTCATTTATATATATAATTTTAAAACTAAAGGCTAGTTGTAGAATCTCGTACTTGTCACTTGATTAATTGGATGATGGACGAGTTAATGAATACATGAAGAATATATTATTAACATAAATCAGACATAATATATTAAAATTAAAAGGGTTTATTATGAAAAGAGCCAACGTGTTTTCATGTTTTTTTTTACGTTTTCGTTCCTTTATATTATTTGTTTCCATATAAAGGTCTTCAAATTAATATTTTTTTTCTTTGATTTAGTGACATTGAAAACTAGATACTGGTTTTTCAGTTTTTAAAAACTCAGTTTACTAATTCTAATGTCCAAGTTTCACTAAACCAAAAATAAAAAATTAACTTGAAGACTTTTATGAAAAGAAAATAATACAGAGAGACGAAAACGTAAAAAACATGAAAACATGTTGATTTTTTCATAATAAACCCAAATTAAAAATACATGTAAATATTCGAGATACCAATTATGAATAATTAAATACTCTTCTAAAAAAACAAACGATAGACGAATTAAATACTTTGGAGTTATTTCAATATAAATAAACCTAATCAATTCGCAAGAAACTTCCAATATCTCAACCATATAATAATAAATACTCTTTGCAACCTTTTGGGAAGAAAAATAATTGATTCTCCCAAAGTTATTTTGCTTTCAGTTTTATTTTAGACGATAAGAAAACTTCTCATTTCCAACAATTCAAAATACTTTTTATTTTATTTTCAAACAATATAATGTTTTTAGACAAAATAATCAAATAATTATGTTTTTGCCAATGAATTATGAGTACACAACAGTGACAATACCAAATAATAGAAGAAATGTTTTTTTAGAAGAACTCAAGAAAGTAATTCGATTAAGGACTCCATCTTATCTAATAAAAGAAACGGACATAACTAAAAACTTAACAATAATTTGATTTGCTTATTTATTTTATCTTAGACGTATTAGATGAACTTATAAAATATCAATAATATATTTGACAGAAAAAATAATGTTTAGAAAATAGAAATAGACAAATCTTATCATCATCTAGCGGAAGCAAAAATAAATTTTTATCAAGAAATAGAAATTTAGATGTTAAATTCACAAATTAATAAATCTGACAGTTAATTATGGATGCAAAACATAACGTAACATGAGTGATATCAATAACAAAACACTTGGTTATTATAACTTGTTTGTTTAGAAAATAATTTAGAGTTTTGACTTTAATACTAACTTTTATAAAACAAAAGTGATTTCAAGTTCTCAGACACCATTAAAAAAACGACTTGTTAATAGCAATATAGCATATATAGTGTTATTATTGGTGAATGATGTTATTAAAATATACATGTTGTCATTATTTATTAAAACATGTTGTCATTATTGAGTTAAACAAAACAAAATTATGTTGTTATGATGATAAGTAGTTATTGTTTTTTAAAAAGATATATGTACATAATTATTTTGACAATTAGTTTGATTTGTAGGCGAAGGAGACACAGCTATCAGCTATGGACTAAGAGGGTGTTTGGATTTGCGTTTGAGAAAATGCTGTAGCGTTTTGGAAATGTAGTGTTTGGTTTAGCTTCTGCTGTTTGCTATCATAATTATCAAATAATCGGTTTTTAAAGTGTTTGGATTTGCGTTTTTACTTGTAAAATGACCAAATAATCACTTATGAAGCAAATAAGCTACAATTTTTAACTTATGAAAAAGTGTGGTAGGAATAACTCTAAACGCAAATAATCACTTATTAATGTATGCAATCCAAACACTTTAAACCAATTATATGTGTTATTGTAACGTGATAAGCTAATAATCTCATTTATAACGCAAAACCAAACAATAACACAAATAATTGGTTTAAAGTGTTTGGATTGCATACATTAATAAGTGATTATTTGCGTTTAGAGTTATTCCTACCACACTTTTTCATAAGATAAAAAATAAATAAGTGATTATTTGGTCATTTTACAAGTTAAAAAGAAAACCCAAACACTTTAAAAACTTATTATTTGATAATTACGATAGCAAACAGCAGAAGCTAAACCAAACACTACATTTTCGTTAACACTTTTTGTTACATTTATTATCTGATTATTAGTTTTCAAAACGCTATAACACTTTTTCAAACGCAAATCCAAACACCCTCTAAAACTCCATGTCTCCACTTATGAATAAACTTTATTAATTACAAAATAAGTACTAGTAATTGTTTTATTTTTACTTTTATTTATTTAATTAGATCAAATTTCGACCACATATTGGTATCATGGTATGTTACTATTTTCTTTACTTCTTTGCCATACTAATTTAATTTTTATTTCAAATCTCATATATATAGATATCACATAAATATTTTATTTTAACTAGCTTGTATCAATTGTGTCACCAAAGATATATAGTTGTGATAAATTGACATATCTTTATATTTTGGGAGAATTTCATATATACCCTTCCAAAACTTCATAATATCATATATACCCAACCTAAAACTTTAATATCATATATATCCCTCCTAAACATCCATAATATCATATATACCCAATTTAATTAATAATATCACATATATCCCTCTTAAACATCATTAATATCATATATACCCAAATTCATTAAATTAATTATTTTTAAAACATTTAAAACTCATAATTAATATTGTTTATTAATTAATGACCATTATACCCTTACTCATTTATTCTTTCAACTAAACATCAAAATATCATATTTATCTAGCTTAAATTTAAATATCATATCTCTTTTAATAATTTTATATAATTTATTTTTGTAAACTTTACTAAATAAAAATTTCAAAATAAAACAAATTAACATTAAAAATAAAAATAAAAAATTTGTATCATGTTTTTGCTCATTTGTAATCAAATCGTATCGTCTTATTATATTTTTCTTATTTGTTTTTTTTCTACAGTAATCTATATATACAATTAATTGATTACATACCATGTTCTTTCTTTTCTTTTTCTTTTAGAATTTTATAGTTGTATCACATTTTTTTTTTAATTTAGTATATATTTTTTGTTTTTCTAAAACAGTTTCAAATTTTTTTAAAGTTTGCATTCGTTTTATAACTATTGTTTATTTAGTTTACTTTTTTATATTTTGTCTAGTATATGAGTTATAACTTGTTAACCGACGTAATTAGTTGTTTAAATTTTGTGTTAACGATGAGATTATATATAAGCAAAAACATAATACAACTTTTGTCTAGTATACTTTTGTCTAGTATATTTTGTCTAGTATAAGACGATACGATTTGATTACAAATAAGCAAAAAACATAATACAACTTTTTTATTTTTATTTTTAATGTTAATTTGGTTTAGTTTGAAGAATTTATTTGTTAAAGTTTACAAAAATAAATTATATAAAATTATTAAAAGAGATTTTAATTTAAGTTGTATGAATATGATATTTAATTTAAGTTGGATAAATATGATATTTTGAAGTTTAGTTGAAAGAATAAATGAGTAAGTGTATAATGGTCATTAATTAATAAGCAAAATAAATTATGAGCTTTAAATGTTTTAAAAATAATTAATTTAATGAATTTGGGTATATATGATATTAATGATGTTTAAGAGGGATATATGTGATATTATTAATTAAAATTGGGTATATATGATATTATGATATTTAGGAGGGATATATATGATATTAAAATTTTAGGTTGGGTATATATGATATTATGAAGTTTTGGAGGAGTATATATGAAATTCTCCCTTATATTTTATACACAAAAAGATGGAAAAAAAGGTTAATTACCAATAGCCCCCGTGGGTCCTAGGTTGAAAACTAGTTATCCAACATCTTATATAATTAACATCTTATAGCACAAATTCTTTTAATTAAGGGTTTATTATGACAAAAACCGACATGTTTTTACGTTTTTTACGTTTTCATCCCTCCATGTTATTTTTTTCATAAAAAACCTCAAGTTATTATTATTTTTTTGGTTTAGTGAAATTTAGACATTAGACCCCGATTTTAATTTGTGAACCGGGTTTTTAAAAACTGAAAAACCGGTATCTAATGTTCAAATTTCACTAAATCAAAAAGAAAAAAATTAACATGAGGTCTTTTATAGAAAAAAATAACATGGAATGACGAGAACGCAAAAAACATGAAAACATGTTGGTTTTTTTCATAATAAACCCTTTAATTAACACTTGATCAAATTTCTAAATGCCTAAATCTTTTACATATATTTGTAATTTATACTTTTGCCCCTACTCATTTATGTCAAAATTAATGGTGGTGTTTTATTATTATGTATCTATGAGACAAAGCTCTTATCATGTTATCCAAGAAAGGAAAAGATAGTTTTTTTGGTGGTTGGTATGAAACTCTTTATAAACTAGTCCAATTTAAAGATCGAGAGGGACAAAATGTGGGCCGAGTTTGGGTGTTTTGTGAAAGAGATGTATGATAAATCATTTATGGATTCAATTCTTGTCATTATTTCATGTGGGGTTTCCAATTGTTATGTCATTGTCTTAAATCAGACTTTTTATTCATGGAAAATTCTTCTACAGAAATGTTTATATATTTTTTTATATACTTTTCTTCATTTATAAGAATCCTATCTAAATTTTGTTTAGTATACTTATTAACTTATAATTTTCTCAAAAATGTTTGAGAGATAGAAAGATAGAGAGGTAACAAACAAGAGCATGAATTATGTTGTGATCATCAAATTTGATAGAAAATATATACTTTATATAACATGTTGTGTCTTTATACGAATCGTAGATGAAAACCTAAAAAGGTAGTAACTATGTTTTTGAACTTTCTTTTATTGTAGCAGGGTTTTTCATTTTCAAGTGCATAAGACTATATAATAACTTACATAATACAAAATGTAATAAAAAAATATGTAAATACAAAGGAGGATTTATGTAACACACTACTTTTTAACAATAATCGTCACGTAAGACATAATGTCCATGTCATCCAAAAAAATATCACCATTAGAGTTAAATAGATTAATTATCAACCAAACAACCAAAACAAGTATAAGTGGTTACGACCTGACGGGAACCAACTCTCGTTAAATGGTATAGTAACCTGCAAGACTAATTAATATACGTCCGATAGTACCGGCAGATACATCGTATCAAAAAAGAGTATCAAACGACTTATTGAAGTAGTCAACTAACTAATGGATCAACATGAAAGATACCTACGCGTGCCAACTGAATCTCTAGCCTCAAGGAAATTACCTAAGATGCACAATTAAAACGATTGTCTGCTAAATTGAAGCTGGTGAATTACTAGCAATCAACATTAACAATATTTATTAAAGTTTCCTGCAAAAAGTTAACACATGAACATAACATAAGAACGAACTCAAGAACGGTTGAAAGCAACAGCCTGATGCCTCGCCGGAAATGACCCGATAAAGTCTGTGTAGCCTTCTCCACGAAGTAGTGGTCAGGCCAAGACCCCTAAGGTTAGGAATGACCCAACAAACCTATACTCATTGTACAACTATTCAACAGATACTCACCATGCTCAACTATGTGTTAATAATCAATAAAATGTATAAAAGGGATCCTTGAGGGACCCATATAGTAATCATTTCTATATTTAAAACCATAATTATTAAAGCGTGTGCATCACCTTCAATAAGGGCTAGTAACTCACCTAAAGCATTGCTATTACTAAACAAACCAACTACTGTCTCGCCAGATCCCGAGTTCTATTAATCGCTTCTGACAATGTATAATATAGCTATATTATAACTACAACTCAACCATACACATATACTACTTCAACACTCCAACTAGAACAACATAACCAATCTGCCTTAGCCAATTGATGACGAGCTAGGTTGTAGGCGTGATCACCGCGACTTGGCTTTTGGTCTAGACCTACATGGCCACGATGACTCGTCGCGGCCACCTCCATCGCGGTTGAGCTGGTATGGTCGTAGGTGTGACACCCATACCTCATTCCTATTGTCTCAGCCGAACCCAAGCCGAGACCACCTTTGCTGACATACATAGTTCGTGGTCCACTATCCTTGATTGCGTTCCTGATCGCTATGACTCTAGAGTAGTCTCTTGCTATGTTTTCTGCTTTAATGAAATACTAAAACAACTATTACAATTACTTGGAATCAATTAATCCTTCAATTCAAACTAACCTTAATCAATACTTTTACTTGATATTAACTACAACTTGATGAAGATGATGACGAGTAGCAAGATAAAGGAATTAGAGCTTGATTTCAATCAATCATGGCTACTGATTTCAAGTCTCTCTCTCGATTTCTCTCCATACACACTACACACACACACACTGTGGGTTTGTATTAAAGTGAAAGAAGCAAGCAAAAAGGTCCTAAATATATACGTTTTCCTTAAGGTGGTTTAAGTTATTACGAACATAAGATCCAATACTCACTAATTTAACAACTTATCTTCAGTTAATAACATAATTCACTAATATAATTTAACGCATTAAAATAGCCTTCAAACTCAATTTAGAGTTAATTTGACTGATATCTCAACCAACTGTAATTTGACGGTTAATAACAACCTACTTTGTCTAGCTGAATTTATTTGGTTGAGATATCAGTCAAATTATGTAATTCACATTTGATTGTTTAATATCGAATCATTATTTTATATAACATCTAATAGTTTCACCGTTCGATTACCTTTTGGTATATTTTTCCATATCTTTTTACATTTATATCGCTTTTAATAAAGAAATTAGCTTGGAGCATATGCATTCAAACATTTTAGTTTTTTCTCTTTTTTTTTCACAAAGACTCAAAATACCTTTATTCATGCAATTTATTAGGTTCACAAAATCCATATTTTTTTGTAGATGACTAGTTAACCTGCAGAACAAGTGTTTGTTGGGTATCGCTATGTGAGCCCATGGGCTTTCAGATTACAGGCTTAGGTAAGGTTTTCCACTTTCCCATCGTTTAAATTAGTGCCAATTTTCAATCATTTTTACATTAGTTTACGATCATAAAAGTAGTAAAGAATTGTGAGCTAACGAAATAAGGCTACATGATCTTGATCTATATCATGAACCACATATAATTTCATTTGTAACATATATAATAATATTTAATAATTGAGCATTATATAATTTATATTTTATATCATTTGTATGAAATTTAATTCGTTTTCTAAACTTGAAACCTAACAGAAAAAATATTCGAATTATTACTTTTCTTCATATTCATATAAAGATTAATAACATAAACACCATGTAACTACATATTGATCATAAAAAATGATTATTAAATAAACAATTTTTATATAAAATATTAAATTACACAAGACATATATTTCTTGACACATTCCGGTCTTCAATTCTAATTTTGGAGATTTTGCTTCCTTATAATGATCATTTTTATTAACTTTGAGTCTTGGATTATTGGTAATTAAAACATTAAGATTACTTTAGTTTTTGGTTAATCATAATTTGGAGTATGTATTAGTTAATTAATTGTTTGAGTTTTTAATAAAAAAATATACAGTTAAACATTGTCCGTCGTAACGCACATCCGTTACAAAATTTGTTAACTATAAACAATGGACAATCGTTCATGTCAATTTAACAAGTCAAACTATCACTTAGGCTCAAGTTGTATAATTGCGTAGACATTTTAATTATACTATATGTGTGTGCGTTACATATATAATTTAATAATAATAAGAGTTCAAGTTCCGTAGTTAATGGTCGAAATAAAATTAATAAGACCGTACCACTTGTCATTTTGTTCAAACTAATCAAATCACCCATAATGATGATAGATTTATATGTTATTACAATATATTCAATAACATAATTAAGTTTATTACACAAATTAATAATCCTGGCCTTTTCTTTTAAAAATATACGATCGACCTGATAATTATAACATCGATCTACTATTTTATATATATGTTAACAAGTAATTAGTTTATTAATCAAAATGAAATACAAAATTATTTCTCTCAAAGAGGCTTATTATGAAAATATTAATTATTATTATCAAATATATATAAAGTAAACTCGTATAATTAATTAATTATATGGCTACTGGAAGTTTATAGAATTACGTATTCAATTAAATAACAATCTTATTAATATAATGACATAGAATATATTAAACGTGTAATATAAGGGGTCAAGTTTTGTGGGCTTGGAGATATAATTGATTAATGAATTTTTCTGGCAGTTGCGACTTTTTTTTTTTGGTTGTATACACCAGCTTATTAACACGTATGTTTTGATTTAGAAAATACTTTTACACACTAATAATTATACTTAAAATGATCATAAATATTATTTTTCTTTAGTATGTTAATTAAACTTATAATAATAATAATAATAATAATAACAATATTACAATATGTATGATTGTATGTAACTATGTATAAATTTTAAGTTTAAATTTGAATTTGAATTTTCAAACACTCATATTTTAATAGACATGAACATGACTATAGATTTCAAAAACTTAAATTTGGATGTTGTTTTTAAATTGTAAATTGATAATCGACAAATGTAAATTGAAGACTTGCATTGTATATTTAGAAAATGATAAGTGACGAGTTTAATTACTTATTTATAAATATTTATAAATTTTTTATATAACTCTTTTCTTAAAATTAACAAATATTGGTAATGCATTAGAATGTTTTATAAGATCTTTTACATTTCTCTAAATACTAATAAAAGAGTAAATGTACTTATTTCTCGTGATACATCATCATTATGAATCGACACGTGACATTTATAGTTTTAGAAATAATAAATATATATTTAAACTATATTAATCCAAATCTAATACAATCTATCTTTTAAATTTAAATCAAATAGAATCTAATTAAAATCTAATATTTTAATAACTTACCAATTATAAGATAATAAAAGTTTAAAAAGTTATAGAAAGTAATTACTAATTAGCATTCATATATATTTAAAATTAAAAAAAATTAATAGGTCATGATAAATAATAAATATTATTATATACTTTTGTTTGAAAAAAGGGTTAAGTACCATTTTGTAGGGGTGCTAAAAAAAAATCCGAAACCGAAAAACTGATACGAAAAATCGTTCCGATTTAAGGTTAACCAAACCGGTTTTTCTATTATTATCGGTTTGGTTAACCAAACTGAAAAAAATCTTCGTTTTCGGTTTAGGTTTAGGTTCACGATTTCGGCGACGAACGGTTAACCGAAAAACCGAAATAAATTTAATTATATATATATTATAAAATTTATGTCTATAAATATTAACATTTATCCCAACAATAATTTAAAATTGTAACTTATTTAATTAGTCTACATTAATTTTTATATTCAAAACAACAAAAATTTACACTAGAGCAATTTAATTTAAAACGATCATAAAATAGTTTTTTGTTTCTATTAGATTTTTAAAGATAATATTGAAAATTTTAAAGATATTATATAGATTATTTGTACTTTTAGTCCTCACTTTAATTATGTTCGACACTTAAAATTTTTAAAAACTAGTTGTTGAAGTTTTTTAATTTAGAAATTAATTAATTAAATAAAAAATGGTTAATTGGTTAACCGAATAACCGAACCGGAGGTTAACCGATTGTCAGTCAACCGACTTTTTAGGTATAGGTTCACGAAATTCTCGAACCGGTATCTCCACTTAACCATCTGAAATGGGGGTTCGGTCGGTTAACCATCCATGAACACTCCTACCATTTTGACCATCTAACTTTTTGATTTTTTTCTATTTAGTCATTAAACTATTTTCTTTCCCGATTTAGTCACTGAACTTTTTTTTTTGTGGATACTTGTAGCCATTAAATGTTCTTTTTACTGATTTAACCACTGAAAATTGTCTCAATTTAACTAATAAACTATCATATTTTGCATCGAATTAAACATTAGTTAATAAATTAAAGTTTAGTGGCTAAATCTGGAAAAAAAATAGTTTAGTGGCTAAATGAGACAAATCTAAAAGTTGGATGGTTAAAATGATACTTAACCCTTGAAAAAAAATATTATTTGTATCTTTTAATTTAGTATATTTTATATAAACAACATTATATTAAAAAAATATACACGTGCGGGTAAATAAACTAGTTAATGATAAAATTGTTAAATTAAACACTTTAATTGTTTCCAGTTTACACATAATTAGAATAATATGATTTAACTTTAAATGAAAAAAATATTCTTCAATGAGAAGTTAGACAAGATTAAAAAGAGCATTTATCTAGAACATACTTAAAATTTTAATTTTTAAAACTTACTAGTCACTCTTATCTCTATCAACAACATATATTGATACACTCCTAGCTACCTCCATCAACGACAAATCATCACGATAACACCACTCCATTGCTCACTTGGAGGATCTAACAAATTATATAAATAAATTACCGACCCAGCAGAGAGAATAAAATATGACATGTATTTATTTCAACATTCGAAACTAAATCAACTGTTTAAAATGTTAAAGGTGATCCTAAGGTTGAAGGTTCGACTGCATTTCAAACAAAAGTATAAATGTAAAGTAGGATAAGATGTGTATGTTGTTGATGCATATCTTTTTCACAATTTTTTTTTATCTTCGTTAGCTAATTTCAACATTTGTTTAAATAATTTGATCTTAATATTATCAAATACAATTTGTATTTTTCATTTAAATGCTATGTTTGGGGGGGGGGGGGGGGGGGGGGTTTGTTGAAGGGTTTAGAATTAAGTATGTACATGGGTAATTGAGTATGAGTTTGAAAGAAATAAAAGAAAGAATAAGAGGAAAGAGGAAACTAACGAGTGTAGATGTGTTTGAGTTTTTGGTAATCAATTCTAAATATTTGGTAATTAATTATTTAAACAAACAATATCAATGAAACCTAAACTCATTCATTAGGTTAAAAACCGATCAAACAAACATAGCATGAAAATCCATTAACCAAACGCATTACCCATCTAAGAACAAAAGAAAAATAAAAAAAAGAATAAGAGGAAAGAGGAAACTAATGAGTGTGGATGTGTTTGAGTTTTTGGTAATCAATTCTAAATATTTGGTAATTAATTTTTAAACAAACAATATCAATGAAACCTAAACTCATTCATTCGGTTAAAAACCGATCAAACAAACATAGCATGAAAATCCATTAACCAAACGCATTACCCATCCAAGAACAAAAGAAAAATAAAAAAAAGAATAAGAGGAAAGAGGTTACTAATGAGTGTGGATGTGTTTGAGTTTTTGGTAATCAATTCTAAATACTTGGTAATTACTTTTTAAACAAACAATATCAATGAAACCTAAACTCATTCATTCGGTTAAAAACCGATCAAACAAACATTGCATGAAAATCCATTAACCAAACGCATTACCCATCCAAGAACAAAAGAAAAATAAAAAAAGAAGCAAGTGCTTATCCCAATATGATTGTGGGACTTTCTTAATTATTTATCACTTTAATCTTGCCGGCCGATATCAACATGATTCATTGTTTTCACTAAAAACTGAGGGTGCGTTTAGTTACCGAAAATTTTTAAAATTTTCATCTCACTTTTCAACAAAAATGAAAACTTGTATACTTAATAACAATTTCATAAATTTTCATTTCACTTTTTAAAATACCACTTTTCATATTCTCTCTCTTACTTTTCTACTACCTACCCTACTTTTTTGTAATACTCTCTTTCTCTCTCTTATTTTTTCATCACATATCCTATTTTTTTTATTTTATAATGAGTTTTTAAAACTAAAACTTTATCATCTAAACAAGTTTTCACTTTTCATAGAAACCCTTGTTTTTTTCTAAAAGCTATAACTTGAAAACTGAAATAAAAAAATGACTAGTTTTCGTAAACTAAACGCAACCTGAGTTTTCATTACCGGGTTTTCATTTTATATTTGAAAATGCATCGTTTTTTTCCATGGTAGAAATTTACCGACCCCAATTTCATAGGATCTTGTAATCGTAAAAAAAAAAATTTGATTTTCAGGCTTGAAATTTCGAAAAGAACATTTACTATATAATTAAAACTTATTTAAAAAATACAATTTATTAACCTATTCAATTTATTTCATTTTCTATTAGACTAAAATGTCATGTGATTATAATGTTTCTTATAATTTACTTTGAGTAACAAGTTTTTAATGATAATTTGTTTTAAACTAATTATATACCATTAAAAGTATTATGATATACAATATGAACATATAGGTTGTGTTTGTTATTTTAAGGGATAAAAATTTCAAGTCTGAAAATCACGTCTGAAAATAAGAGGTGGACTTAAGATTTGAAGTCTTAAATCTGAAAACCAAATCTGAAATTAAGGTTTAATACGTCTGAAATTAAGAGCTGGTCTTAAATGTTTTAATTAATTAAACTGGCTTTAATATTTTAGTTAAATAAAATATCAACTTACGTCAACATCTTAAATTAAGACTGAAGTCAACAACTTAATTTCAGACGTGGTTTTTAGACGTTTAAACTCTTAAGTCTAAAATGTAACAAACAGTCTATTTTCAGTTATAATATGAATTTTAAGACTTCAGAGGTTTTTAAAAAATAATTAAGTTCAAACAAACGCACCCATAATATCTTGTATTTCATAAACAAATAATTTAACTATTAAAAAGTAGTTCCAAAATGACCAATTTACTATTAAAATCCATTTTTGTATTTAAAGGTCACCTTTTATAATTACGTATACCTTTGTAATCGATAAGACGATCCTGTGTAAACATCATAAAATGATAAAAAAAATTTTATTTTTCATTTAATTTTATATTATGTTTTTATAATATCCTATTGTTTGTTTGGCAAAACTAAAAGCAGGTGGTTTTATTACTAAATGTGTTTGATAAATTAGTGAATGTTAGAGCTGAAATTCATAAAAATGATACATAAATAAAGAAACTGAATAAAAACATAAGTACATAAATTTATTTTTTATAATTTTAATTTTCATAAGATCGAACTATTTGCAACAACTACTTGAAATAACTTATACTTTGAATAAATCTTGAAAAATAGTCCACCAAACTAGCTGAAGTTAGAGTTGTAGCTTTTATTAACAGGGGCGGATTTAGTATATTACAATGAGTGTCACTCGACACCGATAAATTTTCAAAATACTGAGTTACATATGTATCAAAAACCCGAGTGACACCTAAGATTTTTTTTGAGTGACACCTACGAAAAATTCATAAAATTATAAAATACGTATCTAATTTATATTTGTTGTTTTTTTACTTAAATTTATTAAAATAATACTGAGTTTTAATTAATTTTTTTAAAAAAAAGCCCAACGAAATATAAAAACAACAATAAAAAGTGTTTTAAGTTAGCCCAAAAAGGCCAAAAGATTTTTGAAAAAGCCCATAAAAATAGTTCATGCTTTTGAAAGTTGAAACCCCTTTTTCTCTCTATCTAGGTATAATAATATGTTTTTATCAGTTCTCATTTAGTCATTTTAATAATTTATTTGTTAACTTCTTAAGTGTAGTGGGTAGATGTTTAATACTTTAATTTACTGAAATATAAAGTATATATATATCTAATTTACCGAAATATTTACTTATCCTATATTTCAGGCAATTAGGTCAATGGACAAGTGTTTATTTTTTAAGTTTTTTTGATCAATTGTTATTTGTTAATTCTTTAAAAAAAATTTAGGGTAATAGACAAAATTTTGACAAGATTTCAAAAGATAAAGACTCGAAGACAATAATTGTAAAATTTTAATACTTACTATACTTATTGGTTTTAAGTTACAATGGTATTGTATTATGTATTTTTTTAATTAGAAAAATCTTGTTATTTGTTAATTTTGTGTTGGCAAGCCGTTTCGGTGACCCGATTCGTCTTAGAAATTTTATTGAAAATTTAAGTTAAACATACTTTAAAAAAGTGACACCGATAACGAAAATTCCTGGATCCGCCCCTGTTTATTAATAGATGTGTTTGGTAAGTAGCTGGAGGTGGAGTTAAAAATATAAAATGATATAAAAGCACATATAAAAAAAACCAAATTGGAATTATAACTGATAAATGTTTTTCTTGTAATTTTACTTTTCATAAGCTAAATCTATTTTTGAAAAACTAATTGAAGTAGCTTATGTTTTAAATCCTAATAGTTTTAATAATCCACTGAGAGAAAAATAACTCAAAGTATAGATAAAAAATAGCTAGAACTCACAGAAATCATAAATCCAAACTCTCACAAACTTTCAAAAATTGTATGTTAAATAGGCCTTAAGGTTATTTAAAGTATAAATCGTAATGATATGCATACCTAAACATGTGCTTAAACATATATCTAACATATTGAATAATTGACACATAGACCACATTTATCCGATCTCTTATTTAATTATACCACGTATCAACATCATTTTCAGACGTATATTTTGGAGATTTTTAGATTTGTGTTTAAAAAAAAGTGTTGTAATATTTGGAAATAATAACCAGATAATGATTGTAATAAAAAGTGATGTTGAAAATTTGATATTGGCTTAACTTATGTTGTTTGTTATCACAATTATCAAATAATCAATTTTTAAAGTGTTTAAATTTGCATTTTAACTCTAAAATTTCAAAATAATTAATTATTAAACATATAACTGCATTTTTTAGCTTTTAAAAAAGGATGATAGGATCATAGGATTAACTCTAATGAACAAATGAGTCGTTCATAACGCATGTTGTTCAATATTCATATTTAGTGATGTAAACGAACACGAACAATGATATGTTCATCTTCGTTCGTTTGTTAAAGAATTGGTTTTATTCATGTTCGTTTAACTCATAATCGAATATAAACGAACGATAAACAATCCTTAAACGAATGGAAAAAAAACTGAACACAAACAAACAGACATAAATATACAATTAAATAAATACAAACAAATGCACATAAATGAACAATTAAACGAACACAAAAGAACATAAATTGAATGAAAGAAGTCAGTGTTAATGTTTGTTCATTTATTTAAACAAACACAAATTTTTGTTAATGTTCATTCGTTTAATAAAAGAATAAACATAAACGAATTTCCCGTCAAATGATTCACAAACAGATCGTTCGGCGTTTGGTTCGTTTACAACTCTATAATATAGTTTCATCATCAATGACAAAAATTATAATCTTGGATGATGAGAATAATGAATACAGAAAGTGTAACAAGTGGCAGAAACATATTAGTGTCAAAATACACAAGCTGTGTCAGAAGAAACAACGAGAAATTCATTACTTCTCAATCAAATAGTCATTGTTTAATTTTCTAATCGAATAACATAAAAAGTGAATGAGCCCCTTTAAAAATAGTATGTTGTATTTTAAAAGTTTATGAAAAGACATTATTATTTAATGTTTTTTTGGACATAAAAATGTTTAAAACCGCCCTGAAGTTTATATATTATGCTATGGATGTTTTATAAATAAAATACTACATTTTGTCCTAGATTGTTTTTGACCCTTCCAGAAGATAGGTTTAAGTTCTGCCACTGGTTTATATCCAACACATCTACTGAGCAACATTAAGCAACTATAAAGCTTTTAAAAAAATATAAAACGAAAAATGTAAAATTTACATTTTTTTTTTAATCCACTAACTACTTTAAACATGAAACTTCGGCCATAAAATAAACAAATCATAAGCAACTTGTCAACATTTTCCCGATTGTCTATTTGGTTTACATAGTTATTTTATCTTTCAATTATTTAAAATGTGTACAAGTTTTTTTTAATAAATTATGTGTTGATAAAAAGAAATATTTGTTAAGAAAATGATGAGAAAGATTTGTCTTCTTAAGCTTGGTGATAAAATCAAAACAAAACATTGTTATAGCACAAGTAATTAAAATCCACGAAAATTAATATATTAGTAAACCATCAAGCATTGTCTTGTTGTACTCTTTCACAATTATTTTGTACTTCATTTGTTGTCATAAATGATAAATATTTTGATGTACAAGTTGTCAAAGCCTAAGGTAATTAAGCATGATGAAAGGCTTGAAAGCGACCAAAATATATAAAAATAAGCAAATGATTGGCATATCTTCAAATCCACAATATTAATTTTAACAATAAAGTAGCATATAAATTACACTATTCAAATTCACAACGATTTTTTGATAATTTTACTCTAATTTAATTTTTGGTCATCAATGTTTATAATGAATCACTAAAGTTTAAATCACCAATTCTCATCAATATATGTGTTCTAACCAGATCTTCAATTTTATACATATATAAGGTTCAAGAGAGTACCATTCGATATCGAGTGCACCTGAAGATGCCACGCCAAAAGATTTTTAGAAACTTCTTCCGTAATCATGTTTAAGTTAACGTTATACACAACTATATGAATTAAATATTGATTGAAAACGTGAAGTAATATGAGCCATTGGATTCGTTGATTGACGGATGAGAAGAGAGTGTGTGAGAGACATGATAGAAGGTAGTGTGATAGGGGGAGAGGTCGGCGCCCTATTACACAACTCTTAAGCATGTATTGAATCATGAATAATGATTGTTGAATCATTAATTTTTTTTTTTTTTTGTAATATCAACATATAGTTTTTGTTTACCTCTAGAGGGTAGCCTAGGTTGTCCCCTTGGGCTATGATGTTAAATCGAAGAATTTTTTTGTTGAAAATATGTATGTTTTTTTCATATACTTGAACATCCTCCCTAGGGTCCACGGAAACCACGTGAAGCGCTCGTTGAATTAAAGCATTTATTTGTTAAATCAACGATGTTCTTTTCTACCTTCCAAGCCTGCTCTTTATCGCTGAAGGACACCCCTAAAACGACCCACACTCAAGTCTATCCATTTTGGACTTGGATATGGGCCGACTCCGAATGTTTCTCGTATTTACAGCGAATATTTAATTTCTCATAAAATATGCACATTTCGATAAGTGTACTTATTTAAATAAGTTATTAAGAGCACATATGTAAAGTATAATCAATATCACAAGCTAATTAAAATACCTTGCACCCTTGTCTTTTAAATGATTTCATTCCATCTTTCACAGGTGTCATTAATCAGTTATTTAGACGAGTTTTCATGAATTACACTCATCTAGTGGTTTCAATCGATCCCAAAGCATATAATAAACACACACGCTTTATATACTTATATTAGGCCTTATATTATGATTGTGTGGATGTCATCATAGGCATATGAACTTGATAAAATGAAGATGTGCATATAATTGTGTCATGATAAAAAGGCAAAACGTTGCACCTACAACACTACCACCCCACCATCACTATCACATGCAATTGTCATCAAGATAAATAATTTAATTGACAAAGTAGCCATCTTTTTTGAAACCTCTATTGTCTTTGACAAATTACAACACATCATCACTACCTAGCCAAAACATCAATATTCAAACCACACTTGCACCTTATGCAAACAACCCTTGTACTACATGCAATCCACACTTGTACTTTTCTTAGACCTTTGCATTGTACCATCTGCAGAAAAGTTTGTACTCTGGGTTGGGTATGCTTAGAAAAAGATACCCAAGAACCAGCAAAGATGCCAACATTGCCATTGACTAGGATTTCATTGCAAGGTTCAACCTTCTACTGCATGGGAAGGGAGAGAAGTTGGAGATTCTTCCTATATGACATCTTGGACACACTCAGAACAAAGCAAAAAGTAATCAATTTTGTAATTCATTGCAAGGTACCATCTTTAATGCACAAAGATGATTACTAAGGATTCTTTATTCATCAAATCTTTGACAAACCCACAAATTAAGGATAACAAAGAAATGATATTGATGTCATAGGTGTTTGTAATTCTTTCAAAGGTACAACTTTTGATCCATAAAAGTAGAAATCACAGATTCTTTGCTCATCAAAATCTTTGATACCCACAAATCAAAATCAGAAAAAGCAAAGATCTTGATGATTCATATAAGATATGGATTGGGGATTCAACACATACATGAAATCTTTAAAAGCATCCAAGAATAAATTAAAGAGGGAAAAAGCAAACATACTGATATTCAATGTTTGTGATTCATTCAAAAGTACAAGGTTCAATGCAGGAAGATGAAAATTAGGGAATCTTTATACATAAACTCTTTTGACACACCCAGAGACTGGAGAGAAGAAAGAATTTTATACACAAACAATTACATGAAGAAGAACACATACGAGACCATCCCATGAACCACAAAACAAGACTTTGCTATGCCCTAATTTCCATATATAAGTGTAGGTATATATAGATATAGACATAGAGATGTAGTAGTAGTAGATATAGATATAGATATAAAGAGATGTATCCCATAAGCTAAATGGAAAAGTATAGAGAAAAATTGACCCACAAACATCAAAGTACCAATAAGATGCATCAAAGCAAAGCAAATGAAGATTAAGATTTATGGGTTGGTCTGGGTTTGTGCTTGTTGTTGGTGGTGGGTTTAACAGGCTTTCCAAAGATGCCACAACAGCCAGAGACCTTTGGGGATGGAGGGTCAATAGTAGGTTCAACATCTACAGATTTATATGGCTTTGGCTCTGCTTTCTGTTTCTCTGTTTTCTCTCTTTCTTCATCATCTTTTGGCTTCACTGGATTAAGCTCCCCTGATAAAAGTTTATCATCCCAAACAAGCCCTGATGATCCTGATCTTCTAAATGACACTTCTGACCTTGGTAATGCCTCCATCTCTCTTTCCTTCCAAATTCTTCTAAATTTTCTAAATTCCTAAATTCCAGTGGTGGTGCAGAGAGAGAGAGAGAGAGAGAGAGAGAGAGAGAGAGAGAGAGAGAGAGGGTATTTTATGGGTATAAGTAATTGGGGGTGACAATGAAGCATAAAGAAGGTAAGGTTATAAGATGGAATCCAGAGGGGAGAAGGAAGGGTGGTGTGAAATTACAAGATTGTCCTGATTTATTTGTTGAGGTCATTTTCAGTTTAAATGGTTGTATTAAATGAAAGTTTAAAACTTTATTAAAAATGGAGGTCGGTTGAATGTCCTATGGCAGATTGCCAGGAAGGAGATGAAGTCAAAGGAGAATGGCCAAAGAGGGTCCAGTCCTCTTCCTCCACCACCACCTCAACCTCACCTTGGGAGGGTAATTTGGACCATTTATCTCTTAAATATTGGCACAGATCTCTATGCATGAATGTGTGGGACCAGAATCATTCACAATTAATTCATGCATGTTGGAATTCCACATTCTAACTTTAATGTTTAAACAAATACTTATTATTGAAATTTATGGTGTTTTCCCAATTTCCCCTTCCCTACTATCAGTGAAAACAGATTTTAATTCCATAGATGCACTATTTTATTATCATTATAAAAAGATAAGTTAGATGTGTGATATTATTATAATCTAGTAGTTATATTGGAAATATCAATTGCCTTGTATTCACTCAACTTTATTCAAAATTTTAAATTATAATACAACTTTTAAAATAATAATTGAAATGATTGATATAACTTTATCAATTTGTTTTCTTGTATTTCTCTTGTTAAAAGAGAACACAATTAATATAATGATAGAATATATAAATATTATATAATAAGATTTTTTGTTAATTACTTTATGTATTTATATTAAAGAAAAAGCTAGAAGACTTGCATTGTGATTGCCTTCCAAATGTTGTAAACTTTGGGGGCTTGACCAATGACCATTCATTTAAAATAATTATATTGTTTTATGTTCAATATATGTCATTTGTAACAAAAAAAGGTATCCTTCAAACTTCAACTATTCTTCTTATGAGTTATGGCTGCCCACTTGATTAAGAAAGTTCTTTTGCAGACATTATTCATGAATATGATTTCCATTGCATCTGATCAATGGTATTTCCGGGTTTCTTTTTTCACCCAATTCGATCCAGAACCAAAAAGTTTCTTTTACCATTCAGAAATTATTAACAATGTTGCTGCTAATGATTCATTCCCGAAATCTTACTAGAATTTGTAAACCATTCCTTCTGTGTATCCAAGTTCTTTGAGTATGCCGGTAAGCTGCAAAATTGAAGAACATCATCACATATTTGAACCACTGATCAACAGGTGATCCTAGCCGTTTAATTCCATACCTCGCCTTGTGATCGATCTTTTGCCTTGTCACCAGATACATGCTGCATCATTCCAGGTGGACCGCACACCTGATTAGGAGCAAGAAAGGCACAAGACTGCAATATTCATTGTCAAAAATGGTACGAAAACTATGACAAGGAAAAGAGAACTCGAGCTTACGAGTATTAGGGTATCATTGCTTGGGGCTGGCAAGCCTTTCAAGGCCATATCCTTTGATATATAACCCGTACCTCCAACCCAATACTTTGACGGATTATCAACAGTATAAAACACCTGGAAATTTCAAGTTTTTAATTAATGTAAAATACACACACAAGCTTCTTAACAAGAACATACTATTCCAAAACACATCAATTCTATTTTCGTTATTCAGAAAAGCATGTACCTTTAAGTTGGGGTGGCTAGCTGCAAGCATGTCGAGTCTCTTTTTGAGAAGAATGTCATCCGGAGAAACATTTGCATAGACCAAAGATAACTGAAAAAACAAAAAACATTTCCAAATTTGAGATTACATTGGCCCTTAACTACAAAGATCTGAATAAGGTGTCCTTACTTTGGTATTGTCATCAGGATTCTTGAGAATAGCTTCAATAACCTGAAGCATTGGGGTGATCCCTGAGCCACCTGCAATCTGAATGAACAAAAAAGATTTTACACCGTAGATTCTTGTGCTTGTGAATCTATCGTAGATATTTAAAGGGCCACACATACCATTCCAATGTGTTTCTTCATATTAGGAGTGTATCTGACCTTCTCAACGGGGCTGGATAAGATCCACTCGTCAGTTGCAAGTAGATTCGTGAGTTAATCATGAGTATAATACTAGCTAAAGTAGAAAGACTTACCCTTTTACTTCAACAATATCGCCGGGCTTTAATTTAGCAAAATGCTGGCTCATGTTCCCTTCAGGATAAACCTGGAGAAAACAGTAACATAAAAAGGCGCACTACAAGTAAACCAAAAGAATGCCGAGCAGCGGTAGCTAGCAAGTATACCTTGATCATCAAATCAAAGTAACCTTTAGAATCTGGATCGGATATAGGGGTGTACCTGACCATAATGAATAGAGGTGACTTACAGATATTGACATATATCTGATAGCATGTGTGGCATCAACGGGAAACTTACGGCCGAATAACATATTTTGTTTTCCCTTGAGCATCTTGGCCCAATGGAGCTCTGCAACACAAGAACATGACGACGTTTTTATGAATTACCATACAAATAATCTTAAAAACATGATTCGTTTAAGATGTTTGTGAACTTGCCTTGTTACGAGACATGATGCAACATCGAGTCCTAGCTTCAGATTAGGATCAAAAGAAAACCTGTAATAGGGGTTGATACTTGATAGCTGATATCACTTGTATCAAAGAAGAATATCTAAAAAATGATACATATGATCCATAAATAATCTTAATATTCTAAAAATTGATTTGTTTTAACCTGTATATATGTGTATTGTGGCTGACCTTTGCCCTCTCTTGCAACTTAAACTTTTGCCATAATTTAGAGTCAAGAGCTGAGAACACATGAAAAGTTTACTAGCTAAAACAAATACTTTTGATCACTATATTAGGTATAGCAAATCAAGCAAGGCTTTAAATCTTCTGATTAACTTTAGAATAAAAGAAGAATTAACAAAACTTAAGTTTGCACCATCATGTGCAATAGATTCTCAGCTGTATCTTTATCGAATCTAATTGAAAGATATGATTGGTAAATAAAATATCTACAAAATGTTAAGATAATCAATGTCATAACAAAAATACAAGTTCTTGGCATGCGATTTCTTAGAATTTTTGCAATGCTGGTCTTAAAAAAGAAAGAAATGCGATGAAACTACCTTTATCGTATCAGTAGCATCGTCAGGAAATTTAAGCATATATCAGAGGACAACATAATGAGGTAAGTAAGAGAAGCTAATACAAGAAACCTACCAGCTTTCGGACCCGTCTCCTCGTTAATCTGTTCTGATTGGACCTGTCAATGATGGAATAATCGCTTCACAGATCAGAATCGCATATTAGAAATTTGGAAGCATTATTACAAGTATTCAAATTTCAAAATATTTAAAGCGATAGTGAATTGGGAGTGAAAAGCTGTAATCTTTAATATTTGAACTTATTGCGATGTAATTAATTGTCTTTCTCATAATATTTCATAATCATGGTAATGTTGAAGATGCAGAGCACCCAATTTGACATCATTCTGTGATGATCAGATCATTGATTCACCAATAATCTTTAAAAAAACAAAAAGAAAAAGAAAATTCCTCACAATCAATATAACCATCAAAACGGAAAACTAATCTGAAAAATCATTGTAACTCAGATCAAATGAGATTTTACCAGCGATACAACCTTTGAACATGGTATGTCATACATTTCTAAATCAAAAAGTTTGAAAGATAGATGTATTACCAAACTAGGGTGAGAAAAGTAATAAAAATAGGATAATCCACCAGAGATAGCAGCGATTGCTTCAAATGGAATTCGGAAATTGGTTGAAGATGATTGCGATGCATGGGAAAATGTGATGGGTGCAGCTTTGCCTAGAGTCTTGAAGAACGTCCTCATCTTCAAATACGACGATTGAGGGATACAAGAGAGAAGTGGAATTAATCTGGGTTTAAGTCTTTCATGGCAAGTTTCTTGGATCTTACACGTGTCATTCAGAAGTAGTATCATTTGAATTCCAGGCTTCATACTCTTTTATGTAATCAACCTTTTAACTATCTGGTATTTACACATTAAATAATGCCAGATTTTCTTATCAGTAATTCAGTATAAACAACAAATCCACACACAACCCACATGAATTATTTACATTTTCGGAAAATCGGTAAGTTTCCTATTAAAGTACAAACCTTTGCATCAATCACCAAACTTTATAAGGGAGATGGTCTCACCAGAAAATGTCTAGTTGTTGAAGAAAACGGAGAAGGGGCACATCACAAATGCTTCTAAGGGTTTGCAGTTGGTTCACTTAGGCCAACCCGTTTGACGTACAACTTTGAGAAGGTACATGATTTGATAGGATAACTTGCAACATTTCTGTGCACGGGATGCTGCCCCTAGCCATAAACTATATTTCAACTAATATAACTCATCAATGCATTGTTCATGTAACATTTTTCTTGTTCTGAAGACCAAAATTCAAGATTTTCTACAGCTCCACAAGTATAATGCCAACGATGGACACAAGGTGTGATTCTGTAATTTATAGATCAACGATCGAATTCAACATTAATGGTACAGCAGAAAGCAGTCAAAGGTGTAAAAGAACATACGGTTTCTTTACAAGAAACGCATTACAAAATGTGCAGGTTGAGAGTCAAAGTAATGAGCTTTTAAAAATGCTCAAACCAAAAATCATCATGAAACTCCTTTTCAGCATCACCTTGGAAGAATTTGAAGATTAAACCTGGGAAGTATCAAGAAAACGAAATGATTCTTTGTTGAAACATCGATCACTACAATCTCGAAAGAACACCTTTCTTTTGTGTTTCAAAGCCATTTACGCTGACCTGATGGGCCCATGAAGAGATTAGATGATGGGCAATTGCAAAAGGTCCAGGGACAAACATGGGAGCGAGTTCCCCACTTTCGACATTGAAATCCGAAGCAAGGTTTTGACCTTTCTCAACCCCTTTGCACATCTGATCGACTTTGTATGCTGATGTTTTTTGTGCCTTTTCATATTCGGTAAATGTCAATGCCCTCTTCACTTCTTCTCTACTGTGCCATTTGGCATCTACATAAGTTAAAAATACTCTGTGGTTATATCATTTCAGAAAGGGAACTATTGCCATACCATCCAAAATCACATTGAAACATTAATGTAAAAAAAAGGAAAAGGAGAACCTTGATTCACATAAACATATATTTCGGGAGTGTAGGTCAAAGGTTACCTTCCAATTCACTCTTGTCCACATTTATTTCAAGTGAAGTCGCATATGCATAAAATCCGATCATTAATTGGCATGGCATGCTACTAGGTCCAACTGCGATACAAATAAAATGAATGCAAATCACTTGATCATTACAGAAGGCCAAAGGAGCCTTGCTATAGGATCGTATCAGGAAATAGATACTTAAAAGGGTATCATGAATTTAGGGCTCACCAGGCCAAGGTTGAGAACTATGATAGACTACTTCACCAACTTGGATACCAGTTTCCTCCCATGTTTCTCTTCTCACGGCCTCTTCCAAGCTTTCTCCTGGCTATGGAAGAACGAAAAGAGTTTGACTTACGAGGTCAAATGCAAAAGAAGATGATACACAGATCAAACATGTTATCAAATATTACATGTTTTCTAAATTTGTAAAGGATGTAATTCACTAGCTCATAGTTTGACTTCCAATAGTTAGACCATTAAAATGTATGAGGACATACCTCTAGAAAGCCGGCAAGGCAACTCCACATTCTAGGTACGAATCTCGACTGTTTACTAAGAAGTGCACGGTCATTCTCTTTATCTATGACCAACATAATGACAACCTGTTGCAGGATAAATTTGTCGAAAATGGCATATCTATCAGTATTATTAACTTTGAAAAATAGAAAAGTGAAGTATGACTTAGCATACCGGATCAACTCGAGGGTAGATTCTTTTCTTGCAAGAATCCTTTATACATTGCTTTCTTCTCCCAGCTTCGGCAGGAACCAACATTTCCCCACAAGATCCACAAAAACGAGAAGTATTATGCCATTCCAGTAATGCTCTGGCCTATATAAATGCCCCAACTAAATAACTATATACTATGATCCTATTATAATCCAGGGTAACATCCATTCATAGACAATTTGATTTTACTAGTGGAAGTATATCATGATCTTGTTGAGTTCAATTCTCCATATTTTTTATTGAAGGCAGGAGTTATAAGTTCAAAGTTAATAGCTGATTAAGTTATATATATTCATGTAAATCAAACAGATTTCAGAAAGAAAACTTACATGACCAGCTATAGCAAGTTCACCCATAGCAGCATCATCTGCCCAATCAGAAGCCACCATCAAAGTCCTCAATTCCACGAAACAAAACTGTCTACTCCCCAATTTCTCTACCAAACTAATGCCTTCAGATACATCAATTGCCCAATACACAACACTGTCTTCTTCTTCTTTTGCATCTTCCTTAGTCTTGCAACCCAAATACACCAACAAATCATGACTTAAATTAACCTCACTACCTTCCAAAACACCCTTAAAATCAGTGAAGGATAACCACCCAAGATGCCATTTCTTGACCAAATCGCCAGTTGAACCAGCTAAAGGTCTGCCCTTTCTGAAAGGGAGCACCTTGAATTTAGGGGAAGATGGTTCTTGGATATGGGTTTGATCCGAAAGAAGGAGCTTTAGGGTTTGAAAGGCTGAAGCGGGTGAAAATGGATCGGTTGATTTGGGGGTTTTGGATCTTATTGGGTTACCAGCAAAGACTGGAGATTTGAGGTTAATGGACATGGTGGAGAAGTAGGGTGTTCTTGAAACTAGATTATAATGGTTTACACAAATGACAGATTTTGAGAGACGACGAATTGAAGAAAATAACATGACTCTAGATGATCTCCTCCCATTAGTCTAATATTTTCGTAGCCAAAAAATCTATTGAGGTCAATGTTTATCCATCTTCGGTCTTCAACTTAAAATTGGAAAATATCCATCTATTCAAATTATTTTTTTAACATTTAACTATCAAATTTGTCATATTTAATCACTAAATTATTTTTTACACAATTAATCACTAAACCTACTGACGTACACATTTAATCACTAAATTATCTTTATACAAATTTAGCCACTGAAAATTATACACATTTGACTATTAAAGCATCGTACTATTATGGTTGGAGAGGATATCACTCAATATGCAGCGTACCAGAAGGTATCATCTGTAAAAAAAACTTTTTTGATAAAACATGTTTTAATTAATATTATAAAGATCATATGTAAATTTCACATCTTCTAACTCCTTAAAATGATATGAACGTACACTTCTAAAAATTTGCATATATGTGAACGTACATTTATGTGATGCATGATTTCATATACTTAGAATGTGTGAGTGCACGTAAAATTTATATATCATCTTTGTAATGTTAATTAAAACATGTTTATGGAAAACAATTTCAAAAAAATTATTTTTAAGAATGATACATTCTGGTGCGCTGCAGTGTTTATAAAATTCATATGATTCAAATGATTAATAGAATTGTCTGTAATATAATTTATAATATTTAAAAGGTTCGTAGCAGTGTTTATAAAAGAAACATAAGCAAAGCTAGTGTTTGGTACACATAATATAGAAAACTTGAGGTTCTTCTTCCTTAATTTTCGTTTCATTTCTCAATATTTTTAATGGGCTTTATGTCCCTAACTATTAAACTTCGAATCCATAAATTTAAGAAGTATTGTTGTGCTAAACTTATGGGTGGAGAAAATCATCTTTGGTTCCACTAGTACAACTAAAACAAAAATATTTACGTAAAGAGCTTATAAAAATATAAAAATAAAATAAGTAAGATAATTTAACAATATAAAAGTTTTAATATATGTGTGTGTATAAATTTAATAATTTATATAAATTATAGTGAATAATTTACATTAAAAAATTACATAAACATAATAATTTAAGCTATGGTATTAAATGGGATTGGGATCGAATATTAAAGTGTTCCCATTAAACTCGGGTTCGAAAATTTCTCGGTTAAATCAGAGTCAAGTTTTTTCTGACAAAACTACACAAAACTTGATCAAAATCCTAACATACAATCACATTCATGCTTTTTTTTTTTTGTAGCATGGAAACGACGTTCACACAAGCACACATATACAACAACGACGAATAGAAAGTACGAAAAAAATAAGAACATAGAGTATCACGTGGTTCTGTCAAAAAATGACCTACATTTTCACGATTGCACTAGTGAATCTCTTTATTAATTTTGGATTAGTGTTATAATTACATGGGATCAATATTTGTAGGAAAGAACTAACAAAAATGAGAAAATACTTAATGAACCGAGTCTATACAAATAAAATTTTCTATTAGGTTATTGCCCATGGAACATCTCCTTGATCTTTCAGGAGCAAGATCCCATGTTAAAATTTCGTAATGGCTTACAAGCCTTTAGTAACATGGTCAATTTTCACGTACAACTCAATATTTTTAGGAACATATTTATTTTAAATTTTTCTATTTAAATAAATAGAAAGGAAAAGTTATGAAAATGATCAAAACAAAATAAAATTTTCGTGTTTTTCTAAATTTTTAAAAAGAGTGCCGGTGACATTTTCTAACATAATAATAATTATTTAAATTAAAGTAACAATAAGAACGTACTATATGATTCTAGTGTTACTTGGAATTGTTAATTTTCTCCCAAAATCCAAATGAAGTTCCCAAAACCAGATTTTGGGGTTTTACCAAGACCGATATATTTAAAAAAAAAAAAAAATTGAAATAACATTAAAAAAACAATCCAACTGCATTTGCAAAAAGCACAGCAAGTACGTTAAAAATCAAATCACCTGCAGCAATCCAAATAAAAAACGATCGATCCAACTGCATTTGGCAACCACACATATATCCAGATAATGAACAAATAACCAAACTCCAAACTTCAAATTAATCCAGTTATTTTTAAGATGACAGGCAAATTAAGCTCAAGTTTTGACGATAATTTAGAAAAGAAAAGGTCTTAAAAAAACACTAGAAAAGATCAAATCCCATGCATGCATGCATAAATTAAAAAGATGATTGAGTTGTAGTTCAAACTTCAAATTAAGGCCGGATTAATTTCCAGGCTAGCTCACTGGTTTAACTTGCTTCACTCGTTGTCTTCATCATCAATCCAGTCTCCATAGATGCCCTTTATCTTTCTATTTGCTAGCTTTGCAAACCCCCTCAGTTGTCCTCGTGCAGCAGGTGTAGGAACAGCAGTCACGGCGGTAGTAGGTGGTGCTCCAGTCATGGGATTCGGGTGGGAACTGGCGGCAACAGTCGGCCCATGCACATCCACATCACTCTCCCTGTGTAAATCTGGTGTCTGTACCTCTGAAAATGAAACAACGGACAATATAATATATAATTAACAGCAAATTTAATTACTAGGTGTCGATAAGAAGAAGGCATCAGGGCCACGTACGCACGATGCATCCTTGAATGTACGTTGCACATATACGTACGAGAAGTAAAACTACGCACCATATATACTAATTAAATTTGGGAAGAATGATCAAATATTAGGACACAAAAGGTAATGACTAATGACATGACATCAAACTCAAATATATGTGAGATATAATAGCTGAATTTGAACATCTTATCGCTGTCTTTGGAAATTTAACCATCTTTTACGAGTATGTATGTACGTAATTTCCCATCTTTCTACATATATATATAAATAACTTAACGCCACTACAATGATCGAGCTAGGTTTGATCATAAATTCAAGCTATCAATCATATATAGCATATGATCGACAACATATATATATTCATAGTCAAAAAAGGTGAACATATATATAATGTTATAACTGAAAAAGATGAAAACCAGATGTATACCTGCAAGCCCATGAGCAAAATAACAATTATCACCATATAAGCATTGCCCCGTCGCTTCCCATCTGATGCACAAACGACTTTTGCGATATATTTCTTTCATTGAGACATTAGGATCATTGCTCACAGTCCTAACTTGGACCTTATGCTCATTACCTTTCAAAGGATGACCACTACCACTACCACTACCACCACCACCACCACTACCACTGCCCTCAGCTAAGTTTTCATAGTCAGCCATTATCGGAATGTTGATAACAGAAGTCTCTCTAGCTCTTCTTAAATCCAAAGCAGCACCAGCTCTGAACTTGGCAGGACTTTCATGAAGAAAAGTACATCTCTCTCCATAGGGGCATTCTTCTCCACTAACAAACTTCTTACATATCCGCATTCGTTGAATGATCTTTTGATCGTCGTTCCAGTAGTTCCCTCCGCCTCTATTATCTTTCACAAGTTCTTGCCAATTATCAGGGGGCAGGCGTAAGTCGCTATCGCCATGAGCGAAAGTACAACGCTCCCCGTTAGGACAGTTCCCATTGCCAAACTTTATACATAATCGAGTCTTGTAGAATATGTTGGTCTTTCCTCTAATCACAGGGTAGGTTGAGGGTGGGGTCGGTAGCAAAGGTCCTAAGTTTTGTGGGTTCATGTTGACCTCATCAGGGTTTTCATTGCGTTTCTGCATGTTCGATTCTTGATCAAGCAGCTGGGAGTTTGGATCCTTTTGTTGAGGGAAGGATTCATCTCCCTCATTGTTGCCACCAACATCAAAGTGTTGACTCATTCTCACTGATATGCATGGTCAATAATTTTATTACAGAAATGTAGTCAAAATCCAATATATATATAACACACACACACACACACAGTGTTACAGATTATATATAAAAATGTTATTAATTAAAGAAATATCAAGGAAAACACACACAATTAATATGAGCTAGCTGAATTTCATGGTGTAAATAGGCAAAAGTTAAAACCTTTTTTTGATTCAAATTAAGCATATGATATATATTTAGAGATTAAAGTACTATTTCTTTTTTATTTTTGGGAAATTTAATCAGAACCCCTAGATTTATGATATGCAAACAATAAAATGCACTAGAAAATGTAACATTAATTAATGGACAGATCAAATTGAAAGAGGACTTATACGAGTTTTGATTTAATTTGGATCAGAAACTTTTCAAATTCAAGATTAGTTTCTATAAAACAAATATATGAGGGTTAAAACTAAACATCCATTATTTAAATAGCAAAGTTATAATCAAAACCCAAGCATGAAATAAATTTCAGAAGCTTCTCAATTGGAACTTTGCACATTCAAGATTACATGTTCTAAAACTTGGGTTAAAAACTAAAAATCCTAAAATCCGAAATAATTATTAATCTTATAATTAATAATAGTAACGATTTATTAAGTTAATTATGAAAAAGAAAATATCTACAGATTGAAGATTGATAAAGTGTTTATATCAAAATTTGGGGAAAAAACACCACTAAAATAGTTATCTTAAAATCTATAATCTAACCTTAAAGACGGCAGATCGACTCGGTCAAGGACACCCGAAAGAACTCCAGCGACGAAAATTAGAGTGGAGAAAACCCTAGATGAAATTGAAAGGCAGATTAAGAATAGTGTGTGTGTGTGTATATATACACACACATTAATGTATATCAGATAAAAACAAGTTAGGAAAAATATTTATTTAATTTCTATATATATAGGAATTAATAAAATTCAAGAAGTGGAAATGAAATACATGTGTTTTCATTTAGACAATGAATGTAGACAGCAAATGATCTGGGGTGACTAAAACCTTAAACTCTCTTCAAAAACAGCTAATTATGTCCTAATTATCATCACGAAATATTTTTCTCAAGAACAGCTAATTAAGTTCTAATTATCATCACGAAATATTGATTTTTTTTTAATTATTTAATTATAATTTGCAACCCAATTACACCATCTTCTTCTTCCTCCTTTATATCCTTGCAACCCAGATTCCATTTCTTCATCAAACCCGCAGCTAAAGGTCTGCCTCTTTACCTTGAATTTAGAGGGAAGATCCGAAGATAGATGGTTCTTGGATATGGGTTTGACCTGAAAGATTAACCTTTTTAATATTTTTTATTCTGTTTTAAAAATCTTAAGCGGGAGATGAGCTGGAGCTATCTTATAGTGACACGTGTAACTTTCATAGCGCCATTCATTTTTACGAAAAAAGAAAATAAGAAATAGAAATTGAGTGATGATAATTCCTTTCGTGTCTGTTTCGTTGACTAATCGCTGCCTTAATTTTTTACTAGGTTATATAATTACATTGATTGAATTAAAAGAAAATTTAAGAATAAATATTTATAAAAACAAATTAAATAATTACAAAAAAAATGATATTATCATATTTTAGTTAATTATATATTAAATTAGTTAGATTAGATTAGATTATATTGAATTTGATTTGATATTAATTCAAATTTAGTTTTAGTAATAACATGTGACGGATTGACGTTTTGACACGTGACGAATTAAATATGGGATTGACACATGACAAATTAGTTACTTATTTAATAATATAGACAGATTTTTAAAAGCTCAGACTCAATAAATCATTTGATTAATGGTACTATAGTAGCTTATGATTTTGAATAAAAAATAAAAATTTCAAAATCTTTGTCGTTTTTTGATCAAAATTATTTTTTTTACCATCTTAATAAATTATAAACTATAAATTTTAATTAATATTGATGTATTTTTATATTATTTAATTTTAAAAGTTTGCCACGTTAAGTTAGAACAACTTTTACCAAATACTTGTGTAAAAAACAAAAGTTTCAGCTATCAATTAAAAGCTTAGTTCCAACTAGGGGTGAGCTCTGTACTAGACCGTACCGAACCGGTATCGATCCCGAATATACCGAAACCGAATTATTAGTTTTGAAAGAACCGAATACCGAACCGTATAATTTTATATGGTGTCGGTTCGGTTCCGAATATCGAATTTTAGCTAATTTAAAAATCGAATACCGAACCGAGAGTACCGAATACCGAATTTTAGGTAATTTAAAAACCGAATACCGAACCGAATATATTAATTCGGTATCGGTCGATACCGATACCGGTTCGGGTTCGGGAAATGGTACCCGTCGCTCACCCCTAGTTCCAACTAGCTGTGCCAAACACATCTAATTTTTGTAAGGGCATTGCTATATGTATACTACTCTTCTTAATTTTTACTAATCACACTGTACTCACATGATTTTTGTTAATGACATTAGACCCAATGATTAAAAGTTAATCTTCTCACATGTTAAGTAATGGGGTGTGTGATTAGCAATTGAAGGGATGTGTGATTAGCAATTGAGGGGATGTGCATATAGAATTACCTTTTTGTAATCGCATTTCATGTTAACTAGGATTTTTTTTTTTCCCATTGCAATGGGTTCAAAAGAATTGTAGCTTTTTTTTATAGAGAAATAAACAAAATAAGTTAAACATCATTAACTTCTTTTTGATAAATTAAAATGATAAACAAAAAATAACATTAATATTGAAAAAAAATCAATAACATAGGTATTATCCAGATAATATATTTAATCAATAAAAAAGTCAAATTTTAGATACCGTATTTATTTATTTAGTATGATAACATAACATTATATAATAAAATACACTATAATATGGAAGAAATTTTAATATTACATTAAAATTGTATATGTTTAATCAATAAAATACACTATAACATAAAAGAAATATTATATGGTAAGAGATGGAAAGACCGGATAGAAATTAATTGAAACAATATAATTATGTGCAAACTTGAGAATTGCGTGTCTGTGTTTTTGGGTTAAGGTCTTACAATAGTAACCTACTTTTGAAAATGTATCGATATGGTACGTCTACTTTTTTAATTGTCTATATGGTACATTAGTTCATTTTTCTGTATCGATATGGTCATTTTACATAATAGAGCCCGATTTTTACATACGAAACATAGTTCTAATGGTCTGAAAAACAGGGGTTTATTACAAATATGGTCATATCGGTATGAAAAATTGAAGTACAGTTACCATGTCGACATTTAAAAAAGTAGACGTATCATATTGATACATTTTCAAAAGTAGGTTACTATTGTATGACTTTACCCTTTTTCTTTTAATAACAAACTATCCTAGTCTTACTCATAAACTACTTCTTTGAGAATTGTGTGTTATTGAGTTGATGATATGTTTGTTTGTGACGAATGTTTACTTGATTTTAAATTACAAGGTTACAAAAAAAAAATCATAAATAAATAATTTCTAATGATCTTAAAATAAATCATCACTAAAGATATTAATAAATATAATTAAATAAACTTTAAGTAAATAAGTTTAAAATATTCGCAACAGATTTTGAAACTTATATTGTGGTTATATAATCTTGAAAAAAGCTTAAAACATAAAGATTAATAGATTTTAATTTAATATGTTACTGTAATTGATAAAAATATGAAAAATGTTACAATTTTTTATAGCAAAAAATTTATTGATGATATGCTAAACTGGTTACAGCCAACCGTTTGCTATTATCGATAGAAAATAAAAAATGGTTACTATAAATGATTAAAAATTACAAATGTCGATGTTGCTAATGAGTCAAAATAAGTAATGTTGTTATTAATAATAAAAATGACAAAAATTATTGTTTTTTGGTCATTTGCCTTTTAAAGCATTTACATATTATATAATATATTTTAATAATGTAACAGCATATACAACGTATCATATTATATTAGGAAATTATATATAGAATACGAAATTGGGATTATATATAATATAATACAAAACAATATAATTTAATATTTTAACAATATAATATAATATGAAGATTATAATATATATAATATAATATAATAACAAACTATAATAATATTTACATATATATTATAAAAACACAATATCAAAAATTATGTTTTTTTTAATACTTCATCAAATTACTAAAATAGCCACATATCACACATCACTTTTTAGCCATTAAAATTTCATTTTACCAAAATAGCCACACTTTACGTTACCACGTTTACGGGATAGCCACCATTCACGTGATATGTACTTTTTATTCATATTTTAATGCATTACGTTATAAAATGTGTTTGGTAACGTAAATGCTTGTACTTTACGTGACCATTTTTAAAATATGTTCCTTCCCCATAAAAATGTAATTCAGTTCGGTTTACGGTTATGATTCATGCTTATTCGGGTACCCAAATAACTCGAATAACCCGTTTAATATATATTTTTCATTTTTTTATTTTTTATTTGTTTATAATTATAATTGGTTTTGTTTATATATAGAATGTAAATATGTAAACACCCATTTTTGATACTCAAACCATTTAACCCGTTTTACCCAATTACTCAACTCATTTAACCCGTTTAAACTACTTTGTTGATGATTTCAGTTTTTATACCAAAACCGAATAACCCATTTAATCCAAACCGAATAACCCGAAACCGATTAATCCGTTCCCTTATTTGGTTCGGGTTCGGTTAGCTAACCTACACACGCAAACCCGAATAACCCGAACCGAATAACTCAATACCCAATTAACCCGTCCGAATAACACCCCTAGCTTCAAATTGTTTTCTTCGTGTTGGGTTCATGTCATGTATTCGGGTCGTGTCAGAAATTGCCACCCTTAGTCATGCGACACCCCTCCCCCTATCACTTAGGTCCGCCTATGTATACGTATTTATATGTGTAAATTCAAGTTTGACTTGTATAAGACACAAAACATAAATTTGCAATTTGTGTCAACACGAAACACGAATTTGTGAAACAAACACAAAAAACACATGTCGAATCTGTTTCGTGTCAATCATGTACCGAATTGTCAGGTCTAGATTTAATCATGATCCAATTCTAATTTTGAATGGATAATTTTTTATGGGACTTTTCATGTTAGTTACATGTTGAATTCATTGTCTTTTCAAATGTTGTAATCACTTATAAATGGTATTAAAATTAGCAGTAAAATAAAGAATCAATAGATCACTGAAATATACAAGAAAAAACCACATTCCGTAGAAGGCAGCAGCATCAATATTTAATAATTGCCAAAAAAAAAAAAAAAAAAAAACATGTATACCGTTTAATCCCTTTGGGAGAAAACAACCAAGGATCAAAATCCTCCATATGTATAAACAGATCATTGGATTTTCACGTTAGAAAGATTCTCAGGCTCGTAATTAATCCACGACGCTTAACTCGTCATTTTCATCATCAATCCAATCTCCATAGATGCGATTCAGCTTCTTATGTGCTAATTTCCACTTACCAAATCCCTTAACTTCACCTTGGGGCACCGGAGCCACGATTGCTGGATCTGCAGGCGGTGATTCAGCCGTAGGACAGTGTAACATGTTGGCTGCAATGGAACCGACAGCATAATGGTGCCCCTCACCCTCCATGCGTCCAACCGGCATGTGTAACTCTAGAAAACGAATGAACACACAGAAAAGTAAATGTATTTGGTATCGATATATACATGATGTTTACCAACACACCTGAAAAGGAGCATTGTGATTCAACTCGAGTTGGATTATGGAAATTTTAGCACTGAATCAATAAACCAAGTAATTTCTGCTAGGTTTCATTACCTCCCTAATTAAATAGAAAATGTCAAATTACGGAAATAAATCAGACTTGAGTTCGATATAATTTACAGAACAGTAAGCTATGCTATGCTATGCTATGATTATTTCTAAAAATTAAGGCAAGACCCTAACAAAAGCTAACTTATACTTTTAAGTTAACACTGATATCTTATCAAGAACATAATCTACACCATCATATCAATTTACGCATTTGAGCATTGCTAAGAACTTATTGCATTGTTCTCCAACTTCCAAAAACATTCAAAGTTTCCTAACAATCTTTTCATATCTCCTGACAAGTACTACAAGCGTTTAAAGATAAGTGAAACAGCCAAAAGCTTCACCTTTATGTACAAAACAAGGTCTTATGTGAACCCAAAACAAAAAATAAGTGAAATACCAAATTTTCCATATTAATATATAAAAACGAGTTCCTATCATGGAAAATTCTTCCCTCTAAACCATCACAAACTTTATTCCTACTCTCCGTGTGTTCTTCTATCTCGTTACTTAAATAAATCAGCTATTTTTTTTCATTATTCTGTCACAAAACATCATATTGTAGCCATTGGGAAAAAGAAACACGTAAACGCATACATGTAGCATCAAAAGAAGACTATAAAAGAATCAGATGTATACCAGCAAGTCCGTGAGCAAAGTGACATTTATCCGCAAATATACATTGCCCCGTTGTTTCCCATTTGCTGCAGATTCGGGTTTTCCAATACGTACCCTTCACAGAAGAAGCTCTTAAAGCATCAGGATCAGTGCTCATGGTACTAACTTGGACTGCATCCATGTTACTACGCAAACCATGACCACCTTCGCTTTGACCATGGTCCACCACAGTCTTAATGTTGATCACGGAACTCTCTCTTGTCCTACCTGTTTCCATGGCAGCTTCAGCCTTGAACTTGGCAGGACTTTCATGGAGAAAATTACATTTTTCTCCATACGGGCATTCATCCCCGTTATAAAACTTCCTACATATTCGCATCCGATGTATGATCTTCTGATCATCATTCCAATTCCCTCCGCCACAACCACTAACACCTCCTCTGTTTTCCTTCACGATTTCTTGCCAATTTGGCGGGGGTTCGCGTAAATCCTTTAAGCCATGAGCAAAGTTACAAGCACGCCCATTAGGACAGTTCCCTTCTATGAACTTCTGACACATTCTAGTCTTGTAGAATATGCGGGAGGTTCCTTTATACACATAAGTGTCAGGATTTCTTGATCTCATATTTGAGTTCTCATACTGGGTGTTTGAATCACTTTGTTGAAGGAAGAATTGATCCTCACCATTGTTACCAGCGATAGCAGGGTGTTGAATCATTGTGAGTAATTTAGTCAATACTTGCAGAATTTTTTTTTTATCAAAATTCAATACAACTGTCACATACAAATTGTCAGGAAATCAAATTAAAAGAACATCTAGAAAAAATACACACAATGTGAGTTCAATAGATGGAATAAACTGGCAAGATTAAATCTTTTTTATTGAAATAATGTGATTTATGGGAATAAACTAGTTATTGGGGTTTTTATTTTTATTTTTGTCCAAATCAGGACAATTGCAACATCCAGATTATTAAAAAACCAAGAAACACATAAATATCAACAGGAAAATAATCAAGAAAATTAGGAAACAGAGTAAAATAAAAAATAAAATGTTTTATGAATGAATCAAAAATTTCGAATTTCCGGGAAAAAAAATTATATCGAATATATCCTGTTAAAGCTATAAATCCTTCAAATAGTTTGCCTAAAATAAATTTAATTCCAACCCAATATCAATGGTGATCATCAAATGCATCTTTCTAGGTTTGTTAGATAAATTCAATAATATATCTTTTCTTGAAAGACTTAAAGATTACAAATTTGGGCTTGTAAACAAAACCCAGAAAAAGATTAAACCTGTCACATATGGTACTGATTAAAGATCCTACATAGAATGATGAATCAAAAGAAAAAATTCAAAATCAAGAGACAGAATGCATAGGAACAACTAATGTACACAAAATTGGCTACAAAGAACCCACCAATATATTACAATATAATAATAATAAGCTAACCTGCGAAAATTGTTGATGATCAAATAACTTTACGGCGGGATCAAGGAACACCGGCGACAAGAAACGAGATTGGGAAAACCCTAGATGAAATTGAAGAGCTGGTTAAGAATTTTTGTATATATATAATCACATTAATTATATAGAATAAATACAATTAAGAATGAATCTTTAGTTAATAATATATACATAATATATGTGCATTGATGATATTTCAATGAGGAAAGTGGAATCGATTTGTGTTTGTTTTGATGATAATGTAGAGAGCAAAGGAGGTTTTAGAGGTGGACTAAAACCCTAAAACCTTAAACGGCTTTCTATGCTAGTTATTAACTGTTAATGAATATTATCTTTTAAAATATTATTCTTATTCAAGATTATCTTGTTCATAGAAAAAAAACGGTTAAATAGAAAAAAAAAAAAAAGTTGGGGCATTTGGATCGTAGATTTTTTTCTTTGAGATTTGCGTTTGGTCAAAAACATTGCATTATACAGCATTTGTATTTGTCAGAATTTTGTTAAAGAATTTGCATTATTATATAGAAATTTTTTTTGTTAATCTGAAGAATACAAAGTAACTGAGATTTAAAATCTTATGGGGAGACTAAGTTTTTGAATAACAAAGAATGAAAGGATTTAAGAAATCCAAAGATTTTAAATCTTTACTGAAATCTGCGAGCCAAACAAAGGATTTTAAATACAAATCTCAATAAATCCCATGAAATTCGTGAACCAAACGCCGCCTAAATTTACGGTTACTTGCATAGTCAAATTTGGGGATGGGGTATAGAAATGACCAAAATCTCAAATCAGGGATTCTAAGTCCTTAAATTATGTTTGTCTTATTTAAAAATATATAAATTTTGGCAGCTACCAGATTCCGATAAAATACAACTGATAAATTAAAAAGTTTAGGGATTTTATCGCTAACACATGAAAAGATGATGGTTTTTACAAAATAAATCAAGTAAAAAAACTATGGTTATTTGTTTGGTAACCGGTCAAAAAAGTCAAATATATAGTTTTGCACAAGATAAAAATAATTTAAGCACTTAAACAATAAGAAAAAAAATTTAGGGACTTAATCGGGAAAATGAAGACGGTTGATGAGATTTTTTCAGCCTTTATTAAAAAAGTAAGATCATCATATATTCATATTAACATATCTTATATAAGTACACAGATAGGTGTTAAGACGATGTGTTTATTTGGTAAGTTTTGATAATATTTAAAAGTCATGACCATAAACTTAAATTCAATCACATGTATCTGTTTTCTCTCTTCTCATTTAATTTCTCCTATTTTCTTTCATACTTTATACCTAATATCATATTTATTTCAAAACTCTTAAACAAATTAAACGCTACTTTAAACATTAAAATTTATGCAAGCTTATTAACGCAGTAAAAGAAATTTAAGATATTTTGACACTCAGTGTCATGACAAAAATGTAAATTCGTGTGAATATTCATATTTTGAGTAAATCAAATGTATTTTTAATGTAAATTTTACAATCCTACTTTATATTTGTCAAGTTGTTTCACATTTTAACATCAATCTATACACTTTAGCAATACTCTTTGATATTTCAAGGTATAAACGTTTGAGTAATACGAAAGTTAACTTTTATGTTTAGAAATGAAAGAATTTAGTTTCGTCACATCATTATGATGAGCTAATTTTATCTCGACCATTTTTGATATTCTAAGAACTATTCAAAAATAAAATAAAACACAGGTCTTTAAAAGAAATAACCCAAGATATACCCCCTATTTATCCAATTCTAATTTTCAAGAAGATAAGTTTGATGAATCGTTATTTAAACATTACATAAAAGGTTTATATCATAAAATAACAACAAGGCTTTCATATTTCTTGTATTAGTTATTGAATTCTATTTGGATTTTGTAAAGCAACAATATTTGTATGAAACAAAAAAAAAAACAAATAATCTGGAAGATGCTGACCAAAAGCAATAACAAGTCACCTCTTGACAAGACACGTGGAATGCAAAGACAAACCAAAATACAGGAAGCAAAACACAACCTAGAACACGAAACATGGAACAACAACACGACGAACCTAAACACTACAACATCAATAAACAATACATAGATACAACCTGCCGTTAATCTTTTTGTATTGAGTTAGTAACTATATGTTCTAAATCAATAACAAGATAATACTTCTAAAATGCCATTTGAGATCTTATAAGCTACAAATGTTATAAGAACAATAACAATGTCATTTTGATATCTTGTGAGTTACATTTATGCAAGTGTTTATATCAAGATAAGACTTCTAAAATTCATTTAAACATATGATCTCAATGATATGCAAAAAAATACTTTAATATAATATAAGAGTTGATTACGAAAAAAGGTAACACATTGTCACTTTTTTCTAATTTGGGTAACATGTTAATTTTTTTGAATTAGGGGATTAAAACACACATCAATCTAGGTAATATTATCATAGTAAAATGTAAATTATGCTGAAATAACAAGTTTTCTATCTGGCAAACGAAAATTTTACGACGTGTCATTTAATTAGGATATCCAGACATGACACTTTTTAAGAAATGTTTACTATATCAAATTAAAAAATGCATCTGATTGGTTTTACATAAACCATTAATATCTCTCAATGTAAATCCATACATTTCTTAACCATAAAGAATATGCAAATCAACCGATCACCACATGCAGTATATGCTATTATATGTAGTAATGTTTGATTGAGAAAAAAAAATACAAACCATTAATCATATATACCATAAAATGTTAATATTGAAAAACTTCATCAATTTTTTTTTTTATTTTCACGATTAAGTTCCTAAACTTTTTTATCTTATTATTTAAGTTTTTAAACAAATTTTGTCTTATTTAAAAGTAATATTTGACTTGTTTGACCGATTATCAAACAAGTAATCTTAGGATTTTTCACTTGATTAATGTTGGCAAAACTCACTATTTGGAGACGGGCGTCGACCCAACCTTATGAGTATTCGGACTAGCCGGACTTTAAAAGTCGATCTAGCGCCATATGGCCTTCTTTTTGATTTACACGACCGACGTGGCTCCATACCCCTCAATCAAATATAGGGATTCCGGATAGAAGTTTTAAAAACAAAAATCCGACAACTACAAAGACAGACACGGCTCTTACCGTATTTTAGATCCCGGGCCCTGTACACACCGCCCGTCACACCCTGGGAATAGGTTTCGCCCGAAGCATCGGACTTTTCATATTTTAACGATAAAGTCCCTAAACTTTTTGGTTTACCAGTTATGCTTTACCGACTAATCTAGTAGCCGATCAAAAATATATATACTTTTGAATAAGACAAACATAGTTTATATACTTAAACAATTTGGAAAAAAAAAGTTTAGTGCCATAATTAAGAAAATAATGAGAAAAGTTTATTAAGTTTTATTTTAATATTAACCCTAACATAAAACATGACACTATATATAAAAAGCAAATTTCTTTTCAAAATCTAAAATAAATCCATCTTAAATCTTTAAAGATTATGTTTACAAATTGAAAAACAAGATGAAAATGACGATGGGAAGATGTGTAATTAACCTCAAAACATATAATAAGATATAAGCATGAATATTCATAACCCCAAAACCAATGGCTATTTGCTGCGTCACACAAGCCAAGATTTAGATTCTTGAAGCATATATGTATTGACATGAGAATAAAATGTTTTCCCACGGGTTACCAATCCCCACCACTCCATAAGCGTATTTTATGAAAATCGTTATCCAATTCTTCCGTTTAAAAACTTATAATATTTTTATAATAAATAAATAAATAAATTGTTTAATTACCATAAGTTGTTTTAAAAATCCTTTAAATGACATATTAATTATAAATTAATATATCTTTTAATGTCAATGTATATATCAAAGTAGTGTGTTTAAGATTAGTTATTTAATTCAAAAAAAGGTTTAAATTTTGAACACGACCTTACCGAAAGTAAGTTATTATTTTACAATATTTAGTTTTTTTGTGATAAAATGAAGAAATGTTCAAATACTTGGTTAATTAATCGTTATAAAATTGAACAGAATAATAATTTTTATAACATTTTAATCATATACTAAATTATAGTAATTTAAATAAAAAAATAAAATATTATATATGATAATATTAGGATCAAGTTATTTAAACAAACATTAAAATTAGCTAACCGAAAATCAAAAATCATGGAAAAAATAAGAACATGTCAACCACACACATCATATCCTACATTTAAAACTATAATTTCGTGTACAATGGGAGTCGAACCCCCAACCTTAGGGGGTCACAACCTTAATTAACATTTTAAACGGTTAATATTAAAAATTGACTTAATTTAAACGATCGAAATGATGACATATCATATCTTTTTGGGAAAATTACCAAGAAATGTAATATAAATTAAAAAATTGCCAATAAAGGTAATGTAAAATTTTTTAGGCCAAGAAAAATAACATAAAATTCAAATTTGACAAAAAAGGGTATTGATAACAAATTAAGATGGTAAATTTTCAATTTTATGCTCCCTTTTTTGGTAAGCGGATAATATTTGATTATCTTTATTGACCTAAAATTTGCATTTCATATTTTTTCTCGGCCAAAATAGAATTTTATATTACCTTTCTTGGCAAAAAAATTTTTACAATACCTTTATTGTCAAATTTTGTATTTTATATTACCTTTCTTGATATTTTTTCCTATCTTTTTCTCTGTGTACCATCAGCAATATATTTATATGATTCCTTAATAAATATTGGTATACATAAAAATTTAAGGACGTAGAAAAACAAAGAATTAAGATAATACCACATATTATTAAACACGTAGCTATAATTCGATCTGCAGGCAGGGCCACGTACATCTAGCTAGAATAGATGCCCATCCAAAAAGTGTTTTAAGTATCTGCGTGATAAATACTATTATAAGAGTAACTAAATTACCACTTGTTATTATGTTATGATGCTAAGTGATATATTCTACTAATGACAAATGTAATTAGTATCTCAAGATTAAATTAAAAATTTTAAATCAAATTACTTTTAAGATGATATAATTGTTAGATGCTTAAATCCCATAAAATCACAACAAACAATATTTAAAGATTTTATTGATTAATATTTATAATAATAATAATACTAATAATAAACTTAAAAGTTATTAATGATTAGTTTTTTTATTGCTTAAATGGTTTATATATAAATTAATTATAATAAGGTACATTAAATATCATTAGTATTAAAAGTTTGAATATTAATTTTTAATACTAAGTTCACATAGTTTTAAAAAAATAAATTTATTAAAGTTATCCTTGTAATACACGAGTTAATAAACTAACAGTATATATAGAGAGAGAGATTTGTTTCCTTCAACTAAAGTACTACTGATTTGACCTACTTATTGTTCATGTGTTTTTCCTTATGAAACCTCAATTTTTTACTTTTAAAAAAAATAAAAGTTAGTTAGTTTCTCGGCCCATATATTCACCGCACAAATTAAATAATCAAGTACAACTAATTTCATTAAGGGATATATGTGTAAAAAAATCCTTAAGTTGAACTATATTCATTGCACAAAAAACCTCCAACCGAAAAAATCTCACTAAATTGGAATGTTACCTGTTGTAACCGATTGAAAGTCATAGTCCACCGTCGACAAGTCATCAGTGACTACCGAAATTTCGTCAAAAAGTAAATTTCAACAAAAACGACAATGAACTAAAAAATCAACAATGAACATGAATTTGAATCATAAAACACAAACAAGCAAGATTGTTGGAAAGAATGTTCGTCGGAAACGAATGGTTGGTTAGCAAATTGCAACCTATACATCAGACTGCAAGTCATTTTTTCGAAAAGAAAAAATATCATTTTTATAAGTTTTAGTCAGTTGAGTGTTTTTTGTGAAATGAAAAATGATTAAGGGTTTTAAACACAAAAATGATCCAACTTGATAGTTTTTTGCACAAATATCCCTTTCATTAACTCTTCAACTTCAAATGATCATAATTTGTTGTCGAAAACTTTGTTAATTTTTGACACAATTAAATCTCAAGTTCAATCGAGATGTTACAATGATTGCATTTTCATTTAATAAAGCTCAAACTTTAACAAACAATAACAATTAAATATATGATATTAATTTGTGTTGTGTAATTCTGACCAATAGAGGTGTGATTATTGTTTCTTTAATTGTCCAATGGTTGATCCGGTTTGGAAAAAAAAAAATTTAAAGTTGGTCGGGTTCATCCGAAAAAGTGTTGAATTCGGTTTTAGCCGTTCATGATAAAGTGCTCTTTTCGGATAATTTGAAAAAATGGGATATCATATTTTGTGGTGTTATTTCGGTGGCTCTTTGGCATATATGGAAATGGCGCAACAGGCAGGCAATTGAATTCTAGTGTGGAAGAAGTGGAGGAGGTAAGAGGATAGATATATTTCCACAAGTCAGACGGTTTTCGTGTTTTTGGTTTACAAATTGGAACCCAACTTTGCAAGTTGACCGATATAAATGGTCTGTGAAGCCCTTTGTGATATCTCCTTAACTTGTTAGAAGAGTGTTCCTTCTTGCAGTCTTTTGCCTTTTTTATATTGTTGGTTCTATTAAATTTGAATGCAAAAAAAAATATATATATTGAATTATATAACATTTAAATGGGAAAAATATGAATTTAAAAGAGAAGTGAAATACATAATGGATTGTATCTCCATCAAACTCGATTGATGCATCTCAGACTCGTGTGAAGAAAGAAGCTAGGGAGGCCAAATTCCATGAGTAGTGATTCGATTCTGTCTTATCAAACCCTAGATGGACAAACAAGTGTCAAGAATCGACTAAGGCTTTGACATGTCAAAAATAGTGACCAATATTTATTATTTATCCATCACTAATTAGTCAATCTGTCTGTCACAAAAGAATATTCTTATTTGAGGATCGAGTTTCAGATATTGAAACCATTTCTATCTCTCCATCTTGTACGTGTTATCCACATGGGAGGTATGGTTGCAATTGCTAATTAAAGACGAATACCTTTTTCTTCTTCAACTCAACTTCAATTCCCAACTTGCTATATAGATCAATTCAACTCACAATTCTCATCATGCCTTTTGCGACACGTACACTTACTAGTCGTTACTCCTATTATTATCGATCATTTATTTGGAAATATAATTAATACTAAAAGCATCACTAAATTAAATATGTTAGTTGCAATAAAAAGAAGTTTTCATATAGTTTTGACAACTAATCTGTGTTTGAAACTTGTTTTACTCTTGATACCAAAAGATTTAATCAGGACATATATACTTGTTATTTAGATAATTTCTATAATTGAAGTTAATTACTATTCTCTGGACAATGTGTGTGTGTGTGTATTAAGTTGTACATGCACATGATAAAAGCGACGAAGAAAGCAATGTTTGACACAAGTGACCGAATAGATGAATCTTCAAGTGGGATTTTAAATTATTGGCATTAAAAGCAATTGAAATGAATCTTCAAGTGGGATTTTGAATTATTGCAAAAAAGAATCGAAAACAAGGCATACAAAGAAGGGAATAATATAATTCTCTAATGGATTGGTGCATTGATCTGTTATGAGGAATTTATTCGTGTGTATGGGGAGAGAAAATGAAACCTTTGGTTACAAATGCAACCCGACCTAAATAAACCTACACTAAGCCACTATTCGAAATAACTAGCATTGCTTGCAATAACACAAATATTTTGCAATGCGATAACTTGCAACAAAGTCAATGATCGATGGCCGGTAAAAAGTAGTTGCAACTTCTTTCAGCAACGAATATAACTTCTGTTAGGTGTACCAAAAAAATTATATTGTCACGTACTCAATACGCTAATTCAGTGAAGCGTCACAATGACGATGATAATGGAGAGCAAACTAGTGACCTATATAACATTTTGTTGGTGAATGCATGTTGATATATTGTATATATGTAATAAACAAAACACGCACGCAGACGTCTACCTATGCGTCAATACATTGTATGTACACATGACATCCATGTCATATATACTCATGATGTGTTGGCAGTGGCGGACCTAGGATCTGGGGTCGCCTGTTGCACAAATCTAAGTCATCCTACCGGTTCGATAATTTAAGTAACTAAATTGGTTGGGTCGCTAAGTCGGACCAACAAATGAGAATAAATTCTTTAACATGGCACAATTAAAGTATATATTAAATAAAGAAAAAGATTCTAATTAAATAGAGTTGCAATTAATTAAACAAATAACAAATTACCTCGTACACTCTTATAATTGCCCTCTACGATGTTTCATCTTTTGGAATCGATTGAATACTTCTTCATTTGTAACTTTTAAAGGTGTGTTTACTTTTATTTTTTTTTTACTTATTTAGACATTCTACTTTAATACTTTTAATTTATTTGTTTTGATTTGAGGTTATAAAATTGTATAGTTAAGTTGTACGCTTAAATTTTTTTAACAATTGAATACTATAGGTGTCACACTTAAATAATCATCGGTTGCACAATTAAAATTTTAAAAAATTTTGACTTACGAAGCGAGGTTATTAGGTAGGGGAACGGTGAATTGAAGTTACAAGTGTAAAAATATTCTCATCCTTTCTAAGAGGAGACAGTATAGGCATAGCCTTCACACAACTTACTACCGGCCATGTGTATATTGGAGAAATTAAAGTGAACAACTTGGAAGCCTTTTGTCCAAATAAGTCGATCATAAAGGGAATAATATAAAAGGGGTATCCTTGGAAATTAACATGGGCCCTGCTTTTTGTGACTTCAATTCACATAGGGATAAAATTAAAAAAATTGATTTATGATTTGGTTAAAATTGAGTTATATATCTGACACAAATTTTGTTTTGCTATGGAATTACAGATTTTGCGATCGACAAGACATTCCATAGCTTGTAAGATTTGGCTTCCAAATTTCCTGTCACTAATAATTAATTAATGTTCCCTCACAAATACTCTTTCTATAAAAATTGACATTTGGAGTGTTTAAAGAGTTAGGAAGGTATATGTGGCTAGACCTTATATACAAAATCTTTTCTACTTTTCGAATCCCATTCTGAGGAGACCATGCATATAATATAATATATGATAACACTATATATAATATCTATGATGGATGACATGAATAAAGATTTTACTTTTCTCAATTAGTTCATTTGAATATTTTAGAAGTTTTGCATATGTGTCTATTATATATAACCCCTATAGGCCTATATAGAATATGGTTCGTGTGAGTACGTATAGAATGCAGAGTACCGTGAGTACCTGGAACACACGAGTTTCGAATGTGAACATGCTCTTAAAAAAAATTAGTTTTTTTTCATATTCACTTAAATACAAATAATATAAGGCTATCTGTAAAAACTCGCATACATTCACACATTCTATCATTTTAAAAGTCATGTGAACGTGAAAAAATTTATGTGAACATGCTTAGTGTGAACATACCTTCATAACTGTGCAATTAATGTGAACAAATATGTTTCACATAGTTCTAGTGTGTGTTTATATGCGATTTTTTGCAAGTAGTCTTATATTATTGATTTAAACATGATCATGAAAAAAAATTTCAAAAAAAAATTGTTTTAAACGAGAGACCTCCAGTACTCCGCAAAACTAATGGTACTCATTTGAACTCAAATATATATATATAGCCGCCCCTATAACTATGTTATGCTGGGAGCCTCTTATCGGTGATTTCCGAGCTCTAAACCCTGTTTTCAAGGGCCTATAGTAGGAACCTATATGAAGGTTGATAAAACACATTCTGTCTGAAGTCAACATGTTCTTAGAATTGGTTTTCTTGCTTTAATATATATATATATATATATATATATATATATATATATATATATATATATATATATATATATATATATATATATAACCTGCTATGGATGAATTTTTTTTTTTTTTTGGATAATTAATTGTATTTGTTTTGTTGTTGAAACTGCATGTATTGCTGCATGCTTTAGATACTTGATTATGGTTTATGAAATTACTTGTGGAATCGGACGGTGCATGTTTTATGCGACGGATATAAAGAATAATTATAGATTTATGAGGGTCCCACTTTTGGGAATACTTCGGCGGGTATATAAACCATTCCAACTTATTCAAGAAACCACAAACTAATTAGTTACACCATCTTTCTCAAAGGTTAGTACTATACTATTGGTGTCATCAATATATATAATGAATCATACCCAAAAAAATGCATACAAAAAGTTTTAGAGATCGATATGATATATAGTGCTGACATAAAATATACCATATTTTTATATATAGTTTACTTTTGACCTTTGAGACAAAGTTTGATGGTTAATTAATTTCTTATGATTAATTTCAGGTTTAAACCTACAACAAGAGAATATGAGTAGTGGAGACTGGATGTGTGGTGCATGCCAACATTTGAATTTCAAGAAACGGGATGCTTGTCAAAGGTGTCAATGTCCCAAATTCGCAACACCTTCCGAGATGTCTGCTTATGGAATAAATAGAACGGAAGTATTGGCTGGTGATTGGTATTGCTCCACATTTAATTGCGGGGCTCACAACTATGCTAGTCGCACCGTGTGTTATAGATGTGGTGCACTTAAAGATTATACAGCTGCCATGATAGCGGCATCAACCGGAGGTTGTTACGCTCACGATTCTTGTGACCTTCCAGGATGGAAAAGCGGAGATTGGGTTTGTAATAGGTAACATTTTAGAATATTATTGATTTGCCGATTTATATATAATCTTGAAATGGGAAGTATTACTAAAACTAAGTTGATTTTATTTTTGGATTTAAAAAGGCTAGGTTGTGGAGTTCACAATTATGCTAGTAGGATGGAGTGCTACAAGTGCAAAACTCCAAGGGAATAAGGTAGCCAATCTCTCGATTCTCATTAATCCGGCCTTTTACCAATTTTCATGCCACTTTTGTTCACTAGAAATATCTATATTTTTTGTCCCTTAATCTCAATCAATAATGAGTTTAGCATGTGTATCTTCTTGATGATTTCAGACATCAAAGTAAACATTACATGCACGTTGGTAAATGACATTGTTTGTTTTTCATCGCTACTTTCTCTGTAAAGCATTTAACTCTTTGTAGCTGGTTTATCAATATGTTTACTAGGTTAGTCTTGTGTATTCAACACAATGCATCATTGATAACAATAATCTCATTTTTATGATGCCAAAAATATTGCTAAACCTAAACTTCATGTCATTTTTCCTATCATTTCTAGTGTACTCGATCACTTGCAATGAAAACTCTCTATTGCCACCTTAAATCCAAAATTAATTTCAGGTCATTTCATAAACTAACATCACTTGATTTTCAATGCTGATTTAAGTCTTGTGTCTTGCGTCTTGTGTTGTTACTTTCAGTTTTTCATTTAATGAAATTCGAAATTCTGTTAATTTTTCAGGATGCAAGTGAATTCCTCCGAGGAAGAGAGTTTCACAAAATTGTGGCGATGATCTCATTGTACTTGGATGAACAAATTCTTTAATTCGCTTCTTTTTTTTTCGATTTCTAGAGGTTGATGGTTTCTTACTTTATGTATAGGACAATCACTTAGTTGTTCTTACATATATCAAGCTTAAATTCCATCACAAAAGAGTTTATTGATGATGAAATTATTCGTCGCTAATCCTAAAGATAAAAAAGAACTTTACAGGGGACCAAGAATCATGGACCAAAACACCATTTGTCATTTGAGCATTTTCATTTTGTCCCAAAAGTTGACGTTGAAAACAAAATCACATTAATTATAAATTTTATATATATATATATATATATATATATATATATATATATATATATATATATATATATATATATATATATATATATATATATTGAGGTTCTATGGGGCACCATATGCATCGGGAACCAAATGGGAACCAAAAATGCATTGTTTGTTTACAAATGATGCAATAAGGGTAATATTGGAATACTTTATTTGAAAAAATTAATTATTCTTTTAATTAATAGATTAGGATTAAAATAGGAAACTAAATCAGTCTCATTAACCATTCTCCATATATTATTCCCTCTCTCTCTCTCACACACACACACATAATCGACCGACGAGTTTGAGAAGGCGATGATGAGATGAAGATGAAAATGATGCATCACGTTGAACTCATGAACCTATGAACGTATACGATGTGAAGAAGACGAATACGAAGATGCACAGTATGAACACGATGATGCATAACCTGGTGCTCCATATGAACACGATGATGCATAACCCGGGAAAGATAAATACGAAGATGCACAGTCAATGACAATGATTAAGCATCATGTTTGATTTTTGTTCAATTGGAATTTTTTAATTTTAGAAGTGCATTTTATAAATTTATTAGCATTTAATACTTGATTATTGAATTAAATATTCAATCAATATAAATTTAATTTTGAGTTGACTTGATATATTATTTTTTCCGAAAATACCCTTATTCACGTACATCTAATATGTAAATCGTGCATCATAATGCGTTCACAAATTTCATCTTTATTACCCTTTTGCCATTGTAATCTTAGTCATTCATTTTCTAGATCTAACGGTGTATATGGGTTCCTAAGTTGCACGATGTACACAGGTGCCCCATAGAACCTAACCCTATATATATATATATATATATATATATATATATATATATATATATATATATATATATATATATATATATATATATATATATATATAGAATATGGTTCGAGAGAGTACCACCCAAATGCAGCGCACCAGAAGGTACCACTTTTAAAAAATCTTTTTTAAAATTCTTTTTTCATAAACATGTTTTAATTAACATTATGAAGATCGTATGTAAATTTCACATACATTCACATCTCCTAGCTCCTAAAAAATGATGTGAACACACACTTACATAATTTTGAAGACATGTGAACATGCATTTATGTGATGTGTGTTTTCATGCACTTAGAGTGTTCGGATTTGCGTGAAATTCACATATGATCTGTGTAATGTTAATTAGAACATGTTCATGAAAAAAAATTTCAAAAATATTACTTTTAAGGGTGGTACCTTCTGGTGCGCTGCATTGGAGGTGGTACTCACTTGAACCTAAATCTATATATATATATATATATATATATATATATATATATATATATATATATATATATATATATATATATATGTTGAACGAATATAGTTCGAGAGAGTACCACCCATTATGCAGCGCACCAGAAAGTACCACCTTTTAAAAAAAGTTAAAAAATTTTTTTCATAAACATGTTTTGATTAACATTATGAATATCATATGTAAATTTCACATACATTCACATCTCCTAGCTCCTAAAAAATGATGTGAACATACACTTACATAATTTTGTATATATGTGAACTTGCATTTATGTGATGTGTGATTTCATGCACTTAGAGTGTTCGAATTTGCGTAAAATTTATAAATCATCCGTGTAATGTTAATTAAAACATGTTCATGAAAAAAAAAAATTATTTTTAAAAGTGGTACTTTCTGCTGCGCTGCGTAATGGATGGTACTGACTTGAACCTAAATCTATATTGAACAACATAAATTATATATATAAATAAAAGAATATTTGTACGTGGGAAACGAAAACCATCCGTTGTCTTGTGTGCAATAGACATTGTGTTGCTAGCATCTAAATAATTTACTCCATTATTTACATGGATAAGAACTAGATTCTTTTTGTTTCTAAGAATAATTTTCATCTTAAATAAGATCTATAGTATAAAATATTATAGATCAATCTCTCTCTCTCTCACTATAACAAACACACACAAACTTTTATATATTCAACATAAAAATAAAAGATAAATATAACCATGAGTAAATAATTTGTGTAAACTAAAAAAACGAGCTCATTTTTGAAAATTAATCTATATAATTTGTTTTTGTGTTAATGTTTATTTATATTGATAACTTATCAGTTTAAGAACTCATGTATTACATGAATAATTTATAATATATAAACTGTTACAAAAATTGTATATAAATTTTAATTTAAACCATATAAATATTAGTATTTATAAAAAAAATGCAAAAAAAAAAAAAATTACAGTTATTTGTTATAGATATTATTTATCTGATCATTTTAGATATATGTAGTTAAATTTTTAACATTCTTTTTATTAAATTTTTTTTTTAAATTAATATATATCTATCGACGTAATATGAAATTTCTATTTTACGTAAAACATCATGTTTGTATATATATTTTATTGCAATAAATAAAATGTTTAAGAAGTATGGTATTATTAATATTGTCTTATATTTAATTTTTAATTATCTAATATTGTCTATATAAAGTATACAATTTAAGAACTTTTGGATATCTAAAAAATTATTTCGGATATCCGGTTTTGAACACCCTTAGATAGGATATAGAATTTAAGAATTTTTAAAAGTCTATAGTCAGATAAACTAAAAATGAACAAATGTCAAATAGATAATAATGATAAATGACATTATTGATAATATGAAATAGTGAATAGAGTTAATTAATTATTATTTTTTATAGATATTAGAAATAATAAATTATATTTATCTTCTATTATATTTTATTTTTAAGAAAAAAGATACATATTTATCTAATTAAATAAAATATAATGATATAATGTGACAATTTGTGTTCATATATATGTATATCGTTTGTGATAGAGAATTTAGGAGTCGAGTATATATGTAGTACGGAATAATCCATATCATCATGTTAAATGAAATTTGTGTTTAGTATCAGTATGGAGGAGTCACGGTTTAAGAAAGTTGTTGAGTGACCCTCCAAAACCAAAATCAAAACAAAACCATGGGCAAATCACCTTTTTATTTGTTGTACTTTCAATTTCAGATAGTGACACGTGTCGTCCCATTCATGGATTTTAGCAACATCGAGAACATGATCATCATATAATTTTAGAAATAAAAATTGCTTCTTTATCTTTAGCTTTCTTTTTACACCGAATCAATCGTCGACTTGCTTATAATATTAAATGATAAACTAATGTATTAGATAAATAATTTTTAATAAATAACTGTTTAGATTAAATGTATGTAATTTAATATTAAATCATATAACATTAATTTTTATTAAAAAATAAAATGAACTTGCAGTTATTTGTTGTATACGTTATTATGTGTCTTTTTAAATATTTATGGACAATATCTTTCAAATTTTTTATTTCTAAAATTATATATATATTTAATCGATATAATTTGAAAGTTTGAATTTACGTAAAATATAATGTTACTAAATTTATATGCTTTTATTAATATTGTATTATGTTTAATTTTAATATTTAATCTATATATATAATAAATGATAACACAAGTTGTCACGTGACATAACCATATTTTCATTTAAAAGATAAATAAATTTTATTATTTTTAAATTAATATAATTCTCATTTATTATATATATTCGTAGATGTGTTTTAGTTGATAGAAATTTTAGGGTGTATATAATTATTTACACAAATTTTTTTAATATTTTATTTTTACATTTTAAGAAAAAAAAAACTTTTTTACTAAACAATAATTTGTTAAGTTTTTATTTCAATTTTTAAAATACCATCTTTTTTATATTCTTTTTCTTACTTTTTTTTAATCTCATATCTTATATTTACTTTTTATCTCTTTTTTTTATCTCTATTACTTTTCTATCACCTTTTTTATTTATTTTTATATTATTTTTTACTTTTATATTACCTATCCAATTTTTCTTAAATATAAAAACTTTATCATGTCCAAGTTTATACTTTTCAGACAATCACCAAAAGCCGGTTAAATGATTTTATCAATTAGAGACTACATTTTTTTGTATATTATATCATAATAAAATTTGGATACAAATTAGCTAGGAAAATTGTTATTAACAAAAAAAAAAATTAGCTAGTATTTTTAATGATCCAGGTTTTGATTCTCATTATTCGTACCCTATCAACTGACATTTGGTTTCGTTATTTAAAATTTTATTCAAAATATATTATTGTAGCATCTTGCTGATTTAATTTTTTTTAGATCTTTAACTATATATATATATTCAGTTTAATTTTAGTTTAATGTCGTAATGAAAAATTTCAACAAAGGGCGGCCAGTTATTATTTGGACTTTTAGAGTTACACGTGTCTACTTTTAACCAATTGTCAATCAAATAGACCAAAAAACCCACAATATTATCTAATGACTAACACAAGATCAATAGAGAACGCGCATATACACAGAAGATGTAATATATTATTAATAATTTTTTGTCTCACACACACACACACACATATATATGTATGTATATATCTGTGTCTGTGTGGAATATAATATCTATCCAAAATCAAAGAAGGATTTATAAATGGATTAGTATTAATGGCTTATTTCCAGTTTAAGAGGATAGCAACGACTGGCTTAAAATTGTTTAAGTTAAATTTGTGTTTGTATGAAAACTACATAGATCAATCGAGATGCATGCATGGTTAATTTATTTATTACTCAAAATATGTATTTTTTAGCTTTTTGCTACTACGTATCTTTTTAATTTCTCAATGACTCAATGTTAGAATTGAAGTCTGTGTTTGCAGCTAGAAATTAAAATAAATTTGAAAAATGATACGATCGATTCTTTTAAGATAGAAAATAATTAAAAAAAGGGATGGATCGAGCAACTTATATAGAATTAAGTAGAAACCAAAATTTATGCATATATTTATTATATATATAATATAAAAGTACGTACGTACATTATAAGAACTAAGAAGAAGCTAAGTTGCTGAAAATGTTAAGAAACAAATTAAGTTTACAATAGATAGATGAATTAATTCATGGATGAGTATTGTTGAAGGAGTTTCTTCTGGCAGTTTTGAGAACAGTCTTGTCTGCAACTATAAAATATGCAGCTCCTGCCACTGCATGCATGCCAGCCATATATGTTATACCATATCAAATACTACTGTAACTGTAATTTATTAGAGAAAGATTGAAGATATATATACATATATATATATTTGTAAGTAAGTAAGTAAATAATTATGAATTAACCTGTAGAGATGATGAGAGCTTGGGCAGTGTGGTTAAGATGAGCCTTTGCCCATGGCACCATTCTTGCACTTGCCACCTGCAACCAATAATTCACATATATCATATATACATATATACATATATACTCGATCAGCTCCTGAATAATTTGTAAATTAAGATGCATGCATATATATATATATGGTAATATATGGAGAGACAAAGATCGAGTGGAGTGAGATAAGTATATATATACATACAGTGGGGATAGCAGTGGCAATGGTGGCTAACACAGCTGCTTTAGCTCCTGCAACTACACCCTCTGCATGCCACAAACCAATATTTCAATTAATACATTTTATACAACTAATTAATCACTGATCCATCTAATTAAATTACAATACACTCGATCATATTAATATATATATTACGTACCGTGAGAACAGCGCTTGGCCATCGCTACCTTTTGATCAAATGAAGCCATTCTTCAATATGTTGTGTTGTAAGTAACAAATTGATTAATTTAACTAATACAAGAATATGAAGTAATTTATATAGTTAATGGTTTGGATGATGATATTAGGAAAACTCAATATGTATTTATAGGCATTTAGAAAGTGGGTGGGTGGGTGGGTGAGACAAAACTCAAAAGTAGTGAGTAGTGACTGACTAGTGAGGCTGTGGGTAGTAGGTTAAGAGGTATTCTATATATTCGATCGGTTCAAGTTTCAAGATTGGGCCTGGGTTTGATGGTTTTGCGTCATCTTCACCTGTTTCCAGTTCATTGTTTTTAATTTCACCTGTCTTCTGTATCAAACTGTACGTACGTACGCCTAATTACTTAATTAAACCAATTTATTTTCATTTCATTAATTTGTTATATATTATCTTTTCTTTTTTCTTATTTTCAAGCTAAAATTTTATGTCGTAAGAAATTAACTCTAGCTATTTGCTAAATAATAAACTGTAAACGGACTTACAATAAACAATATGGTTACCATAAACATGTACATGCATGGTATTCTAATTAACATCCTTAACCGATTTTTAAAGATTTTTCTTGCGTTTTAGCAAATACGTACGATTTGTTATAATTTAACTTTCAATCATGAAACTCATACTTAATAAAAGGAAAACATAAACACATGATTAGTTAATTAATACTATATGATTTGTTTTAGTAAATACGGTTTGGACAGTTATTTTTCTGACAAACCTATCAACATGAGCATTTATTTTAAGAAAAGATAGACGCATGATATACCACTATAATACATTAATACGACCTAGCTTTTTTTTTCACACACGTTCTGATTTAAGCAACATTTTCCTTTATAGATGGATAAGATTGAAATTCATATATATTTAGATCTTTTAAATTTATAATTAAATTAAAATTAATAATGATGACTTTGATCCAAAAAAAAAAAAGAAATTTATTAGTCGTTCTCTCGCCTATGATGATATTTAAATTATACAACAAATGCTTAATAACTCTTATAAAATCATGTGGAAGCAAATGTACGTTAATTAAATTCTATATTTTATTTTATTCACATAAATTAATCCAACCGACCATTTGTTAGAATTAAGATGCATTGTATCCATTTTACTTTATTGTGTCGCTTTTAGCATCTAGAAAATGGAAACATGTGAAAACCTACTGAAGTACAATATATTATTAAAAAATTAAAATATGATAATGGTAAAATTTTATTATTAATAATTAAACGATTTAATTATAAATTGGATAAAAATAAATCTAACGGGACATTTGGTTCGCGGATTTCCTGATATTTGTATTTATATTCATGTGTTTAGTTCGCAGATTTCAGTAAGGATTAAAAATATCAAAATTTCTTAAATTCCTTCCTTTTTTGTTATTTAAAAACTCAGTCTCCTCTCTAGAATTTTAAATCCCAGTTAACTTGCATTTCTCATATTAACAATTTTTTTTAAAAGATAATGCTGATTTTTTTGACAAAATCCTGACAAATACAAATGCTGCATAATTCAAATATTTTGACAAAATTCAAATCTCAAAGAAAAAAAAAATATGTGAACCAAACGCCCCCTAAGAGGTAGCTAGTGATTGAAAATGTCGATAACAAAAGCACCATCATTAAACAGGGTTAAGTTTAACCGGACGAATCATCTTTACTCAAACATCTTCCATGAAATATTTGGTGTTACACAATCGAAACACTCATCTCTTATTCTGACATACGTGATGTTCACTTTAGGACACAAACACCATACTCCGGTGATGTTCCCTAGCGGTCACTAGCAACTCGAGGACTTGGTGATTCCATCTCACTTCGATGACACAAACACTAAACTTCAAAGGCTCAATCTCACCATTGAAAATTAACATGCATGTTCACATTTAGTGTAAGTTACAACACCATGAAAGTTACATATTTTAGTTTTAGCTAGCAAAGTTCCATATAACATATATATTAATGTAAGTCACTCAATCATTTTTTTTTTGTATGACAAGTCCTTTAACAAAATAAAAATCATGAATTTTGTATTTTTTTTTCAAAAAAAAAAGTTACTAATAACTTGTTGAATGGGTTGCAATTGTTGACATGAATTTTATAAATCTATGGTTTTCTTCGATTAAGTTCCTCATCTAAATTATTTTGTCTTATAAATCTCTCAACCAAAATCTGTGTCTCATAAATTCCTTATATTTATAAAACTTACAACATTTATTGTTTTATCAATTTAAGTGGTTGTTCAATTGACACACACGTTACACGTACGTGGATGCAAAGAAAAAAAGGATAAATCAAAACGATCATTTTGTTGTTGTTTAAAGTTTAGTCTAAATGAACTCATTAAATATATTTGAAAATTTTAGATCTTGACAAACATTTGATCGAAATAATCATTATTTATGTTTTTGGTATCAAACCAACTTATGTTATCCGGAACACCTGACTTTTTAAAAAAATTTCAAATTACCATATTGATTTATGTTTTTATGTGTTTAACAAGTTTATGTAGATGAATTTTCAACACAAAAAATTTCAAGTATAGCACTTTAGTATTTTGTCAACATATTTATTTATTTTAACGAGATTTGTCAACGTATTTTTATTCTAAACAAGAAGTATTAAATTTTTTTAAAAGTTATTGTTTTGACCTATCGTTTTGTTACATAAATCCCAAAAAAATTTGTTATATTTTTGTTTGTTTCTCCATCGAAAATTTCATATTTTTGTGTCTACTTATATTTTGAAAACGTTTTTGAAGAAAAAAAAAATTTTGATTGGAGAACTCAATTAAAAAATATTTTAAGTATTGGTTTTCTTAAAAAAATTTTGAAAAAAAATATATTACCAAATGTGTGCCACCTAAACACATTTTGACACATGGATGTTAATCTTGCGATTTTTATAATGTTAATTAAGATATCTTGCTTGTGTTCATTAATTTGTTAAAACCTGCACTACTACAAAAAGCATAATGGACCCCGGTCAAAAATGATAATAAACCCCGGTTGTAGCACCGGGGTTGATAAGGGGGGAGGTCTATTCCGAATGTAAAGGACCCCGGTCGTTCAACCGGGGTACATATGTATATAGAACCCTGTTTAATTCAAAATAACCGGGGTTCCAAGCTAAAAAATACAAATAGACACTGGTTGTTTTGTAAGGAAACGGGTTTCAAAAAAATTTTTTATTTTTGTTTTTTTAACAAAATCTGGCACCTACCACAATGAGACTCGAACCCACAACCTTAGGGTCCCCTCTAACACCTTGATACCGCTAGGCCAAAGACTCTTTTTTAATGAATTGATTAGGACAATAAGGTATAAATGTTTTAGTTAAAGTAAAGGACCCCGGTCATTTTGTTAAACAACGGGGTAAATGTTGATTATGTACCCCGGTTTTTTTAAAAACAACCGGGGTGTATAAGAAAAAGTAAAGGACCCCGGTCATTTTGTTAAACAACCGGGGTGTATAAGAAAAAGTAAAGGATCCCGGTCATTTTGTTAAACAACCGGGTAAATGTTGGATTATGTACCCCAGTTTTTTTAAAAACAACCGGGGTGTATAAGAAAAAGTGAAGGACCCCGGTCGTTTTGTTAAATAACCGGGTAAATGTTGGATTATGTACCCCGGTTTTTATAAAAACAACCGGGGTGTATAAGAAAAAGTAAAGGACCCCGGTCATTTTGTTAAACAACCGGGTAAATGTTGGATTATGTACCCCGGTTTTTATAAAAACAACCGGGGTGTATAAGAAAAAGTAAAGGACCCCGGTTACCTTGTTAAACAATCAGGGTGTATTAGATAACACTTTAACGAACTTCAAAAGAACCCTGTTTTTTAGCTTTCTATCAACCGGGGTGAATATGGGGGGTCCATTATGCTTTTTGTAGTAGTGCTGAAAGAGTAAAATAGTTTATCAAATAATTTTGTTTACCGTTTAAACATTTTACTACAACTTATTTATGGATTCATACTAGACTATTAAATAGAAATATTTTATTTTTTTATAAAATAATAAAGAATAATTTAAATAAAAAAACGTGTAACTATCTATTTTAATAAAAAAAAAAAAGTAAATATATTGCCACACAGACATCTCATATAATTTGTCACATGTTATTCACTAGTATCTAGCTATTTAAAAAAAAACTAATACCTTTTTCAAATTTAAATCAATTTAAATCTATTTTCACACAATCTAATCTCACTAATTTATTAAATAATTGCATTTCATATTATTGTTGTCTTAATATTTATTGATGATACCATAATATCAAAGATTCAAAATATATCAAATTATTGATTTATATGGTATTATATATGCACGAGCAATACATTTTCGTTTTGTATAATACCATAATATCAAAAACTAAATGTTATGACAACAACTTCTTAAAATATTTAATAATTCCTATCCGAAATAAATCAAATATAAGTTGACCAAAGTTAATAGTATTTAAACCGGGATCTGTCGGCACTTGGGCCTAGGCGATAACCACCACAGCCGTTCAAAAAAAAAATAGAATTATATATACAATAAATGAAACATAAGTTTTAATTAAATACAAAATAAATATGATATCCTTAATGAAATCATATACAACAATAAATAAAGAGAGAAGTAAATGTAGTCAATAAATTTTAGAAAATTAATATACATAATACAATTAAATAAACAATAAATACATATAATAAATTATTCGAGCTTGCATTTGTTTAAAACATAGAGCTTGAAATGTGTCGAGCATGAACCACTATCGAGACCAATCTCAACACTTTTGGATCTAATTTTTCCAATGGTTGGTGTGATTCGATTTAGCATGATCCGTTTGGTCCTACATGCTTTTCCAATGCACTTTGTTTTTCCTTTAAATCTTCCCCTCCCTAATCCCCCCCCCCCCCCCCCCCCCCTCTCTATATAGGGGTGGATTCAATGAAGAACCTCCATTTATCGGTAAATCAGGGAATCACTTTATAGCTATTGGATCAGGTGATGCATAATGTAAAAATCTTAATGCATCACGCAGGAAGTCGATGCATCACACGAGAATTTGATACATCACGTGAAAATAATGATGCATCACGCGGGAATTGTGATGCATTTGTGGTGGTGCATGGAGGTTTTCCGATACATGTTGGTTTCCATTGAACCCCCCTCTATATGTATGTGTGTGTATAAAAAATTAGGATCATGTAAAAATTAAATTAAGTTATTGTGAGAACTGTGAGAAACAATATGATTGCAAAATATATAATTAAATAGTTTTGAACCCACTAGAATTATAATTAAATACTTTTCTTAAATTTATGTCAGAATTCATTCTCATATGTTCTAACTAATATATAACTTTTTATAGGATGGTATTACATATTCACTAAATCAAAACAAACAAAATCATATATGAAAGATAATAATATCTCATGTGGAGGATATTGAGAGGTTTTGTCATCAAGGTGGTGGTTACCGTTAGATCATACATAACATAAAAGATCAAATATATTAAAAAAATGGGAGGAGGTACATTACATGCAACTCTCAAAGCACAGTTTACAACAATCAAAACTGGATATATGTACAACTCTAATTAAGCAGAAGTCAGCACCTCCTAAACTACAACTAACAACCCCTTTCAATTTTTATTAATAAAAATATAAAATATTAATATAGACATAAGATTGCCCCACAAAATCTACACCTTGTCCTGTTGGGGGGTATTTTCGTCAAAATCCCCTTGTATGAAATTCACCGCCGCAGTACCTATCTATAAATATCACACACATTTATTTTCACACACTCTTGCAATCTCTGAAACCATCGTCTTTCCAAAAACTCTCGATCAGGTTTTCTCCATGAAAGACTCTTCTCGTCTCTTGCCTTCGGAAAAACTGAAGCTCCTATGTAGCTTTAACGGAAGGTTTCAGCCCTGTTCGCCCTTAGGCAACCTCCGTTACGTGGATGGCGAGACTCGAATTGTGTCCATGGAGGCAAGATTCGGATTATCTAGACTCGTATCGAAGGTTTCACAACTCCACCATTTGCGTGGCAGAGATAATAACAACCTGCTTTCTTTCTCGATAATTTACAGACACGAAGAAGAAGAAGAAGACTGTCCCCTCGTGCCTGTCACTTGCGATAACGACGTCAAATGCATGATCGACGAGTATTACAGAAAGCTTGAAACCCTAGGTAAGGAACCTCGGCTTTGGATCTTTGTCTGTTACAGTGATAATTGCTTCAGATTTTTTAAGACAATTGCTGTGTTTAATGGTGAATCTGGGAGGGATTGGAAGGTGTTGTTTGACTCTAGTGCCTATGCTGGTAATAGTGATAAGATTAGGGATCAGATCGGATTGGACTGTAATGAAGTTCGGACTGGATATGATTCAGTTTACTGCAGCAATAAACTGGATGGAAGATATTATCCGGTAAAGCAAGGATATGGTATTGATGTAGATGGTGGTATTCGGAGCCTTAAATTTGCAGTGAACAACGCAGAAAACCTAAGAGATTTTTCATACAATAGAAGGAACGTCCATCGTGAAACACTAATGAAAATGGGTAGTCGTAAATTTAGTAGGGTGAGAGGAAGGTCCACGGTGGGACAACATGCCGGGGTAAGGGTGTCTTTGGACGTGTCAAAGCGTGGGCATACTGTGAGGCCTAACCATCATTGTCCGTGGACGATGCCATTATGTTCTAGGAATGTTGAGAAAACTGAGTCAGTGACAAAGACGGATAATGAACCAGAAGACACTTTCACTTTAAAACTTCCTTACGGAAATGGAACTAAGAGTAGCAACCCTGAAGGTTTACTATCAGATGAGACCAATGATCTTATCAGCCAGGAAGTAACCTTGAATGACCAGCTGGAAGTTCTTAAGATCTGTAGTCATCAGACGCCAGGTGATGGAGGAGGTCGTATGCCATTCGTCCAGTATCAAGAAATGGCTGAAGAAAACAACAAAAAAGAAACGAATCAGCAGGATCCTATTTACAATAATAGCACTGGAAAGGTAGTTTCTTGAAACCATGTCTCTTGTTCATTTATGAGTGATAAAAGTAACCAATATTGAGAGATTCTTTTCTCAATAGCAAGACTAGTTTAATTAGTTTCGTGTGTAATTAAGATATTATGTTGAACAGGATGACACAAGGAGGAACAAGCACACAAAGTTAAATGGGGGTTGGCCTTCTGATCATGCATCATTTTACACTTATCTAGCAACAAAGGATCTGCAGGTGACTAAATCAATTAGTTTAATTTCAATTCTTCGATCTATTACTTGAGATAATATGTGAAGATAAATTTCAGGGTCTCCATATAGGATGTGATTGTATTTTTTTTCTTCTGTGCAGACTATAAACACTTCAGACCTTGAGTATGTCAAGGTGCTTGGATCAGGATCGTATGCAACAGTTTTTTACGGAAAATGGAAAGGATCTGATGTGGCTATTAAAAAGTTAAGGCATGACTGTTTCAGTGAAGATGCTATAGATGAGGATCACTTGGTAAATTCTGTAACTTCCACCTTTTAATTATGTCAAAAATCACCTTGTATATATAGTACTAGTATTTGCTATACTTTGGAGCAAGGCAAAGTTTTCTTTCTTATGTACTTGGTATTGTTTATTTTTACTGATGAATCGTGTGTGGTTGACTATCTTAATTAAGAATCTTTCCGTGGAAGATGTGTACCCATTTCGGATTCTTAATTTCACCTGAACTTGTTAATGTTTTCAGGTTGCTGACTTTTGGAAAGAAGCGCACGTGTTAGGCCAGCTTCATCACCCAAATATAGTATCTTTGTATGGTGTAGTTACAGAAGGATCTGTGGGCGATTTTGCAGTTGTAACGGAGTACATGCATAATGGCTCCCTTAAGCAAGTGTTGAGGCGAAAAGATAGGTGATGAACACAATCTTTTGAATTTCTCTTGTAGTTAAAACCACATATACATGATACATGTTGCTCTCTATCTGCTTTTTGCTTGAAAAAAGTAATATAATGAATAGAACTCTTGCATCATCCACGATGTACATTTGATCATGTTTATGGCTGTAATGCCTCATTATGTAATTCTGATCTTACTTTTGAGTTAAATTGCACGGTTCGCCTTCTAGTGCACTTAAATCTTGGAGGTGGGAGCTTGTTATGTGTTAAATGTAAAACAGGAAGTAGGAATTGAACTATACATAAAAATGGTAACTGAGTTTGCTGGCCTGTAATTGTTGATTGTTCGATCAATAATTAACTTTACCAAATTTATATAGTAAAAATGTCAAGAGAGTACAATATCTTCCATGAACCCTATGTATTATATGCATTAATTGGTAATTATGTTAGCTGTGGGCACAAATGTACAGTCACTTCATGTGGTAGGGATTCTCTTTAATAGGATATAGTTTTCATTAAAGTTTTCTATGTCCATATGCAGAACAATTGATTATCGAAAAAAGATGATTATTGCGATGGATGTTGCCTTTGGCATGGAATATCTGCACGCAAATAATATCGTACACTTTGACTTGAAATCTTATAACTTCTTCGTCAATATGAGGGATCCTTTGCGGCCCGTGTGCAAGGTAAATAACTAATTACCATTTGGTGTTTTCTTCCTTCTCTAATTTTATATATATTCATGTGAACTTCACTACAAACTGGACACTATCAAAATGACTCATCCCATTTTAGATTGGAGATCTCGGTTTATCCAAAATCAAGCAGCGGACACTTGTATCTGGTGGCATGCGAGGAACAATACCATGGATGGCTCCAGAGCTCTTGAGCTCCAAGGAAATGGTTGATGAAAAGGTTAGATTATTTGTCTTAATTATTAGATTGCTTTTTTTTCAAGATTTAACATCCCATAACATCTAATTGTATTAACATATATATTGTTGATTTTTTTATCTATAGGTTGATGTCTATTCTTTTGGAATTGTGATGTGGGAACTACTGACAGGAGAAGAGCCTTATGTGCATATGAAATCAGAAGAAATCATTGGTATGTAATTAAAGCCAACCTGTACATTTTGTGCCATATATAAAACACCAATTCCATAATTGTCCCTTTTTTTAATGCATTGTCATTAATTCTCTGTGATGTTTTCAGTTGATATAATCAAAGGCACACTGCGGCCGGAAATCCCAAATTGGTGCAACCCCGCTTGGAGATCACTTATGGAGAGGTGTTGGGCATCGGATCCGTATGACAGGCCAACTTTCTCAGAGATTTCAAAGGAGCTTCAAGCCATGGCTGCATCCTTGAACATCAAGTAACCAAACTCTCTCCTTCCTTGGGATCGATCACCTTCAAACTTATATATATGGTGAGAACTACAATTAAACATTTTTATGTGCATGAGTTTTGATGTGTTTTAGACTTGAAGTTGATGTACTCTTGAGGGTTAACATTACCCCTTATTTCATATAGGAAATGATAATTGCGCTCCACCGGGCCCGTTTTTAGGGTAACTTATTTGGAATGCAAATATCATTTTCCTTAATCTAGACATAACATAACTAGAGAACGTTTTCTTTTTTTTTCCTTGGATCTGTATATAGCATATGGATGTAGGGTTGTGGTTTATGGGTGAGGACCAGAAATGGTCCTCCCTTGTTGTACTTTGAACTTCAGCAGGGTACTTAAAAGAGGTCTTCTTGTTGTATTCACATCATCAACCCTCTGATGTAATTTCATTTTTGTTATCTTTCCCTTCCCACCCTCCGCCAACGATGACCCTAAACTCAACAATTTGATCACAGAATAACGCTGCAGTATTCGAAAAGCTTCGCTTATGGTAGTAGTGTTTTTGTTGTATATCTATTTCTATTTATTTATCAGTTTTTCAAATCAGACCATTTCAACTTCCATATATATGAAAATCAAAATCACACCTAAAGATTTTATAAATTTAGTCTTGGGTTTCTGGTTTTCTTGGCACAAGGGTTATGAAATATTTGCTTGCTAGCTACTTTTGCTTCCTTTATTTAACTAAGGTGGCGTTTGGTTTGCGCAATGAAATTTGAAAGAAATGGAATTCAAATTTAGCTTGTCTAGAACTTTTGTTAACAAAGATGAATAGTTAAATTTTATTTATTTGACATCATAAATTAAATTCCAATTCAAACATAAATTAAATTTCAACACATACATGAATTAGTAACATACATCCTCAATAGATATTAAAAACTATCTTTCATCTTCACCATCAAACACACCAACAACTAAAGTTATTGTAACGTGAATCAAACGCCACCTAAAATTATTGTAATGGAATCTTGATTTCAAGTTGAATTTTAATTTGACATGTTAATTAATCTTAGGAGATTGATATGGTAGGAGTGATCAATCTGTTTCTGGAGTTTAGAACTATTAGAAACATTATATGGATGAAGTTGATTTCATACTCATGCTTCTATATACCTCAAAACTTCACATTGTTTTAACGTCTAGAATTTCAAGATCTTATAATTAATTAACTGGTCTACTATTATATTGTAATGAAAATGGTATGTTGTGGGATGAAAGTATGTATTGAACTGGAAAAATAATAAATGATGATAAAATGTGCCGTTCGTTAAACTATTTGGCAAGTAGAGTGGCGGGTACATTTCATTCGACAAGTTATTTAGCTTTTGATTTATTTAAATCGGGTTAATCAGGTTTGAGTAGAAATCGGGATTTGTTAGAGAGACTCATGGATTATATTGGAACCTAACCAAACTAATAGGCTCGATTTTATTTTGTTCAATTTCTCCGTTCTGCTTCGATACATTTTCGAACCTTTTTGTATCTCTTTCACTATATACCAGGGGCAGAACCGAACTGAACTTGTAGTATATGGTATAGTTATCAGTTTGTCAACTTATTTTTAAAAATTTTCGATACCAGCATAAATCGGGTTTCGCAAATGCATTGGGCTGTTGGTTTGTGTTGGGCCCAATGGTTGTATTTTACAGATTTAGTGTCACTTCCTTTATCTTGAAATAAAAATGAAAATGAAAACGAAGTCGTAAGCCTGCCATATATTTGTTAATCAAAATAATAATAACTTGGGCTTTCCTCTGCTACTGCTTCGGCTTTGCAACGGTTACATTATTTCGTTTTAAGTTTATTTTTTATCATTGTAACCAGGATATTATATTTTAATAATAAATTTTGGAAAATATTATGCCGAGTGTAATAGTAATCGCCAAATTTACTACATGTGCATAAATACATAGTGTGTTTTATCTACGGTTCGCTTCTTTTTCGCCGTCGCTTTCATGATACACCTTGACATCATTAAACTCGAGTCGATGATGCATCCATAGGACCTTCACTAGTTCAATATTCTTTCTGCATGCCTCCTTTCCGTTCCAAGCTCTTCTTGACTTCTCCGGTTCATCAATATATCGTAATTTCTCATTGATCAGAATCTTTGGAATCGACGGGCACCATACTATTTTCCTTGGCCAAACCCTTATGCCAACTGTATATATGATTTAGACCGTACAATACAAACGTACTTTTACAAATGTATCAATACTATATATATATATATATGGACTTTTTTTTCTTAATCATAAATGTTATTTACTTTGTTTTACTCACAAATATGGTACATACGGTAATCGGTGACAAGTAACATCAATAAACCATGCTGATATGGATTTATATTAAAGTTGATTGTCTTAGAATATCTACGTACTTTTGAAATATACTAATATAATATATGAATTTCTTCTACATATATTGTATGCATACTTTGTTTTACTTATTAATATGGTATGTATAGATACAGTTGCCGATAGTACCGATAAAATTCTATTTTTATATTCATCTTTTTTTATTTCTAGATTTAAAATTTTGACTCATAGGTCGACCCATTTCATATTTTGGTTTTTAAAATTTCGATTTTTGATTTGTGTAACAAATAACAAACAATAAGTAAAGGGTTTACTTAATTTTTAACCCCATCCAAATTGTGGTTCAGGGTCATTATGAAAGGTCTAAAAGGATGTTTGGATTTGCATTTTAAAAAATGTTGTAGTGTTTTGAAAATTAATAATCAAATAATAACTGTAACAAAAAATGTTGTTAGAAATGTACTGTTTGATTTAGTTTTTGCTGTTTGCGATTATAATTATCAAATAATCAATTTTTAAAGTGTTTAGATTTGCGTTTTAACTTGTAAAATTACCCAATAATTACTTATTAAACAAATAAGATACACATATTAACTTATGAAAATGTATGATAAAATTAACTTTAAACACAAATAATCATATATTAACGCATACAATCTAAATAATTTAATCAATTATTTACGTTAACGTTACAATATAATAATTTTTATTAAAACCAAATCAACCTTGAAGGGTCTGAACGTAACAATTAAATAATACAAGGGTCCAATCAAAAAAACACATCTGCAAGTTTCAGGTCAAGAGTCGGCATCGGCCCCCTCGTCCCCTTCTCCGTCCCCGACACGCACACTGAGGCGCGCTTCTTTTACACCATAATCACATAATTGCATCCAGATGTCCTATATTAGGGCAAAAAAAATAATAATCTTTTTTGACCCTATTTTTACGAAAACTCCAACTTTCCCCCCTTAAATAAATAATAACTTTTCGTTCTGCATTAAAACTCCAACTTGTTAATTAATTCATGGAAGTTTCCACAAAACATAAAAAATATTATAATAATCATAATCATAAAATATGGTCCGCGTTTTCTTTTCTGATTGTCCACGCTTCCCTAACATGACAAAAATAGATTAAATGGTGTTTCTGTGTGATTTCCCGATAGGGGTGTTATTCGGGCGGGTTAAATGGGTATCGGGTAATTCGGTTCGGGTTATTCGGGTTTGAGGGTGTGAGTTTCTTGGCCGAACCCGAACCAAATAAGGAAACGGGTTAATCGGTTTCGGGTTAAATGGATACCGGGTTAATCGGTTTGGGTTAAACGGGTTATTCGGTTTCAATATAAAAAATGAAATACTTTACAAATTAGTTTAAACGAGTTAAATGAGTTTGTTAATTTAGGTACACGGGTTAAATGGTTTGACTATTAAAATTGGGTATGTAAATCTTGACATTATTATATATAAACAATTCTAATTCTAATTAAAATCGAGAAATTAAAAATTAAACGGGTTATTTGGGTATCCGAATAAGCATGAATCCTACCCGATACCCGAACCGAAATTGTTATTTGGGTACCATTTAACCCGATTAACAAAACCGAAAACCGAATAACCCGACCCAACTAACCCGTTTAAGATTCGGTTCGGATGGGTCGGGTTCGGTTATTTTGCACACCCCTATTTCCCGATATCTTTGTAGCAATTGTTCATCTTATGAAATTATCTCACCGTCACATGAAAATTAGGTTCTTACTAAATCTCTCTCTCTCTCTCTCTCTCTCTCTCTCTCTCTCTCTCTCTCTATATATATATATATATATATATATATATATATATATATATATATATATATATATATATATATAATCAGGATCGAATGAGAATAATCTTAGTGTGAGAAAGAGAAATAATTAATGTAGACCATCAAAATGGTTTTAGTAAAACCTAGATTAAAGTTAATGGTGATTGAAAACCTATTTAATTTGTTTCCATTCCTAAATAATTCTCCCCAATTAACCCCCCCCCCCCCCCCCCCCCCCCCGGCCCCACTCCCCTTCCCTTCCCATTCCCAAACCCTAGCACTAATCTACGCCTACTTTTCCTCACGCTCTTCGACGCTCTTTTTTCCAATACTTCATTTATCTATCACTAAATAGCTGACACCCATCACCAGTGAAGATGATATATCGCCTCTGGATCAACGTTAAAGCCCTTACCCAGCCGTCTACATCAAATCCTTCCTCCCCTTATGACTCCATCATGAAGAACAGCCACCTAAAACTTGTTAGCGTCGCCCTCTCCACCACCATTGAGTCCACCAATTCAACCATTTCCATCATCAAAAAAATTGCTAAAGGCAAAGGAATCACAAATATGGGAGGTTGCAATCCTTAAAGATTGTATTGGAGATACTAAAGACTTCGTGTTTGAAATCAAAGACTCCCTCAATGTCATCTATGGTGTATCCAAGTCTACTGACAAACGATTCGTTATGTATAACACCCAAATGTGGAGCAGTGTTAGTTTAACGAATTGATGTTTTTTGTTCTTGTTCATTCATGTGGCTGATACAACAAGTGTATGCATATATGTATCAGGGGCATCAATATCAGTGTATGTATTAGGGGTGTTTGCTAACTGTATCAATAATAGGATGTGTAATTAGTGGTTTTCGAAGAAAAAAAAGTTGCACGGAGATGTGTATGTGCAGAGTTAGCTGTTTCAATAGTAAGTATCAGTGTATCGTAATTGTGTGATAACAATATTTAGAGGGTGTTTGAATTTGCGTTTGAAAAAGTGCTGTAGCGATTTGGAAACTAATAATCAGATAATAGTTGTAACAAAAAGTGCTGCAGGAAATGTAGTGTTTGGTTTAGCTTCTGTTGTTTGCTATCATAATTATCAAATAATCAGTTTTTAAAGTGTTTGGATTTGCGTTTTTACTTGTAAAATGACCAAATAATCACTTATTAAGAAAATAAGCTACATTTTTTAACTTATGAAAAAGTGTGGTAGCACTAACGCTAAACGCAAATAATCACTTATTAACGTATGCAATCCAAACACTTTAAACTAATTATTTGCGTTATTGTAACGTGATAAGCTAATAATCTGGTTCATAACGCAAAACCAAACACCCTCTTAAATACAGACAAATTACCTTCAATAATTTGACATATTTCAGCATTTCAGCAAGCATTTTACGAACCATACGATTAAGTAATTGAAGTAAAATGAATGCGATAAAAAAAATATTAGGTCTTAAGTGAAGAAAAAAAAAATAAAGAGATGGACCAAACATACGAAAGTATCCTTTTAAAAAAAATGTTAGAAAGCATGTTGATTTTTTTTAAGAAGGTAATATGCAAACTTAGTGGGTAAAATTAAACATTATTATATGAGGATTCTTTTTCATGTTGAAAAATGTTAAATGGATTTTGATTTGGCGAAGTACAACAATAAATTGAATTAGAAAAATAAATGTCAAGAAAGATAACATAAAAATTAAAATTTGCGAACAAAGAGAACGTAAAAAACTTTTTACTAAGCAAGGAGTATAAAATTTAAGTTATCACATACAACATATTTAAAACCAAAAAGCAAATTCATGATTTAAATTCTAACAAACTGAAAATTTTGGTTCGTTTTGATTTTACCTAAAAATCGTCAACCAAATCATGTCCAACCCTCTTAACTACTTTTATACCCGTAAAATAATAAAGAAAATTTACTAATAAATCAAAGTTATTAGATTACCATCAAAGACCATATACGTAATTATTTGCAAACTTGAGGGACCAAAGTCAAAACGGTAAAAATATCATTAAAAAGAAGTTTGACGATTGATTGACGGATGAGATACAAAAGAGAGAAAGTAAACCATTAAGTCAATGACCATTTATGTAATTTTAAAAATTGAATGAGAGTTTTTGAAATTTTAGACAAATTACTTGGACCATATCCGTAATTTACTCGTGTTTTTAATTTCATAATTCATCCACGACAGACAAACCGGCGCCGCCTAAAGAGAAATAAATCGGTTTAAGTTTAAACAGACCGGAGGCTGTATCTGTATCTGTATGTATAAAAGCATCGTTTCTGCCCTAGCAACCTTTTCTTCTTTCTCTCTCTAAGTTTAAATCTCTAGCACTTTATCAGCTTCAAAGAGGTGATGCTGATGCTCTCTTCAATTTTCTTGGTTAATCGCTGATCGACTTCTTTAGGGTTCAACAAAACAAGATAATTTATTATTGGGTAAATTTTCTTACGAATCCATTTCTATTTGTGTGTTCTTATCCTTAATCTAAGGTTTTCTGATCCTTGCGTCTTGTAAGGCTTTTTGCCTGCTTAATCTGATTTTCTTGGTTTGTAAATTTGGGGTTCAAAAGTCTATCATTTCTGTATCTTTTTCTCGATTAAAATCTTACGCTATTACGCTTGTAACTTTTGCGATTTCAGTTTTTTTGGGCTCTATTGATCGATCTTCATATTGTGTCTATTGCTAATTAGGGCTTCGATGATAAATTTCTGCCGTAATTTTTTCTTTCTTGATATGAGTTTTGCCCTCTTTTATGATGGAACTTTATTGTATGTTATAAACCTTAGAAAAAACATGAAATTGCTCTCTGTTTATGCTGTGGATGGAAGTTTGAAATTGAATTAATAGTGTTTATGTTCTTTGGTTTGTTGATAGTCTCATTATTCCATATGTTTTAAATTAGATTGCTATTGATTGTCATGGTAGCAGGATTAGTATTTTAGATATTTGATCATATATAAAGATGCCGAAGGATAGAAGAGACCGTTCTGTGTCTATTGATAGGTCTTGGACTTCACCATATGTATGTGGCACAAGTCACTCGACTAGACGATCACTGACCAAGAACCCTTTAGAGAGCGAGAGCGTAAAAGAATGGGAAGAAGCTAGATGCCCCGTTTGTATGGAACACCCTCACAATGCCATCCTTCTCTTGTGTTCGTCGCATGACAAGGGTTGTCGTCCGTTCATGTGTGACACAAGCTACCGCCACTCGAATTGCTTCGACCAATTCCAAAAAGCATCTTCCGAAATGCAAGCTTTGGTGAGTCAGCAAGAAGGAAATCCGGTCTCTGCACTGCAAACCACGCCTCCAGGAAGCATGGAAGGAGGTGCGTCCACGACTGTGCCTTGCGAGAGTCGAGAGAAGTTGAAGCTGGTCTGTCCTCTATGTCGTGGGGAGGTCAATGGATGGATTGTTGTGGAGGCTGCTCGTATGTTCATGAACGCGAAATCACGAAGCTGTGCTAGCGAGACTTGTGATTTCTCGGGGACGTATATGGATCTAAGAAAGCATGCGAGGCTGGTGCATCCGCTTGTGAGACCATCAGAAGCAGATCCGGACAGGCAGCGAGATTGGAGGAGGTTAGAAAGACAAAGGGATATTGGAGACTTGTTAAGTACTCTCCAATCTTCTATTGGAGAAGAAAGGGGTGAAGATAGCACAAGTGCTTTATCTTTCGATGATGGGGGTTGGTTGACTGTCTTTTTCTTGATCCGAGTGTTCAGACCAAGGGGTAGTTCACGAAGCAGTAGCTGGTCGGGAACTTCTCGAGCGAGAGCCCATGTGACGATTAGGAGGAGACCAACTACAAGGCTTTGGGGTGAGAGTCATAATGAGGGAACCAGAGTTGACGATAATGAGCCCTCAGACGGGGGTTCAGGCCCACGTAATGTATTGCAACAGGCTAGGCGACAATCTCCTCCAAATAACGAAGAATCTTGATCCATCAAAGAGTGTGATTGTAAGAACTATCTATCTATCTGCTCTTTTGACTTTGAAATTGAGATGGAATTAGTTTGATTTGAAGTTTAAGGTTTACAATTTGAATTTCAGGTGAAGACTATGAATCCTTGGGTCGTGGAACATGGAGGGAGGCTGCAGAGTTGTAAGCGAAGAGAGAACAAATTGAAACTGTAATTTCACTTGAAACTTATATACATATTATTCGTCTATACATCTTTAAAGGGTCATTGAATTTGATGATCATGTTATGTACTTTTTTACCTGGCATTTTGTTAAATTTCTTGAATGAAAAGAAAGAAAGAAAGAAAAAGGGGCTTGAGACTGAACCATCGTTAATCCATTAGCTTACAGTCATAGTCCATGAAACACGAATGTTGACCAACTCTGGCGCTGTGTTTCATTTGAGAGAAAACAAAGGATAGAAGGGAAAAGAAGAGAGAAGAAAGGTCTGATATTGGTTTCTTTTCTTTTCTTCCCAATTTTGGGAGGAGACAATGTGAGTAAGAATCAAGTAAATTTTCATCCTTTTTATCCAAACAAATTATATGGAACACAGATTTTAATAGATTTCCTTCTATTTCCATTTCTTTCCTTCCATAAATGAAGTTTTGGAACGAAGCGTGATTGCTAATAGCTTGAATTGGTTGCTATTAGCCAGATTAATCGATTCGGGTGATAGGTTATTGTTTAGGTTGAAAGGATAATTGGGCCGTCCCACCGACACTCGATGTCAAGTTGGTTTGGAATGGTTATCTTTATTCATACATGGGCATCATGATACAGCTCCTCTTTCTTGTTTTTGGTTTTTCAGGTTCAATCAATTAATCATCTAAAATACAAATGATTGGTATTGTGAAAAACAAGATCTGGTAGCATCTATTGGAATAGAAACTAAACTTACTTCTCTCTCTCTTTATTTATATATACATTATTAAAAAAAGAAAAAGAAAAAGAAATAGTGATGGTATGGGGATGGGGATGGGGTCATGGGGAGCTAAATGATTGGTTTATGAATACTCAAGAAAGTCCAGTCGAATGAGAGGCCCAGTTGCCATATTATTGAGGCACAGGCATATGGTCAAAGGAGCGACACATGTAGAATATGTATCATTATAAGTTAAAAATAGAGTAATAAAATAGTGTGGTCCAAATGCAACTTAAAAAAGAAAAAGGGTGATGCTAAAGAGACATCTTAATAGGAGTATAATTATGACATTTTCTCTCATCATTCTCTAGGTACTAATTAATATAACTTAGTTGGTGAATTTTTATCGGTTGATATACTCTCACTTTCCTCATTCTTTAGGCATAGAGGTGTCTTTTAGGTAAGTTGGGTGTCGTTTTAGATTTTTCAAAAAAAAAAAAAAAGTGTTATTTATGGAAGGGAAGGGAAGGGAATGATGAGGGGGTCTGTCTGTCTGTCCAAAGTCTTAACACGATATGCATGCAAATGCAATAATGCGATGATGCTCCACCAATCCATGACCATCATGTTTCTTCTTCCAATCCCAATCCCAATCCAAACATATATATAATATATAATATATAATGTACCACAGCCGAATGTTAGCTGGATTTTTCTTTCTACAATTTATATTATTACCTAACTAAAGGAAGCAATTTTGTCTCATGCAAGCTCTGATAGGCGGAAAGAATTCTTCCAATCTGCAATTGGTGCAATATTATGGTTTATCTGGAAGGCTAGGAACGACTTGGTATTTAAAGGTGCGAGATCGTCGGCTTCTTTGATTAGAGATGAAGTTCAAGCTTCGCTTTTTTCATGGCTTAAATTAAGGGCGGGGTGTAAGTTTTTGATTTGGTCCTTATGGGGTTCATACCCTCTGTCCCTATTGTAATGGTCTGATTTTGTATTCTGATCCCGGTTCCTCTAGCACCTTGCTTGAGGAATTCTGTTTTCTGTTTCTATTAATTAATAATATTCGGGTTTTCGAGTTTTTTGGGTGATGGCAATGCCGAAGCTCCTTGGCTCGATTCCTTTTGCTGTTCAAAAAAAAAAAAACCTAACTAAATAATAACATGGAATTCTTAAAAACTAGATAGGTTTTATGAAAAAAAATCAATATGTTTTCACCGTTTTTGCATTTTCTTCTTCCATGTTATTCTATTTTATAAAAGTTCTCAAACTTTTTTTCTGATTTTATAAAATTTAGCTATTGCAACCCAATTATAGTCGCTAAACGGGGTTTTTTAAAAGCACATGTTCTAATTGTTAAATTTCACAAAACCAGAAAAATAAAATTAACTTGAGGGCTTTTCTATGAAAAAAATAACATGAGAGACGAAAACGCAAAATTGTGTAAGCATGTTGTTTTCATAATATACCCAAATTATGTTTTTTTTTTTTTTAGTTTTATTAAATCTGACAAGTAGAATTCAGTTTTTCAGCTTTTAGAAAACCCTGTTTTACCAATTGTAACCGGGCTTTAATTTGCATTGATAAAAATGTAAGTGCTAAATATTACATAATTAGTCATCTTAAGCATAGGTTCTAATAATATAATTTGACTTTGTAACGTGAGCAAAACTACATTGTTTATAACGTGTAGGTCTTTTGCGGGTGGTGTATTTCATTTCCATGGTTTCTCACTTTCTCACCCCATTAACGATCAGACGTGTCATAGTTTGAATTCTAGAATCCCTCCCTGATCACTACTAACCTACACCACAGTGTGTAAATTGTTAACCATCTTGCTTTTCTGGTCCTCAAATGCATTTCTTTCGTGACTTTTATTTTACTTTTTGCTTCTCAACACAACACAATGTAAATAAAGAAATAATATATGAACATCATTTAGAAAAAAACATATTTGTTAACCAAAGATTCGATAAAAGAAAGTCCACGCAAGATTCTGCAATATAAAACGATTATTAATTTTGTCCAACATTACATAAATTAAAACAAAGCACAAATGATAAAAATCAAACAACCGAGAATCTTTTGAACCAACATTGAAATTTTTTTATTCTCATTACTGAGGAATTTCCAAAAATAATTAGTATCATCATTACAGCTTTATGACATTGAAATTTTGCATCTTCAACTTTCAGTTTTTAATGTTTATATATTGGTAAATTGTAGCTCTGAGGAATGATGAGAAGAAATTCAAGAGATGAAGATAAAGTTCAGCCTGTGTTTGTTTACAGTTAAGAAAGTCTAAAAATAACGTGAAATTAAGCTTCAAGATCTAAAATTATTTTAAACTGTTTGTTTAAATTTAGACAGAAGATATTTTAAGGTCTGAATTTTTAAAGGGTGATTTGAGTCTAATTATTTTAATATGTTAACTAATTTAATTTAATTTCTATAAAATAATAAAATTCAATAATTAATTACTTTAATACAATAATATTTTAAATGATACATTTCATATCATGATTTTGTCTTAAAATTGACTTATGATCTTAAGTCCGCCTCTTAATTTCAGACGTAGATTTCAAACTTTATATATTTAACCTCATAAAAAACAAACAGCACCTAAATCAAGAATCCACACGAGAAACGCAGGTTATAAGTTACAATTCTGGGCTATATATAGATAGCTCTTCCAACTAAAAACACACCTTCCAAACTATCCAAACTACGACTTACCATCCAGCTCTAGTTTCGAAGTTAGCCATGAACAAACCTCATCCATCTCTTCAGGAATCGTGTAGTGCCCAAGCCTATACAAACAAGGGCTACATTTTCAACATCGTTTATAAATAAAAGCAAACTAACGGTTTTAAATAAAGGGAGGTTACATACGAGTCATAGGTTTTGAATGTCAGGTTTTTGAAGCCGGTTGAAGTTAGTTTCTGGGCTGACTTTTCCCCAAAACGAAAGCGTACCACGTCATCAGCTGCCATCAGATTGCAGAAATATTACAAGATATAAAAAGATGAATAACAAAGAAGAAGCATAAAGCTTACTCATTTGATTACCCAAATTATAGATTAAGCAATAGATTATCGGTTTACTTAGTAAGGTGAAGGAAGAGGACTGAAGTTTGACATACGACTAGAAAATGTGTGGGTTTGACTAGCTAGACATGGTTTTATAAACCCATTCAAGTATTTGTTGGATGTTTATGATCTAGAATGTGTGTTAATAACAACCAAATAAATAAATCTTACAGACCAATCAAGATGAACAACTAGGTAAAAGTCTGGGATCCGAAAGTTCCCAAAAACAATATGCTAGCAATTTTCATAAGATGGACGGAAGAACAGAATACTGAGGCAAAATAGATATGAAGAGATGTAAAAGGTTTTTCAAACCATGAGAAATGAGAATACACTAACCACAAAAACTAGATTTCACTCTTTTCTCAATTTCTAGTGTTTACTCAATCCTGCGCTTTTTCTTAGAGAAACAAAAGAAATGAACTTTTAATGTCTATTCAATTCTATTAGCTATCAACTTGAGAACCAAAGAAATAAAGATTAATTCTAGTTAGTGATATAATTCTTCAAACCATTCATTTTTCTTCTCGTTTCCATTCATGGAAATTCCACTCTACCAAACGCGCCCCAAGGACCAGTTTCTTGACGAGCAGTCAGGTGCTATAGTAATAGACTAATAGCTCCAGTAAGTTGAGGGAAGATATAGTGATCAAAACAAAAGCATGCAACTATTAATATATGACCAGCTGAACACCACCATTGGAAGATAATAAAATTAATGTAACATGGCCGCTATCGTATGTCAACATTTACGCTTTCTGCATTCTTTGACATTATGCAAAACCATGAAAAACCAAAACTGGTTTACATGGATTACGCAATGACTTCTAGCAAAAATAACATTGCCTATTTGACTTCAATTAGATTCGGATTTCAAACTCAATCAAACATGTAAGATCCTTTTTTGTTCATTTATCACAAAATCATGGCTAAAAATCCCTTGAATAGTCATTTATCCACACTGGTTTACATGGATTACACAATGACTTCTAGCAATAACAACATTGACTATTTGACTTCAACCAGATAACTTTATGTTGCTAATTACTTTTAAAAGTGTATATGGGGTGTCAATATGGTCAGGATGAGGTAGTTGTGGTCGGACTTACACTATAACAAATACTTCCAAGTCAATTTTTAGTTTTGGCATTTTACAGGTTAGAAAACTTCATTGTCTCGTAAAAGATGTTTTAGTTATATAATGCAAGAAAACCACAAAACAGTTGATGTTAAACATGTGGAAAAGGCATGCTACTCACAAGAATGTAAGACGCAAAGGATTTACCTTTGCCATGACAGAGCAAAACAGGCAAGGACGAAGCACGATTTGCAGCTTCCTCAACTTCAACCTTCTTACTCAGATCCCTAAAAAAAAGTTAATAGAGACTGTGATCCAAAAGAAAAACAAGGGGGTAACTAGGAAGAGAGGAAGGAAAAATGGTGAGCAGTCGAACTTTGCACATGGAAGCCAGCCACTAAGACCAACAACTGCATCCAAATGTGTTGAGTACGGATTGCCGTTCCCAAACTTTCCATGGGTAAAGCAGCTTGCAGAGTATAGAGCAGTTGCTGCACCCATACTAAAGCCTCCTACACCAAGTTTGACTGCAAAGTCAAAGAATATATAAGAATGGCATCATTAATTCTGGTCAAATCCCGATATACATCAAAAACTAAGTTCATTAATTTGTTTCACTTCTAGTTTGACATCTCAGAAGTAGAACTAATGATGCTAGTATGAGCTATCATTAAGTGTACAAAAATATGAAGAAATGGAAAGACCACAAGGATTATTGTGAAAAACGTATAAGATGAAGAGAAAAGTTTGAAGCTTACTGTTAGGAGGCTCGGTAGACAGCAAACTCAAAACATGTGCCGCCGAAGCATCCATCCCTTCTACATCTTGATGTGCATCTTCAGACAGGTCGCTTACATCAAACCCTAACATCCATTATACCAACCTTAATCTTTCATGCATGTCAAGGTTAAAAGTTTCAGCCAAGAAAATGATAATGAAGGTTCATATTAAAACACAAAACCCGGAGGATATCAAGGTAACTTGAGAATATCAAAAATAAATAAATTGGTACTGAATTATTAGAATCGTACATGCAGTCGTAGGAAAGCCCCCAAATAAAGTTAATGGTTGAGCAGGCGATGTAGGGCATATCCATTTGATCTACAGCACATGTAGTAAGTAAGACTCTTTATCAAAGTATCAAACTAATCACAAAATGTTACTATCCTATATTGCAAATCTTGTTGTCTCATTTGGTAATCTATTCAGTTTTTGTTCAAATTCTTTGTAACAGAATCAAACTTGTGATTTTTGTTTGACAAGAAAACAAGAAAGCATTTGGCAAAACTGTTCTTCTCTCTTAGAAAAATAAGATACTGTCACAGGTTTTGATGACTCTACTTCATTAAAATCAAATAGTCAATGCATCTTTTTTCAAAACCACCTTTGTATGCCAGAAACATCAGAATCAAGCTTACAATTCATGACGGTCATTTACAAAATCCTGTAAATGAAGTTTGGTTTACTGAAAAACATAACACCATTCTTTTCACTTTTGGAATTATGTAGACACAATAAAAGAAAAGATAACTCTTGCCACACGAGCTATTAGTGGTGCTGGTATTCCTTTCAAGAATTAAAGTAATCTTACAGTAAACTTGTACTTACATTTGGAAGAGGAAGGGTCTCCAAGAGCTGGGACCAGCTGCCAGAAGGAAATTAAATATGAAAAAGACAGAATATGGATCTCAGTTGCTATTAACTGGTGCTTTTATTCATGTAGAAACAGAACTAAATATAAAATAATTGATATTTGCAGTTTGCACATAACAGTTATCCAAGCATATGTATGACAATCTTACTTTCCTATTTCAGCCTCATCATAAAGTATGACCACTATCCAAATACGAATAACGTAAAACAGCCATACCGATGGGAAAATGATGTAAAGTACTCTCAGTTATTGTTGTCTGACTCACAATCAGATGGATACACATTCTAAATGGCAAACAAACAGGTGGGGGATTTTCAGGCAAAAATCTACTTGTATCAGAACTATTAGCTACCAACATGTATCAACACTCTCGTAAGATTATTGAAAATGAGGATATAACCAAATGGAGAAGGAAGATGAAAATCATACCTTGAACCATTATCACCAAGGCCATGCAACCAGACAATGGTTGCCTGGTGTTTGCCTTTAGGTTTCACCACGTACGTCCTTCCAAACTCAAATGCCCTTCTCGCAGTTCTACCACCTTTGATGGAAAGACATATTCAATGTAAAACAGATATTCTGTAGAAACTTTGTGATAAAAATGGATCAACCCCCTTCAATGGGCCAAAACTTGTTAGAAAATAGGAAACTTTGCTTGAAGAATTTCCTACTCCTGGAATTTGGAACCACATAGAGATAACAAAAAATGAAAAGTAATGTAAAAGGCAAGAAAGTTACAAAGTTGAAAAAACTAACCAGAACCAATAGAAGGGCCACTGAAACTCATATTGTTGATCACAGAAATGGAACCCGCTACAGCAGCCACAAAGAAAAAAACCTGCGATGAAGAAAGCCTACACATCGACTCCATCTCCATTACAACCTTTATATCAGGAGAAAACAGTTCTGTTGTGTATATAACTGAAAGAGTGCCTTTATAATACATTGACACGAGAAAAGTACTCTAAGAATGTTCAAGTCACTTTCACCAAAATGATTCCTGCTATTCATTTATTAAAACTCGCATATTGGATTTTACTATCCAATATTCAAGTTTTGGGGTTTTCCCAGATAATACCAGTATAACTAGTCTATCAGATGAGGTCTTGTATCTAAAACTGATATACACTCGTTCAGATTTACACAAGAACAAGGGTGTCCTCAGTCGTGCTCTATTATATAGACATTACAACTACCTTTTGTATATCTATTGAAGAAATTTATGCAGGCAACAATGATTATTTTAAAGACTCGAACCATTGTCATAAGCACATACTTTCTTCAAGTAAATTCGAATTACCGATTGGAATATTCAAGACTGATTTCAAAATTCACATACTATTGCTCTTCCCGTCGGAGAATTACAATGTTTGACCAGACATTTAGTCTAAAGGTTGGCTAGACAAGTAGTACTGTAAACGCAGTTGATTTAGTCAAATATCTACAATGCCCGACAAAATAGAGGAACCTTAACAAATCGGGAAATACGTATTTCTTGTTTGAAATTTTTTCACGAAAGAAAAGTTACAAAATATAATTGACATTTCAAAATCGAAGATTCAAGTCGATTTAACGAAAGTGATAGCTTATACGTGTAGAAACTTCATAACCTCCTTCCTGTAATTAGAGTCAACTTCTTATTCAATAATCTAGGAATTCTCGAACGCAATATGCTTTAACTTTTATTCTTCGCCAAGCTTATGTCTTGCTAAGTTGTATATAATTTATCATAGGGGTTTCCAGTCTATAAACCTTGTTATCCTCCTGACCTCATCGATTTTTAGGTGAAAGAAACTTTCAAATGAACTCTAGTTTCGCAATGGAACTAGTAACGAATTGCTCTAACTTTTGCCAATTACTCGTGCAAAATAACAAACAGTTTATAAATTATATCAAAATCTGTAACTCAATTCTAAACGCATATACACATCATTGATACATAGATTAGTAACGAACATCAACGATTTTCAGTAGAGAAATCGCAAGGAAATTCATCAGATCTATAGAAAAATTGGGGAGTCTCAGATCAGTAAGTACCTGCAGATGGTCGAACGAGCCACCAGACGAAAACTCTAGCGCCCAAGTTTTCACGCTATAAACAGTGCGTGTTTGTGTGTGTTGTCTTCAAGCTATAAAGTATAAACAGTGACTCGTTAGGGCCTGGGGATTTCCGCTTCAAATTAGATAGAGTTTGAGTGATTTCCACTTTTGACCACCTCCTTCTTTAGCTTAATTACTACTTTGGTCCTCAAAGAAAAGGTTAGTTGATCTTTGGAATTATGTTTCTTAAGGGTGAATGAAGTAATGAACCCAGCACCAATAATAACCTTGAAGATAAACCTTAATAATTTGCAAGTCTTGATTTAGACATTAAATAGGAACAGAGATCCTAAAAAATTAAACCTTGGAATAAAATAAATAATTAATAATTATAGCTAAATGAGTTCTATCCACCAATATAAAATAACCAACATGAGTTTATATTGGCTCGAAGGGACTGAAATTCGACGCAGAGATTTTTGGTTGTTAAGTTATAGTAGTACTCAGCGACATCCAACAGCTCCAGTCCTTGGCAACGGTCGAAGGCTAAGTGCTAACGACTCTAAGAAAGTAAGCTTATATTTATTACAAACAAACTATCATATCTATTTTTACCACTAAGCTTATTTTTATTCTTATGAAATTCTTGAATTGTAGTTCATCATTTTACATAGTGAAAATGATGGTTAAACTAGTTTGATCAATAACTTAACATTATTGATGACATCAAATGTACAAATTTGATGTTATTTTTATCTGTAATAAATTTTTTAACCATCATAATATCACTAACATTGATTATAACTATTTTTTTATTTTAATAACTCTACTTTTGCTTGATGTTCTAGATAAATGAAAGCAACCCATTAATCTATTTTGTAATGTCTATGTAGACAATTGTTATGACATATATATAAATTTTGGGATATCATAATTGTTCGTGTTACTGTTACAAACTAGTTTAATTCAAGATTGGCAAGATCGAAATCTAACTTATAAACGTTTTCATCTTTGCAATACTAAGATTTTCGTCTCTGCAAAATCAATATTATAATATCAAATCGAAATTGTAAGATCCCACCACAAATGCACAAACCACTAGTTTTTAATATTTTCCCCCTAAGTATGATAATTTATAATCTATATTAAAAACTAGTTATAAAACACTTTTTAAAATCATGCAAAAGAAAGCACTATGCTTTCATGCTTTGATTTGGAAAACATTATGCTTTCATGTTTCAGATTGTTTAAAGTCATTGCAAAAGAAAGCCAAAGGACCCTATACCCAGTTTTACGATATTAAAAACAATCCTATTAGAAGAATAGGGTTAAAAAGGTCAAAAGTTACGATCGGACCGCTTTACGATCCTACGATGTCGCTAACGATATAACAATATTAACAATGATTTTACTTGATGTTGAACCTATTACAATTAATATCAATTTTCAAATGTAGGATCGTACGATCTTATGATCAAGATGACAATTTTGATAACTATACTTATGATCAATTGTTTCGTTTAATAAAAACAGTAAATGAGCTATCATTTAGATTGTATTTGTTTGCTTGTTATTGGTCTCTTATGTCTTATTCGGATAGGTGATTTGAGTGATAATTGTTGTCGATATATATATATTGCCTCTTACCGTGTTATTATTGAATAATAAGTTAACGAAACACTTTAACAGACAACTCATCTTTTATTAGACCTTTTGAATTTTGAATATTGAGAAAATTTAAAAACAACAAAATAATATTATTGTAAGTATTTAGTTAGAAATCTTATCAAATATGAAATGTCACATTCATTTATAAAACCTTTTTAAAATTGTAGAAGTTTTTTAAATATAATTTTTTTTAAAATTAGAAACGCTTTTCATTTACATATTTTCATATATAAATATTAGTACATTTTTTAAATTTAGAAAAACTTTTAAATTTAATAATACTTTTTAAACTATTTAAAAATCTTTTTAAATGTTATTACTTTTTAAACGATTTACATTATTTGTTTTCTTAAATAAATAAACAAATGAATATACGTCTCATTCATTTGTAACATTTGATAATACCTTCATTTAAGCTTGTTCATTTACAAACATGTATTTAACATAATATTTAAGTTGATAATATTATTTGTGGCTTTGTGCTTATTATGAATATGTAAAGTTGTAAACGAGTGAATATGAATACGTTAAACCTCATAATGCTGTTAATACATAACGAAAATTTTTGAGTTATGTTTCACGTTACATAATTTAACATCCACCCATAAACGGAATTCAAGTAACCAACCATATGAAACTTATAAATGCTAAAAAAACAATATGTAATTAGTTCAGCATTATAAACCAAACTAAGACATTGTTTGTTTACTTATTAATTGAATCATTAAGAGGAACTTTTACCTTTGAATGACTTCATAATGATTACATTAAGAAATAAACAAACAACCCCTAAGCTGTTAATATGGTTATCAGCGGCTTTCATCACAAGTTCAACTATCAATGACAGTTGACCAAATCCAATATGACTCTTTCTTTATTTTTCTTTCATAAAATTACACTTTTGGTTTCTGTGGTATAGTAAAATTATTTATACATTTGTTTTTATTTTTATTAATATTGTTTTATTTATTATTTTCTTACTCCTCAATTAAGTTCAAACCTGTCGGAGAAGGCAATTCTCTCGTTTCTATCATACTTTTTTCAGATATGAGTTCCACAATAATTTACCCTTTTATATAAATGATTTTAATAATAATAATAATAGAATAGAGGCATGAATAACTAGCATAAAAAATAAATAATATAGGGACCAAATACATAGGACAAAACTGATATTTATAATTTTGATAAAATGAATGTAGCGTTTCAAAATTGGAAACTTGCGATGTAACTTTGAAAAGTTAGGAAACTGATCCGTAACCGGATCAAAAGTTTGTGTTTAAAATTATAAATAAAAACTAGTTCATCAAAACCAAAAATCAAAATCATGATGTGAAATTGTGAATGAAATATGGACTAAGGCGGCGTTTGGTTAGCAGAATGTTTATTCCTAGAATGGAATCTGTCAAGGAATGGAATTCTGGAAGGAATGGAATCTGTCGGAATATAAATGGAGGCCGGTGAAGATGAAGTCTAGGATTTGGTTTTAAAACTGTTAAAATCTTTGGAATGGAATTTAAATTCCATGACACTAACCCAAGGAAAATATATTCCTTCAAAAGTGGTGTTTTTTCCTAAAAAAGGAATCTATATTTCATTCCTTTTTAAAATATATTCCCCTAAGTAACTAAGGCGTGGTCATTTGAACCCCAAACCAATGTGTCGGCAATGAGAATTAATTCTCAAGAGAAATTCTCTCTCGTCTATAAAATATCTTCCCGGTGATATTAATGTAATTTTCCAACCAAAAAGTTAAGTCTTATTTAACACAATTAAATGGTAAGGTAGGATTGTAGGTAACTTTAAAAAACATCCACACATTCTACTAAACATTTTTTGTTCATTTTTGTACGTAGTATGACAGAAAGATAGGCAAGTCGGAAAATGTTGGTTTTAATTAATGTCAACTAGTTTATTACCTGCGTATTACGCGAATATTTTTAATATAAATAAAATGTAATAAATTAAAATGTAAAAATATTAATTTTAATTTTAAACAAATATTTATAATAATAATATTATTAGTTATTATGACCTATTAGATTTGTATAATTCTACACAAACACACATGAATAGTAATTATTTTTTTAAATATTTTAAACTTTTCTTATATTATATTATAATTAATAAGTTATTAGAGTATTAAATTTTGTTTGATTTGATTTGATTTGATTTGAATTTACAAGTAGATTATATTAGATATGTATAAATATAATTTAAATTTATGTATTATTTTTCAAATTTATAAATGTCACGTGCCGATTCATGGTGATGACACGTGATAAGAGTTGAGTATATTTAGGCCTTGTTTGTTTTTCATTAAGAGTCTCTTAAAAATATCTGAAGTCTAAACTTCAAATCTATAGTACATAATATTGTTTGTTTAGTTTCAGACTTAGAGGTTGCAACATCTGAATTTCACTCTGATTTCTAAGACGATGAGAGCTGTCTTTAACTAAAATTAGAGCCTCTTAATTTCAGATGTTAGGGTCTCCTCTTAATTTCAGACGTGGTCTTCAAACTTCAGACATTTAACCTCTTAAAAAACAAATCACACCTTAGGCCTTGTTTGTTTTTAGTTAACAACCTCTTAATAACCTCTGAAGTCTAAACTTCAGATCTAAAATGAATTAAAATGGTTTGTTTAGGTTTAGACTTTAGAGATTATAACCTCTAGATTTACCTCTTAAAAATAAGAGGATGAATTTGGGCTGAAAAATAAAGAGAGGGTATTTTCTATATAATTAATTTAGGGCTCGTTTGTTTTTCATTAAGAGACACTTAAAAAGCTCTAAAATCTAAAGTTCAGATCTATAATAAATTAAGTTTGTTTGTTTAGCTTCAGAATTAAGAGGTTGAAACCTCTGAATTTTAAGAGGATGAAAGTTGTCTTAATTATAATTTAGAGGCTCTTAATTTCAGATATTATGGTCTCCTCTTAATTTCAGACGTGGTTTTCAGATTTCAGACGTTTAACCTCTTAAAAAACAAATAACACCTTAGTTAATTCTAATTTAAAAATATTTATCATATTAATTATTTTATTTTAATTTTGTTTAATTAAAGTAATTAATTATAATGTATAATTAATTAGTTATTATATTTTAAAGTAATATTTTTCATATGTTTTATATTACGAAACAAACAATCTTAAGATCACCTCTTAATTTCAGATCTTAAGATCACCTCTTAATTTCAGACGTGGTTTTCAAACTTTAGACATTTAACCTCTTAAAAAACAAATACCACCTTAGGCCTTGTTTGTTTTTCATTAAGATCCTCTTAAAAATGTCCGAAGTTTATAGTAAATAATATTGTTTGTTTAGTTTCAGACTTAAGAGGTTGCAACATCTGAATTTCCCTCTGAATTTTAAGACGATGAAAGTTGTCTTTAACTAAAATTAGAGCCTCTTAATTTCATATCTTAGGGTCTACTTTTAATTTCAGACGTGGTTTTCAAACTTCAGACATTTAACTTCTTAAAAAACAAACAACGCCTAAGACAACTCTTATCCTCCTAAAAATTCAGAGGTTTCAACCTCTTAAATATGAATATAAACAAACAATCTTAATTTATTATAAATATAAAATTTAGACTTCAGATATTTTTAAGAGACTTTTAATGGAAAACAAACGAGCCCAAAGGTTTTTCTATAAATAAATGAGAATCCATCCATCCAATTACTGTATAATTATTTTTGTAACAAGTTATATTACAAGATAAAACAGAAAGTTTACGAGTCTCTCTGTCTGTCACTAATCATTAATATCTATCTATCTATCTTGGGGAAATAATGGACAATGAATAAGAAAAGGATTTGGAAGAATGGGTAGTAGCAGCAGCAGCCAGGCAACCGTTCAATTGGGAGGCCACTCTAGCAACAACCCTTGGTTTTTTCCTTTTATTACCTTTTTGCCCTTCTTCACCCTCTTCATCATCCTCGTCTATTGACAACAGGTCAACGATTATCATCTGTGTCTCCGGCGGCTCCTCCACTGCCACCCGCCCTTCCAGCCAATTCACCACCTCCAACATGCTAGGCCGCCGCCTCACCTTCTCTTGTATGCACCACAACGCCACGTCTACCATCTTCTTCACTTCCCTTTCATCTATACCTCCCAGATCCAGCAGCCGTTGATCCACAACCTCCATCGTCCTCCCGCACTTCACCTTCTCCGTCACTATCTTTGGAAAGTACTGAAATTTACGCTTCGAACGATCAACCCCACCGCCGGTGTCGATCACTGTCACGTTCCTCCTACCGCCGATCAGCTCTAACAACACCATTCCGTAGCTGAACACGTCTGATTTCTCCGTTATTCCCAGCTCTAACAACCATTCCGGCGCTAAGTATCCTTTTGTGCCTCGTAATGTTGTTAGAACTCGGCTTTGGTCACGTGTCATTAACTTGGATAATCCGAAGTCCGATACGATGGCGCGGTGGTTTTCGTCTAGGAGGATGTTTTCCGGTTTCACGTCGAGGTGGAGGACTCTCGACCGGCAGTCATGGTGTAGGTATGCCAGAGCCTTTGCGACGTCTAATGCAACGGCGACTCGGAGATTCCACGACAAGCAACCGCCTTCGGCGCAGTTGGTTCTCGCAGATGCGGGTCGTGAGAAGATCCAGTTAGCTAAAGATCCGTTTGGGATGAATTCGTAAACAAGGAATCGTAAATTATTATGAATGCAGTAACCAAAAAGATGAACAAGGTTTACGTGTTGAACGCTGGCAATGGCGGCAATTTCCGACCTGAATATTTTCTCTCCTCTTTCTTCTTCATGTTCGATCCTCTTCACGGCGACGGCGGTTCCGTCTTTCATAATCCCTTTGAATACACTCGCCGAAGCTCCTTTCCCGATCAAGGAACTCCAGTTATCGGTGGCTTCTTCAAGCTCTTTGTACCGGAACTTGGTCGGAACTCCGGCGATTTTCCGAAGAAAGCTGTACTCGATTCGGAGTTCTTTTCCTTCGGAAGCAAGTCTAGTTTCCATCACCCGTCGTCTGTGGCGGAGGTGTCGCCTGATTAAGTACAAAACAACGACGGCAATGATAGCAGCAACGGCGGCGCCAACGATGAGATAAAAGGATTTTGAGAGATCTAGAATGACCCGTGCGACGATGATGACGGATATTAGGAAGAGGACCGATGAAACGGCAATCACATTGGCTTTTCTGTCCTCCATTAAAGAAGAAGCTTCATTGCTCGATGAACCGATTGAAACTTGAACGCAGAAATGAGGATGGAATGTATAAAAATCTTGTGGGATTTCTTGAAACGCAAAAGGTTAAGTATATCATCAAAACGTACGTAGCGGATCTCTCTTTTTTCCTTCTAGACTAGTTTAGATTATATGATACTTTCTTCAAATTTGAATAATCATAAATGGGTGCTGGTGTGTGATGTTTGACTGGATACTGCTTTGACTTTTTCTCCTTTGCGGCTTTGCCTGTGGATCGTGTCTTTATTTGTACGTGTGACTTGTGATATGTATTTTATTTTAATAAAATCATATGACATTTTATTCAGTCCAAACCTTGACTTTATCAAACTTTTAGCTATTTTTATTCATTTATCAGCTTTTTTTGGATTTTTATATTCTCGGGAAACCATGACACAAAATTAGATTATACTTATACATTCACTATAATTACTAGTTAACAATCCTCCCAAATATTGCAAAAAGTGTGTGTGTGGGGTTAACGTGTACCTTTAATACAAACTCTGTCTACTAAAAGTTGATTTTACTGTTTTGATAACTAAAGTAAAAATCAATGATGATTACATATTTAACTAAAACTTAAATATAAACATTTAGTACTTGAGTTCTACTTCATACACCACCTCTGACTAATATATAATATGATTAACTTATTAACACCGCTCTCTTCTCTCAATGTCTTTTTATTTACCATTATATTATAAGTCAAAATAGTAAGAATGATGTATAAGAAAATTAGACATTGTGTATAAAGAAATAGCCTTAGTATATCAAGATCAGTGTTGACCCATGTGATTTTTTATGAAAAATAATTGTAACCGACAATTCAAAATAAAGCTAAACACGAAATTGAAAACCTAAAAAGGAAACACACTCACATGATCTCAATTTTAGATCATCAACATTAATCGGAAAAGTTGAAATGTACCGGAAAAAGTGGAGGTCAATTTTTGCTTCTGTATGAAATATCGAAAACTTTTTAATGGGATTTATTATTGAGCTATAAATTTTTAACAAATCCCAATAGGAAATCAAAACTTCGATAAGCAAGGACACATGCTTCCACTTGAAGACCGAATAGGTATTCTTTATTTGAAGGCAATCATCTCTTTTGGTAACATATGATTTTGGAGAGTGGGAACAACACAAATGAGTTTATATTTGTAGAACGAAGAATTGCTGACTGGTATGACTTTTGCTATACAATTTTTTCTTTATATGGTTGATAATTTTGCCAGCTAATTTGTCTCTTAGAGATTGTTTATTTTGTTAAAGAAGAGCTTAAAAGCTCTTATATCTTCTCATCTGCATACATTACTTATTAAGATTGTTTGTTCTATAAATACCTTAGTGGTATAGACGTTTTATTTCTGCTTCAAATTTGAAGATATAATCTTCTCATTTGAAGTCATCCCAGAAAATCCCTACTCTTAGCCCTTCCATGCGCTCTCTCAACAATCGACACTCTTTTGTCCTAGGGTTGCCTCTGCCGTCTAGCCTCATCATTAGTGTCGTTGTCCAGCCCCGTCATTTATATGCTGACCAACAAATTCTTTAGTATGTTTTTCTTTTCTTTTCTCTTCGATTTGCCATCGGAGACTCTCTCTTGCTCTAAAACTTTGATAATATAATATGCTAAATGTTCATATTTTATTGATTTCAGCTTGATGTTCTCATATATCTCCAACAAGTTAATTACTAAAAATAACAATAACTATCTATTTTTATTATTTATACCAACATTATTTATTTTTTTATCATTACTAGCATCACCTTTTGTATTTTCATAATTAATAACATTAGCTTTTATATTTTTTATCAACAACAATATTAAATTTAATTCTTTTATTATTTATAGCAACAACGTTTTAACCAGTGCCGGTCCTATCATTTTTTAGGCCTGGGGCATATACTTAAAAAGGGTCCTCTATATATATAAGCAATATTCGTATAAAAAACGTACAATTGAATAATATTGATTTTGTTACACTATTGTCAATGTCATGTCTTTAAAAATTTCGCAATCTGTCATTGTGTAATGGTTTCACGGTACTTCTCTGAATTTTTTCTCAATCCAAAAAACCGCAAAAAAAAATTTAATATTAACATCGTATGATTATAAATTGGGTAAAAATTGCATACTATATCAAATTGTATTTTTATTAGTAAATTGAAAAAGGATGTTTAAATTTTAAATGATTTATAACATAAATAGTAACATATGTGTCAAAAATAAATAACATCTCAAGAAATAAATACATATTTCATTAGCATTTTTAATAATCGTATAATAAATAACATAAACCACGTGATAAACAAAAAAAAAAATCAAACTCATTGAAAAACAAAAGCATGATTATTGAATTTGATGAATTGTATATTGATATAAAGCAAATAGACGATATTTGTATATGAAAATCCAAGTGATGGTGATAAGATAAATAAAAAAATGCACACAATGGGAATCAAACCCATGCCATTAGAGTTCCAAAGTGAGATGACTACCAGCTGAACCAACACATTGTCTATGATTTTTAGCGCGCAAAACACATATAACTTAATACTGGACTGTTGGGCTCTATTAACATGTTAAATTTTTTGGGTCCCTTAAAGTGAATTGGGCCATGGGCGGTGGCCCAGGCCGGCCCTGGTTTTAACTTTTCGCTGTAAATAGTAAAAGATATAAAAGTTGATTTTATTATTGATAAATAATAAATACTAAGAAACCGTAAAATATTTAGCAACTAGGTTGTTTAACCCGCGCGTTGCAGCGGGATCATAAATTGTGTATATAAATATATATATAATTTTTAAAATAATAAAATAACATTAGCTACCGATCGTGATTATCACCCAAGAATCACTCTCTACTTTCAAACTAAGTTTATAAATAGAAAAAATGTGATTAATCAACCAAATAAATTAAAAAAATTTGACATTTGAAAAATAGATGAGACGAAAAATAAGTTTACGTTGGAATGTAGAAAAAAAGAATGCGATGCTAATGATATATTCGTCATTTTGTATAATATAATGTATCAAACGTTATAACACATAAACAAAACAATTATATATTATACATGAAATAAAATAATTAGTTACCTGCATACCTAACTACCTAATAAAAATAGTAGACCTGGCAATTGGAGACACGAATACACAAAATCGTGAGAGACACGACATGACACGAAAACACGACACGAATACATCTTAAAAAGTAAGATAAAACTTATTGTTCTTCGTATATTCGCGTCGTGTGAAATTCGTGTCTGACATGTGAAAACGACACGAATACACAAATTGTCAGTCTAAAAAAAAGGTTTCGACAATAACAAATTTTATACAAAAATATAGGTTAAAATATTTTGATCGTAATAATATATTCAAATTTTAATAAAATATAATATTTCAAAGGTTATCACAGAAAAACAAAATGTTATATATTATATATAAACTAATAAAAGTAATAAAAAAAGTTAGTCGTTTACCTGTCTGTCAGTTACCTTTCCAATTCGGTGAAAGCGAAAGAGTGCGATAGATTATCATTTTAAAATACTTGAGACGAAATACAATTTTATGTTAATTTGTAAATAAAAGTAAAACGATCATAATGATATATTTGAAATTTTATAAAATACTTTAGACGAAATACAATTTTATGTTAAAATGTAGATAAAAGTAAAACGATCATAATGATATATTTGAAATTTTATATTATATAATACACAAACGTTATAATAGAATAACAAAACAATTATATATTATATATAAAATAACATATTTAGTCAGCTGCATGGCTGTCTGCTTATTGAAAATGGTTCCGACGGTAATAATTTTTATATCGGAATGTAGATAAAAACAATACGATCATAATGATATATTCGAAATTTTATAAAATATAATATATCAAAAGTTATTATAGAAAAACAAAAACGGTATATATTATATATAAAGTAATAAAATAAGTCAGCTGCCTACCTGTCTGCTTGAGCTGCCTGGCACTGTTCATTGAACAGTAACCACACGTTTGAAATTAGTATAATTGTTAATGTTAATTCACGGCTTCTTTAAAATCCACCCTAAATCCAAATCCAATTTATTAAAAAGTTATAATCTATAAGTTGAGATTTTAGTTTATATATCTATTATATAACTTATATATTATATTACAAATTAATATTTATAGATAAGAAAATAATAGATGTATTTATCTTTTTAAAGTAATAATTTATATTTATCTTCTTTTATTCATAGAATAAAAAATAATAGAGTGTATTTGTGTATAATAAATAAATTTTTTAATTTTTTTTATAATATTAAGTTGTATTTATTTTTTTGGTAAAACGTGACATTTGGTGTTCTTCTTTATTATATATAAGATAATACTTATGTGCTACATGAGTTCACTAAATAATAATATTCAAAAATAAATATTTATAATATATAGAAAGTAATAGTAATAAATTAGAGTTAATATAATTTTGGTTAACTAATTATTAAATTAGGTAACTAAAATTTTAATAGAGTGGATTTGGTTTGATTTAAATTTAAATTATATTGTAGAAGTTGACTTGATGAATTGAAAAAGGTTGACAATTGACAAATTAAAAGGAAAAGATGACGAGTGTAGTTTTTTACTCATTTAATAATATTTATAGAAGATTATACTAGATATAGATTATAGATTATAGATATAGATATAGAGGGGAGAGTTCAAGTGAGAATCATAATGCGTCAGAAAACCAGAAAACCATTTTATAGTCATTGTATCAAGTGATCCATCATGCAGGAATCATGATGCATCACGCAAAAATTGTTATGCATTTGACCATTTGTGGTTCTTTTTTGGTTTTCCAGAAACATTATGGTTATTACTTAAATCCCGCTCTAGATATTTATATAGACATAGATATTCGAGGAATATACCATGAAAAGTTAAACGAATTTATATGATTTTGCTATGTTTTATAAAAAAACTCGTCAAATGTGGTCTTTATCAATAATACGTAAAATTGTTTGACTTATCATTAAAGTTGTATAATAAAATTTTAAAATTGTGGAAGAGATTGCCATGCATCTTACTTGGAAGTTGGAATAATAAAATTACTTATTACATGTAATTTATGTTTCAATTCTTCTTATCGATTCTTTATTTGTATTCTTTATTTTCATCATGACATCATATAACAAAACATGTTGACGTTGTTAGTATAAAACATAATCAATTTATAAAACATTTAATTAATTATTTAATTGTATGTTAATTTTGTCAAACAAATTATATATTGTAATAATAGATTGCAAAATTTAGAGTTAGGTAGTGTTTGGTATACAAGAATAAGAGACGGATGAAATGATTAATTAAGATGGAATGAAAAAAATCATGTTTGTTTTAGAAGTTTAGAATGTCGATCTAAGGATTTTTAACTATATAGATAGATAAATACTGCAGAAATAAATAAAGTATACACAAATAGATAAATTACATTCATTGAAGTTCGTTGTTGATAGGAATAAGTGTTGTCACAGGACAATAGTAAGAAGTTGATATGTGGTATTCAATATGTGTTTGGAAGGGTTTGTATGCCATTTTCATTTGGTAAATTAGGGGCAATTAATGAAAAAACATGACCGAAGATAAAGAAAAGATTTTAGATTGAATATGGAAACATAGGATTTCAGATTTACAGGAGATGAAGAAATATGGTATCTCACTATCTCACTGTGGTAGGATAGATATTAAAAACACAAAGTATATAGAGAAGAGTAAGAATAACCAAAAACAAATAAGGACGTAATTAATCATTATCTTTAGAAAACATCAAAAATTAATGGTTATAGACAACTTTCATCTGGTAATTCTTCAATTCAGAATAATAGACAATGATGATAGTAATTCTTCATAGATGATGCTTTGTTGATGTTTGAATATGAAAATAGGAGTGTAAAGAGATTGCAATCGTAATGTATGCAAAATTGCATCCTAAGCATGGATGATTCCATATTTAGACCGGAGACGGTCTTGGGCCTGGTTCACATGGGCCACCGCTCAGGCCCATTTTATCATAAGGGGCTCAAAATTTTTTTATACTAATTAGAGCTCAAGTATGAGGCCGGCTTTTCAGAAAGGGTTGAAGGCTTGAAGCGAAGCAGAATGCCATTGTTTTTTACACTAGATGAGAAGTAGAAGCCAGAAGTGCAAAAGTGAAAATTGAAAATCGAAATGGAAAGGGTTAATGCAAAACTGCGAAATCAGTGAGATTACTTGTTTCCGAGGTAGGTACGTCTTTTCGTTTGACGTAAAATCAAGGAGATGAACGATTAATCTACGCATCGGTCGACGATTATTCATCTCCCCATTTAAGAATCTGAAATGTTGTTTCGTATTTTTGTTCTTCATCGATTGTTCATCTGAATTCTGAAATCACATTTCGGCTTTGATTATGCTTTGATAATTAGGATTAAACTACTGATTCCTAAAGGAAAAATGCAGCAAGATTGTTCATCTGTTCGGTTTTGCTTTGTTCGGCTGTTCTATTGGTCGTTTTTTGCTTTCTTCATCTCCCCAATCCATCGCCCCAAAACAATTGTTTTGTACTTTTGTTTTGTGTCCATCTCGGGCGAAAGGCAGAAACCCATAAGGCAATAACCAAATGGGCGAAAGACCCTGGGGTGTCCAATTAGATATGTAATTGAGTTCACTTTGATTTTTGATTTGGGCTCAAAAGGTTTTATAGGGAATCCAAAATTCCAAATTGAAAAAATCAAACCACTCCCTTAAATGACTTCAAGCTCCGTCGCTGATATCCCTTCATTGGAAAAGTGAAATTGAATTTAGCAAAGAGCATAATCAATAGAAATTAGGATGCGCTGAGAACCAAGTTAACGTTAATAGGATGAAATTTATAAATAGGGTTATAATTTCAATCACGAGACCTAAATTCTCAATTTTATTACTTTTGGGGGTTTTTTTCAAAGTGCTTATTTGATTCTTGTTGTTAATCATATATAAGTGTTGAATAACCTACTTCTGGTATAACATCTCTTAAAACTGCAAAAATCTAATATTGGAGTGAGACACTTCATGTACTAGTCTACCAGACGCTCTTGATTAAAACTTTTTAAACGGTGAAAAATGTTCTTTTTTGTTTTAAGGATGGAAAGGAACGAAAAGAAATGAAATTGTAGTATTTTTGGCTCTAAAATTTTACTCCCAAAACGGGGGGAGGGGAACAAAGAGAAGAAAATATCTATTTTCTTTCTTTTACCTTCCTCTCCTTTATTTTTTTCCACCTTCGAGAACACAGCGTAAGAGAGGTGGGGTTGACGGTTGTCGGTGGCTAAATGTACTCCACTTGGTAGAATAGGAAACAAATGATGTGAAACTGTTTATGTTTGGATTTGTGCTAAGAAGCCAAATAGGAATTCAGTTTATATACATGTCTCATGGAATCTTGTAATTTAAGCAACAGACAATTCAAACATGACAAAATATTGTTAGCATGTTTGTGTTGGGAGTGTATTTGACTGAGATTAAATTGGAATTTCTGTCGAAAAGAATGCGTTGGATGTAGGTACAGGAAGTGGCATTTTAGCAATATGGTTGGCACAGGCAGGTGCAATGAAAGTCTGTGCTGTCGAAGCTACTTAGATGGCTGAGCATGCCCGTGAGCTTATTAAAGAGTATAACCTTCAAGATGTGGTTGAAGTGATTGAGGGTTCAATCAAAGATATTACCTTGCCGGAGAAAGGTTGTTAATCATTAAGTTATTGTTTGTTTTATATGCAACGCTTTTCCCTTAATTCGTTTTGATTTTAAGTATATCTTTTGATCTGACTTAAAAAATGACAGAGCAGTTGATGTGATAATCTTTAAGTGGATGGGATACTTTCTTCTGCGTGAATCCGTGTTTGATTCAGTAATTTATGCACGTGATCGTTGGTTGAAACCAAATGGAGTTATGTAAGTAGTTATTGTTACTTGATCTGCAGTCTGCTCACCATTTTTATGTGGTATCCGAGTCATGCTTTGCATGTGGTTGGCACCAATTACATCTGGATTAGCAGATCTTAAAATGAGCGATTATAAAGGGAGCTATGGATGATTGGCATGGTTTTGTAAAGGAAACGAATACTTATCATGGCATGGATACGAGTGTTCTAACGCAACCCTTTTTGGAAGAGCAAAAGAAATACTATTTACAGTTCAGTATAATAGTTTCTTGAACATTTCCTGTACTATGCCCAAAGCTCAAAGTAGTAGACTGACCAAATAATGTTAATCAGTTAGAATCACAAATGAATTTTGTTGGTTTGATGATACAGAAACATGCCACTTTTCTTTGCATAAATTTATGCTAGCTTCACATAAAAGATCACTATTTATCCATTAGCTTTTTTTCTTTTTACAATGAGATGTTAGTATTATCAACTTGTTGAATTATGATTATGTCGTTCCCTAATTTAAATGATGTGTTTTTAAAAAAAAATTATATATATATTGTATGGACTTCCTTGTGGAACAATCTGTATCCAAATCAAGTTGTGGGAACTCCTGCTATCCTAAAAGAAATTGATTGCTCAACCGTGACAGTTGAGGACATCCTTAAAGTTGACGCTAGCGTTTCATTGTTAGGCACCAAAGAGAACACGAGGCTATGTGGATTCGGTGGTTGGTTTGATGTCCATTTTAAAGTGAGCCCCCTATTTAATCCTTCTAATTTTTACAGATTCATGTGAACTGGTTTGTCGATTTCTTGTTATATATTTTACTAGGGAAGCAATGATAATCCAGCCGAGTGTGATGTTGAGTTGACAACGGATCCAAGCCATGATGATGCCACGCATTGGGGGCAACAGGTTACAAACCATGCATTCGTAGTTTTTAATTCCTGCTAATTCTTGTAGTGTATGATAATTGAAGCTGGTTTTGTTGAATATGTGTAGGTTTTTCTTTTGAATCCCCCTTTTTATGTCAACAATGGGGATGCGATCCTTTTTTGACGGTTGTATTGTACATGTGTTATACAATGGTTGCCATCTTTTTCACCTTCAACTTTTTTAGAAACTGAAGATAGATGTAAACTTCTTAACCTTATGGTGTGCTAATTCAAACCAAATTGGACGAGACCGGATTGGGGTTACCTTTCGTTTGGTCTGGTTTTAGTATGATCTCAGTTTTGCAACTTTCATGAAGAAAAATAAAATACAAAGCCAACCTGAACCGAACGGCTTGGTTCAATATTTGCTTTGACCAAAGCAAATATTGAACCAAATGTTCGGTCCAATTCAGATAGTTGTTGGTTTTCCAGTCAATTCCAAGTTCAGCGCACCCTAGATCATTGTTCTCCTAGAAAGGCGTTGTGAATCCACAAACGATGCTTTGGTTCAAGTTTGGATATATTTTTTTGGCATTTGGTTTGTGGAATGGAATTTGAAGAAAATAGAATTCAGTTTTAGATTGTTTAGAACGTTTTTTTTAAAACAAAAATGAAGAGTTGAGTTTAATATTCGTTCCAACTCAAATATGAATTAGATTTCAACCTATGCATCAATTAGATTTTAGCATACATTTTTAACAAATATAAAAAAATTATATTTTACCCTTGCCATCACACACAATAATATTAAAATTTAATTTCTACCATTCTGTGAACGCCAACCTATAGTTCATGATATTGCTTATTCTTTAAAATCAAACGCTACCTTGTAGTTTACGATATTGCTTATTCCTTAACCGGTTATATTTTCAAAATTCATCTAGAAGCAAATAAGAGGGCACAAATCCTTTTTTAATGTTTTACTAGGTTATTACCCATGTATTACATGGGTTAATTTTAGAAATTGATATTTATATATGTATAATATAATAATTATATGAATAATAAAGTTTGCTTAATTTTAGTTAGTTAGTTATTAAATTAATCCATATTAGATTTACATAGATTTGATTTGCTTTAAAATTTAAAAACAAAATCAGTAAATGACGTGGCAAAATGAGAGAGCGACATGTGGCAAATTCAATGAGAGCATGCCATGTGGCAAATTCAATGAGAGTATGCCATGTGGCATTTAGTTACTCTTTTAATAGTATAGATAGATATCAACTTAAAAACCTGTATGGCTGTATCATAATAATATAAGTAGTACTTATATAATGATAAAAATAGATTGGAATCATAAATCCTAAACGCTAAGAAAAAATGGAGTCAAACATGGGATTGCTCCGGTGAAATTAGCCCATGCTATTAATATCTTACCTGGGCCTTAGTAGCCCATACGATCCAATACAAAATGCATCTCTATTACTGTATAAACCACTTTCTTGTTAAAGGCTTATGTGAATATTATTTATTTTAAATGTTAATGACTATATCAGAAATTAATTTGGAAATTAATTTTTACTTTTTGAACTTATTGTATCGATTGTTTTATTATTTTTAAAGTTATAAATATATAATATTTGAGTTTGAGCTATAAAGTTCCGTAACAAAATTTAGGAAAATGATTTTTTATATCGTTTCATTTTATAAAATCAATAATTTAAAAAGTATAATTATTTATTGACATCATTATTAAACTTTTTGATTAATGTTGGTTTATTTATAAAAGTTAAAAAAGAAGTAAGAAAGAAGATAATTATTTTTGGGTAAAACAATTAAGTAACAAATGATAAACCCATCATATTTTAATAATTAAATTCAAAACTACAATCTTTTAGCATTTAAAATTGAAACTACTATCTTTTGGGAAATAAAATTTGAAAACACAATGGTATGACAAATAACTCTACGTTATCCTATCTATTCAAATCTAATCCACTAATTTGATATACACTGAACTCTAATTTCTTTTAAGTATTTTATATATTTATAAATTTTTATTTTTTAAATTAACCCATATAATAGATGCAGAATAGGTAGCGGACTTTTGGACATGTGCAGTTTTTGAACACATGGTTAACAGACATGTACAATGTTTGAACCCTGAACTTCAACTATGGATTTCATGTCACAAATCACTAGACTACCATCGCAAGGATATATAAGGTCTATGGGTATACCCACCCCGATTGGCCGAGTGGCTTCCCACCTCGGCAAGAAGTCGGCAGGAACACCACCCTCCTTCAGCGGCCCCGCTATTTTATTTCCCGGCTCGGGGTTCTCCCACCGCAGCTCTCTTTCTTTCTCTCTCTCTCTCTCTAAAATTAATTGGGTTAATGAATATTGAGATAGAAAGATTAGACTGGTTGATAGTCCAATTTTTTAAAATGAAAATGATTGTGAGAAAAAAAAATCGATGACATTATATAAGGAAGTTTTGTCCTCTAATTTTGTACTTATAACTAGGGATGAAGTTGGAACTATTGCCGTACTGACTCTCGATTTTCCGATTCTTGAATTAGACAAAAACACGATATCGAGTACCGTATCAAGTTATGATGTTCAGGATTGGTATTAGTCCAGTTTGATACCATTGTCTGATGTACAAATTACAATGCACAACGTACAATGCCAGAAAATTCGGTAACAATTTTTATACCAATTAGTTATAGTGTTGCAAATGCTAAAAATTAAAAATATATAAAACCCCCCAAAATGCGGCAATGTTTATTTACCTGTGTAATATACACAATATTTGAATAGTAGTTCTTTTAATAAATTACAAATTTTAGAATAATTATAGAATTTGATAATGAATGACACAAACTATGAATATTATGAAAGAGATGTGATTTAATATTTATTTTAAACATTATGGGTTAAAGAATAAAAAATTTTAAAAATAATTTAAGGAACTTCTAAATGATGAATGGAGAAATCATCGTAAAATCCTTAGCTATATTATAATTAATAACAATACATAATTGAGATGCGATAAATCCTTAACTTTATTAATAATTAAAATCAGCCCTTAAAAATTGAAATTTTCATTTTTCAAGTGTCGTATATTAACAATTTAAAAGAAATTATATTAACCTAGAGTTGGTAACAGAATCACTAAAATATAGTAACTTTAAGTTAATTGAATTAATTATTTAAAGGGTTATATGCCAAAAATAACAATAACTTTTTGTAGTTTTACCGTTTATACCAACATTATTTATTTTTTATCATTAATAGCAACAACTTTTGTATTTTTTACCGATTATACCAACTTATGACCTGGAAACCTGCTATAGCAGGTTACCATCAATTAATACCAACAACTTTTATCTTTTTACCAATAATAACAACAACGTTTTATATTTTTACCAATAATTGCAACGACTTTTAACTTTTTACCAATAATAAAAACATGTCAAATTAAATTTTTATTTATATTTAACTGATCATTACTTTAAAGAAACTAGATTAAAAGTTTTAAAATTATCGGGTTTCCACGTGTGTGCTTTGGGAATCGTTAGGGATATTTTATACTATATTGCGTTGACGTGTTATTTACGTGACTTTGGGGATTAGTTCGAGGGTGTTACACACACACACATACATATTGGAATAAACATATATATGGATACATAAAATCAAAATATATAACACTTAATGCATTCTTTCACAAACAAGATTTAGATATTAAATCATTTTATCATTCAAAATCACGACAACATACAAATGCCATAATAATACAACAATAATAATCATCATAATATTCAAAGTGAGTCTTAGTCTCATATGAAATTTAGACATTGAAAAGATAAAACTTTCAATAAAAAACATAAATGAAGAAATGTAACGAAGGAATAGTATTTATAAATTTTAAAATTATAAAACTTCAGTTCGGTTTGGTTTTTCCGGTTTATTTTGACCTCTAAACCAAAACCAAACCGAAATTTTTGGTTTTGAAAATTCAAAGTCCAAACGGTTTGGTTTTTTTTTTGTTTCGGTTTTTCGGTTTTTTCGGTTTCAGATTGATTAGCCTCAATTCTTCAAGAAATCAACTAAATTACTAACTAAATTCTTTGATTGATTCAAAGATTTCCAAACCCAAGTTTTAGTAGATTTCTTGTATTCAATTATCCATAATCCCTCTAAATAGATTACTATTTATTCTTTAGCATTTGTAAACACACTTATGTAGTTCTTGCATTATTTCATGATATGAATAGCAACATAAGAAGATGAGGACATGATGAGACTTCCATACTTATTAAAGCATGAAAAATTATACCTTGAGTTTGTTAAATTGGTTGGAACAAATCCTTGAGCTTCTCCCAACAAAACTTGTAAGAATTCATGAGTTTCAGTTACTTATATTTGGTTGGAAGCTTAAGGCTCTTGTACTCATATTAGAATAATTGGATTATTAAATCATATATAATTATTAATAAAATAAACGGATGCAACTTTTTAATCTTACCATTTTATTTATCAAATAAATAAAGAACTACTTATCCAAAAAAGAATACAAATGTAGCATAATGTGTTCATTATATTTCTATGACATCTTATACAAAATGATTTGAGTTTCACGTTGTTATGTTACACTTAAATGGTCGACCCTATCATACCTATAAAACCCGGCTATGCATGAAAATATGACACATCAAAATAATCTTCATTTTTAATGACTATAGAAAACATACTTTTTATATTTTTATATGCACACATTGCAATTGATTTATCTCTAACAAAATTTAAAAAAAAATGGATTATGAACTTATTTGATTGTATTTCGATTTTCATAATTCTAGTTTCTTTAAAGTAATGATTAGTTAAAGATAAAGAAAAAATTTGAATTGATATGTTTTTATTATTGGTAAAAAGTTAAAAGTCGTTGCTATTATTGGTAAAAATATAAAACGTTGTTGGTATTATTGGTAAAAAGATAAAAGTTGTTGGTATTAATTGATGGTAACCTGCTATAGCAGGTTTTCAGGTCAAAAGTTGGTATAATCGGTAAAAAATACAAAATTTGTTGCTATTAATGATAAAAAATAAATAATGTTGGTATAAACGGTAAAATTACAAAAAGTTATTGTTATTTTTGGCATATAACCCTTATTTAAACAAAAAGTTATAGATTACACGAACGAAGGATACACACCAATTGGTAGTCTAATTAAGTGTCAAGTAACAATGTATTTACTTTTTTAATAGAATATATAGATATACAGTTATATTTTTTTAACATTAATTTTAAAAGTAATAAAAAAAACAAATGAAAAATACATTAGACACAGTTGACATTCTAGAATAATGGCAAGCTTAGTTATTTAATGTAAAAAGAGTTAACACCAAATCATGAAAAATATAACTAAATTGTAAATAATGAGATTTGACAAGTGGCAAAAATATTTTCATTTACATAATGTCATCATTCATCAATAAAAGAAATCGACGAGGAACAATGAAAAAAAGGCTATTATAAATACAAGTCAACTCAAATCATCAAAACATATCACATGATAATAATTTCAAGATTTTCATTTATCTCCAGAATCTCGAATTGTTCCTCCTTATCAAAATTGTAGTTGTTTCTTTATTAAACTTTACATAATATTTTAACTATTAATTAATAAAACAGTATCTTTCAAGTTTTAATAGTACTCTATAGTATATATGCTAAAATAATTACAATATTTGAGCTTATGTGTCGTTTAATAATCAGATTTAACTGTCTCTTCAATACATACAAAATGGGGAAAATTTTGAGTAACAAAATTAATATTTTGTTATGTAAAATAATTGGAATGAAGTATTTTCTATAAAGAATATATGTATGTAGTATGCATATATAAAATATAGAATATGGTTTGAGAGAGTATCACTCGTTATGCAGCGCATCAGAAGTAACACCTTTAAAAAACTTTTTAATTTTTTTTTTCATAAACATGTTTTAATTAACATTATAAAGATTATATGTAAATTTCACATACATTCACATCTCCTAAAAAGACATTTTTTTTTGTTGACACGTAAAATACGAAATTTTATTTGTGCATAAATTCAATGATATTTTGTGCAGGAAAAAAAGAGTTTATACACAAATGAAAAATCTCGTCTTTTATGCATCAACAAAAATGTTATTTTTTAAAAAGTATTAATAAATGTTTAATATGATTAATAATTAAAAATTTTGATGATGAAAATGAATCTTTAAAATGACTCTTTTATCAACACTTAAAAAACAATGTTATGGAAAGTAAATGAATTTTCATACGATTTTATTTCATTTCATTTGTTTCATCTTTTTATTTTTTGTTAAAGAAATTAAATTTTAGAAACATTATACACCAAATATTAGACATTTTTATAAAATATGGTATTATTTTATATTATTTTATAAGTAATACTATATACATTTCATATTTAATTTCAAATAATTTTTATGGTGGAGTATATAAACAATTGTATTATGTTTTACACTTTGACTCATGATAGCTTATTATTATTGTTATGATTACATTTATCAAACTTTAAATCACATCTGTTGTCTAAAAATTATTTAATATAAATACGAATTTGTTAAAAGTGAAAAGAGATTTTATTGCTACCATATGGTTATAATAACAACAAAATATATGTGATTATAGATGTTATCAATTTAATAAAAATTTGATGATTCATTAAGTTATACCATTTTAAGATAACAAATGAAAGTAAACTTTATAATTAAATTATTAATTTATCGTTAAAATAATACATGATGTTAAACTCCACCTTATGGTGTTTAGTATTCAAAAACAACAGACCATACTAAATCAAAATAAAATTGAAAATGAAAATTCAAGCATCAAAAACCTTATCGGATTGTATCACCAAAACAGTCCAAATGATTCAGTTTCATGATTTGGTTTTTATCAACAGTTATAGAGAACATTATAAAATTGAAAAAGAATAAAAAAATTTAAGATAGGGGATCCACATTAGCAACATTTCGAATGCTTCCAGTTTCGAATTCATCCAATATGGTTCGCAAGTCTGTACTATCGAATTTTAAGGTCCCGGATGAAAACGTATAAAAGGGCCTTACACATACACACATACAAAAATACACACACATATATGAATATATTTGTGTGTACAAACATACATTTTGTTTTCTTTTCGTCCATAAGTTAAATCAATCGATTGTACTTTATTTACATTATAAACTTACGAAATTAGGGGTTTTATGAAACTTTGGGTCCTGAACGATCATTCATTTTGGACGCCCTCATGACCGACCCTGATGGGCTGATGGTTGGTTGGTTTCACAATGTAGTCTCGAGTTCTATACATACCTATCCCATATTCCCATGCAGTGCGGGCAAAGGTACTCGTTAGATACAAGGACAAGCATGTGACGGGAGTATTATTATTAATATTAATTATTATTATTTTTATATAACATAATAATATATATAATTAATTATTTTAGTGAGGGAGGAGCGAGGAGGGGAAAGAAAACTAAAAGGGACAAAGAGGGAGTTGTTAGTTTTGTCTCTCCATTCCTCTACAAATGCTCCAGGTGTCATTCCGGTCTCTGAAACAACATGCTTTTCGATATCTTTTACTCCCTCTTTTATATTCTTAATTAATTCTTTTTTTTTTAAAAAAAAAAAATCATAAACAGTTAATTTTTTTTTTTAATTCTGTTTGGAATTTTTATATATATTTTACCTTTTCTACTATCTTATTTTAAAAAGAACAGGGTGTCAAATTTAATGTTAAATTAGTATGATAAAACTATTTAATAAGACTACCAATGCACGTTAAATATGGAAGCAAACCAAGAGTGAACATTGTGTTTGTGTGCATACAAAGGTAGCAAACACACGCATACATATACATATACATACATACATGTATATAATGAAAGATTCAATGAAAAGCTTTTATACATCAAGATACAAAAGAACCCAAAACATCCATTAGATCAAAAAAATTATATGATTATTAGATTAAGTGACAAAATGGTAAATAGTTGGAAAATTTTATGCATCCAATGCATTCATGTTCAAACGCGAGAGAGTTTCGGGAAAAAATATATGTCTATTCAAAATTTCAAATTAATTTTAATTTTATATTAAATTTAATATTCTAACAAATAATTAAATATAGAAAGAATTTCATACATACCCTTCCAAAACTTCATAATATCGTATATAATCAACTTAAAATTTTAATATCATATATATCCCTCCTAAACATCATAATATCATATATATACCCAATTTTAATAATTAATATCACATATATCACTCTTAAACATCATTAATATCATATATACTCAAATTCATTAATTTAATTATTTTTAGAAGATTTAAAACTCATATTTAATATTGATTATTAATTAATGACCATTATATACTTACTTATTTCTTCTTTCAACCAAATATTCAAAATATCATATTTATCCAACTTAAATCAAAATATCATATCACTTTAAATAATTTTATATAATTTATTTTTGTAAATTTTACTATGTACATTTTTCATAGTAAAACAAATTAGCATTAACATAAAAAAAATTGGGAGAATTTCATATATATCCCTCTAAAACTGCATAATATCATATATACCCAAGCCAAAAAAAGAATTTCATTTATATCCTTCTAAAACTTCGTAATATCATATTTACTCAATTTAAAACTTTAATATTATATATACCCTTTTAAACTTTTAAATATATCAAATATATCCAAATTATTTATTTATTCTTTTTTATTACTTTAAAACTCATAATAAATATTTATTAATAAAGAAATGACCAATCTATCCTTTTTATTTCTTAAACTTCATAATATCATATTTTCCCAATTGAAAACTTTAATATCATATATATACCCTTCTAAACTTTTAAATATATCAAATATATCGAAATTATTTATTTATTCTTTTTTATCACTTTAAAACTCATAATAAATATTCATTAATAAAGAAATGACCAATTTACCCTTTTTATTTGTTAAACTTCATAATATCATATTTACCCAATTGAAAACTTTAATATCATATATACCCTTTTAAACTTTTAAATATATCAAATATATTTAAATTATTTATTTATGATCTTTTATTTTTTATTACTTTATATGATATCTTAAAGTAATTATGACCCCTTCTCGCTAATTATGCTTCCACTGCTGTCTAGGAGTATTGATGCATCACACCCCTGTCCCCTGATCATCGATCGTTTGGTTAATTACAAAAAGAGTAATTAAGTTTCTGATCTATGAATGTAAGTATAACAATACTTAATACATTTTCAATTACAATTCAAAACCTTTTTGTCATTATGTAATGTACTTAATTATTTAACAAGGAAAACAAACCTTGACGAAACAATCACGGAAATGGAGCCTGAGCAAAGATGCGGCCATACGAGCCTCTTTAGCGACGGCGTTTGTGACAACAGACCTAATGATGACTTTAGCTCGGGGGCATGAGTGGTCATAGAACTGAGGGTACAGGTTAGATCCATTGGCTAAGACCATGATCAGATAGATGAAAACCATGAGCATGCTCATCGACCGAGCCATTATTGCCTATCAAAGCTAGTCGATCTTTAGCTTGTGATTATGTGATCGTTTTGAGTGATAAAAAATTTGATATCTTAAAGTAATAATAAAGAATAAATAAATTATTTGGATATATCTGATATATTTAAAAGGGTATATATGATATTAAAGTTTTGAATTGGATAAATATGATATTATGAAGTTTAAGAAATAAAAAGGGTAAATCGGTCATTTATTTATTAATGAATATTTATTAGGGGTGAGCAAAAACCGAACCGGAAAACCGGAAAACCAAAAAAACCAGAGTAAATGGTTTGGTTTCGGATTCCCTCTCAAAACCGAACCGAACCGGTTTTAAAATTAATTTAATTTTTATAAATATTTTATATATATTTATTGAGTTATTTCTACTTTCACTCATATTTAATGTTACATTCTATTCCTATATTAAAGGAAACATTTTTCAATTATATATACAATTGTTATTTTATGATGTTAAAATGCTAATTAATTGACATTATTAATAGTTATGTTTATTTTAATTATATGTGAAGTAGATAATGCTAATTAATTGGTATAAACATTATTATATTTTACATGATAATATTACTTAAATTAATTCAAAGCCTAAGTTAGTAAATTTAATAAATTAGAGTATAAAACAACTAAATTAATATTTAATATCCAATTTTATCAATTCGAAGTATCAAACTAACACATTTGTCGATTAAAAATTCAAACATAAACAATTATTTTTTAGTGATTTATCAAATAGTGCTTAACTTTAGTAAAGAAAAATTCAATTTTAGTAAAAAAGTGTCTAAGATTTTTCGGGTTTGAACCCAAAAACCAAAAAACCCACGGGTGTAAACCGGAAAACCGAAAACCTGAAACCGGGAAAAACCGAAATCGAACGGTTTCTCCATTTCAAAAACCGGAATTTTCGGTTTGGGTTCGGTTTCGGCCAAAAACCGAACCGAACCGCCCCATGCTCACCCCTAATATTTATTATGAGTTTTAAAGTTATAAAAAAGAATAAATAAATAATTTGGATATATTTGATATATTTAAAAGTTTAAAAGGGTATATATGATATTAAAGTTTTAAATTGGGTAAATATGATATTATGAAGTTTTAGAAGGATATATATGAAATTCTTTTTTTGGCTTGGGTATATATGATATTATGCAGTTTTAGAGGGACATATATGAAATTCTCCCAAAAGAATTGTATTATATTTTTGTTCGTTTGTAATCAAATTATATCGACTTATTATAATTTCTTATTTGTTACATTATAAACTTTGTGTAGATGTTGCAAGTTTGCATAAAGGATTAATTGAGCTACATGAAAGAACTTGACTTCAACAGGTGTACGTTTTGTTGGTGGAAATAAAGTCATTTTGATTGATAATCCATTCAAGAGTCAAGAGAATATATACACTTTTTGTTTATTGCTTTTTTTCTTTATAGTCAATGTTATTTAGCTTTTACAACTTACAAGTCATTAGTTTCAATATGTTGCTTTTGGGATTCTGAATTTTTAATCGATTATTTTTAACTACCGGTTGGAACGAAGGGCATTCCAGCACCATAGGTTTAAAAACTAATAAAGTTTTATTTAATCATCTTTTAAGAAATGTATTGACATCACTTATTAGTGCTGATTTTATTCACAAGCATTTTTGTTTTAATAATAAGGATTCCGTATAAGTGTTTGTTAAAAAAAAAGTTATAAGTGACTTCTTAAAGATCATAAAAATTATTTATTAATTGTATTCATTATTGTAATTATATTTAAAGATTTCATAAACGTAACTCTTTATCTTGATTAATGGTCTGAATTGTTCGATTTTCTTTTGAATTTGTGAAATACCAAAATTAAATGGAAGTCCAGATTATTTTAGATATGTTTAGACTAATAATAATATATATTATTAATAAAAAAAAGGCATCATGCAGGAAAAAGGCTTCTAAAAATAGGTGGTAACATTTATGTGGTTCCACCAAATCCTCTCTCATTGTCTTATTAGTATCTTTCATGATTGGTTGCTCCCATGTGACCATGCTTCCTCCAAAAATATATGATATCGAAATTTAATATCATAATTTAAATTTCAGTTTATTAATCTATCTATATACTAATAATATATAAATCTTTTATTCCATATGCATAATAATCATATAATTACAATAAAGTAAAAGCTAATTATAAGTCCATAAAGATAGTTCGACGATTGAAACATAAGATTATTTATAAGAGTTCTCTATGAGTTAATTCTGCTTATAAAGACTTAAACTTTATGATACTTGTTTTTTTAAATGAAAAAAAAAACTAATTAACGAATAATATATAATAATTTAATGAATAATAACCTACGTTTTATATATATTGTAGTCTTTATTTTTATTTTAACATTTTTCGTTATTTATTGCTCTCTCAACACACCCATTTTTATATATTTTTATTATGTTACTATCAATTTAAACTAAATTAAGTTAGAATCTAAATTTAATATATCTCTCTCTTTCTATATATATGTGTATAATTAAAAAAAATATTGTATATGATTATATACCTTATCATCATTTTATTCTAAATCTAAACTGGATTATGACCCACGGACACGTGAGTAAATTAAATTAAGTTACTTAATTAATATCACAATAATTTTTTTCGGATAGACCCTACTTGTAAAATTATATTTTACAATGTTTGATTTTATCATTTTGATATTTTTGTGGCACTAATTGTCACTAATTTTACGTCATGTGTCAATTTGATATTTTTGTGGCACTAATTGTCACTAATACAGATAGGACTTGAACATCATAAAATATCCATGTCTATTATTGGCAAATTATATAATATGCACTTAAACACACTTTATTTGACTTTTAACCAGTTTCAATTGTAATTTATTTTTTTTATAATATAATCATTTGACCCATTGGAGACAAAAATATAACCCTAATAATCCATATATAGGTAATGAGTTGAATTTGGTAACTTCATAAATAATTATGAGTTGAATTTGGTAGCTTCTAAAAATTAATATATGACATAGGTGTAATTATTTATTTTAGTTAAGGGTATAAGAGACATTTCATAAATAATTATGAGTTGTCATTAATCTGGACCATTGATTTATTTTTATCTAATGGTCCAGAAACTCTAAGTGGTTTTCTTATTATATATAGTATAGATTTTATGCTATATATCTAATTAACATTTTATTTATTTAAATTTATAATAATATTTTATAAATAAATATAATTTACATTAAAAGTAAAAATTGTACAATATTATTAAAAACATATTTCATAACATTTTACGTATTTATAAATATATTAAAAGTAAATGTAAATTATCAAAAGATATTAAATAATTAAAAACCAAAAATAATATATTATTAATAAATCATATTTCATTATACTTTATTTATTGTAATAATAATATAATATATATATATATATATATATATATATATATATATATATATATATATATATATATATATATTATGTTGTGTATAAATTTAATGTCAGGTTATATCAATTGACAACAAATAATTTAAAAACAAAAATTTAAAGAATGATAAAAATGTTATTCTCACTCACATACACACATATACATACATACATATATGTGTATGTAAAACTAGAAATAATAGTATGACAAATGACAATATTATTATTATATATGTTTTAAAATCAATATTTAAAAAATACTTTAATTTTAAGTTTATATATATTTTATTTAATTTTTTAAAAAATTATCTAGTAAAAGTAAAATAATAATCTAATTTGGTAATAAAACTCTATATATGACATGTAGCACAAATGTTTTTTTTTTTCCTGTTTTCAGACTTTATAATAATTTTATAAAATAATTTCTGACAAAAATATTTAATTATAAAAGAACTTAAAAAGTTGACAGAATTTCATGCATCATTTGGTAGTATATATAGTAATTTGTAATAGTGGTAATTAAATGATAGATTATCAAAATATTACATGATAAATAAGGTATTTTATTTTATATAATTTATATTGACCCACATTTAATAATTTTTTGATACAATTATTTAATATATTATTGAACGTATAATTGGACTGATTAGTCGATTAGTGATGAATTATTATGAATATCATTTGATTAGTTGATTTGATTTATGACAATTATCTTATTATTGATTCAGAAACACTACAATGAATAAAAGAAAATAAAAATGATTGATTTGATTAAATGAAATTGATTTTCGTATATACTTATTGCTATATATATATATCAATTTCCATCAACATCGATCATCATCATTCAATACTTTAATTATCTTATACATGTGTCAATTATTTAACATTTTTACTAGTATTTGTGATAGCTTAGTAGAGGTTGGGGATGTTTTGGATTTGCACTAATAATCAGATAATAATAAACGTAACAAAAAAGTGTTGTAAAACTTTTTGGTGTTTGGTTCAACTTCTGCTGTCTGTTATTACAATTACCAAGTAATCATTTTTTACCTTTTAAAGTATTTGAGTTTGTGTTGTAACTTGTAAAATTACCAAATAATTCAATTACTAACCAAATACGATACGTTTTTGAAAAAATATGGTATAATTAATTTAAACACAAATAATCAATTATTAAGAAATGCAGTCCAAATACTTAAAATACATTATTTGTGTTATTATAACAGAATAATTGTAATTAATTTAAACGCAAATAATCAATAATTGTAATATATTATTGAAGGAAACTGATTATTTCATTGAGCGTTTGGAAATTAATGTGCAAACAATATATCAACAGTTAGCAAAAGCAGACGAAGAAAAGGGAAAATTAATTAATTTCAAATAAGATGAAAATGTGTATATATTATAAAAAAAAAAAAAAGAGGAGGGATACATTCTAAAGATAAATCTAGACGCTAACATCTTACAATCCCATGTAAATTTATCAAAAAAGTTACACACCCAGGACAGCCCATTGGGATGTGCAACCTGAGCTACTACTGCCTAGGGCCCAACAGCCAAAGGGCCCAAAAGTTTTTTTTCCCTGATGCCTAAGTTGATACTAGTAGTTTACTTGTTTTGTTAGTTGTTTGATTGTGATATTTACATACATATTTTCATGATTTGTTCCTTTAATCTTTAACTGTTATATATACATATATGTTTAGAGAACTCTTTATAAGTTTTTGTCATGGGCCTCCAAAACGATAGGAACAACCATGTACACACTTACACCTATAGGCAAAGTATTATTTTAGGCAATCATTTATTAATTAAATACTGTGACTATCAATCGAAATATACTTTTATAAATATACCAATCCTGAACTAGTAAAACTAAAATTTTAATGAGTTCATTGCATTCACATGTTTTAATATACACAATATTCATTAGATTTAATACATTATTTTGTTTTCATATATAGAAGCTTCATTAGGTTATTTGTATTCACAGACTTTAATATACACAAGATTTATTAAATTAATTACATTCAATTATGAAAATAAGCTACTTGTTATATTAAAATATTTTAAGTAATGCTTATGTGTTAATTTTTATTGGTACTTATTAAATAATGATGCTTAAATAATTATTATTTTATACTGATATATACATTTAGAATTTCTTTTACTACTCATAGTTGAATTTTATTAAAATGCACCGTTTATCAAAATTTAAATGAAGATTTGCAGATGTGCAAAAATTAATTACTACCATAAATATTAGGTTATTAAATTATTTTTATTAGTTTAATATTAGATTTGGTGTTCATAATTAACGTCATCATTAATTCTTCCTATATTTTGTTAAATAATTTTATTAATATAGATATTATTAATATCAGAATTATTATTGTATAGCTTTATTGATATTATTTTGTAAATTCAACATTTATTATACCTCTCTTCTATTATATTTGTATTTATGTTGTAGATATTTTTAATGTTATTATTAATAAAATGTCGATAAATGTTCATATTATTAATATACATACTAATGTTAATAGTTTTAGCATCGTAACCATTTAATTTTCATTTAAATTATCTACAAACAAAAATATTTAAAAAAAAAAAGATGCTATATTAGTTGCAAATTATTTACTTGAATCATTCTAACTTATTTATACAAAAATTGTTATAAAATTTAAATGTCATGTTAATTATTTAAAGAGTAATAAAAATATAATCCTTTAATTTAATATAAATACATGGTATTTATATTCATACAATATACACGTGTAATTGGACATGTTATGCAATATATATCTAGATTTTTGATGGTGGTGTAAATCAAAACATTTAGTATTACAGATTAATAAACAAATTAATTTTATCATTTTATTTATTAAACTTTTATTTCAAGATAAACAACAAAATAAAGCTCTATGCATCATATCTAACAATAATATTTCCTCTTACCATTATTAGTTATGCAATACATATTACATAAGAAACTTTGAGAATTTAATGATGAAATTACCATATAAAATCAACTAAATTGCATTACACTCATAATTTAATAATAATAAAAAAGATGTGGACCCCAAACCTATGATTAATAGCCAACATGTGACATGCTCTCAAAAAGTAAATGTTTGAGACCCAAAACAACCCTTCCTAAACATACCTTTCAAAATTTGGGCCATCATTTTCTTGCATTGTTGTCATAGTTAAAAATTAGTAATAAGTACATATATATGCATCTTAAGTGACAACATCATGTGCCCTCTTCTTACCACAACCTATTGTTCACATGTCTTATTTGGGTATGGTTTCAAATATATATAAATATTTTTTTTTTTGAAAAATATAGTTTTGATCACAGGAAATACGTTATATGTCCATCTCACGAAAAATGTCATTTTCTATAAGAGAATGTCACTTGGCAATAGGACCACCAACTTTATTGATGTATAAATGGTAAGTTTATACTTTATATGAGGTCTGGTGTACGTTAAATACTTTTTACTCTTGGAAAACATATAGTTAAAAAGTAAAAACTTAATAAATAACATGTGATTGCAGTGTGACGACGACAAAGTTGAGGTGATATGGTCTGTGTTTGTTAAATAATAGATCAAAACGTGAATTTGATGTCTTAAACTCTTTTGTCAAGATATTTAAAATAAAAAAGCAAAAATTTCATGAGGATTTAAAGTAAGTGACTATGATAAATAAGTGGTAGTTGGGTACTTGTTAAATTCACTAGGATAAGGAGACAAGCGTTTGAGTTTTTGCAAGGATGGATGTGGGGGATAACTGACAGTTGTTAGATAGTATAGGGGAGTTAAATATAATTTATTTAGTATGAGATATATAATTAACACATGCAACTAATGCTAAAATTGAGGTGTTAGCTAGGGTTTAAAAATGTATGATTTTGTTTAAGAAATATATATATATATATATATATATATATATATATATATATATATATATATATATATATATATATATATATATATATATATATATATATATATATATATATATATAGATTTAGGTTCAAGTGAGTACCACCTCTAATGCAGCGCACCAGAAGGTACCACCCTTAAAAGTAGATTTTTTGAAATTTTTTTTCATGAGCATGTTCTAATTAACATTACACAGATCATATGTGAATTTCACGCAAATCCGATCACTCTAAGTGCATGAAAACACGCATCACATAAATGCGCGTTCACATGTCTTCAAAATTATGTAAGTGTGTGTTCACATCATTTTTTAGGAGCTAGGAGATGTGAATTTATGTGAAATTTACATATGATCTTCATAACGTTAACTAAAACATGTTTATGAAAAAAAAAATTTAAAAATATTTTTTTAAAGGTGGTACCTTCTGGTGCGCTGCATAAGGGTGGTACTCTCTCGAACCATATTCTATATATATATATATAAAAGTAAGTTTGTCAGGAAAAACAAACATTCTCATATCTTTATAAGTAGATATATATACATAGTCGTTACGGTACATGGAGAACCCCTTTTCATCTTTGATTGAAAGGATGTGATTCATTTGCACAATGCATGGGTTCTAGTAGGGCCTTTCAATTCATTGATTGTGAATTGGAGGTGATGTTTTGACGGTACGTAATACCAGATGCATGAATCTTTGGATGGGTTAGGATTATTTCGTCGGATCTATGAGTTGTAATCGTAGGCTTTAGACATGGACCACTCTTAATGTTCAATCATATTTTTGTTTACATATTATGATTTAGTATCTTAATTATAACTATGATTTTGTACTTTATTGTTAAATCATATTTACAAATGTATATATGCTAATATATTATCATTAACGCAAGACTGAATCATGCATAATAGACATAAAATGGATAATATGATAAAATTCCCAAAATGGTTCAAGTTGTCATCCCAACAACACTATGAGTTATGACACATTGGTCGCATAATAATAATTATTGTGTGGGGGAAGCCAATAGCCATAGACATGATCGAGCCGATGATATGAAATATAAGGAGTAGAAATGCAAATTAGTTAAAGATGAAGGGCTTAAAAGAAAGAAGTTTTCTGGAGTTAATGCTCAATGCTATACATAGCAAAGGGGCACCAGAAAACAATTATGAAAATACATTAAAAGAGGCAGCATGGGATTGGAATTCCATGTCCTTCGAAGACAACTCATACTGTTTTTCTAAATAAATGAAAAATCAAGAAGTAGAAATTTTTATCATTTAATTTTTATAAATTTCATTATATATATAGAGATAAATAGATATTTATAGTCACATGCAGTTTTAATTATTACAGCCAAATAAATTCTATCATTTTCATACAATCATATGAAATTTCACAACTTTAAGGGTTCAATAAGTAAATGATTGGTGATTTAATTCACATACATTAACAACCTTTCTATACATTGATATAGAAAGGAAAGTCTAAATGGACTCCCAATGATATCAATGGACCTCCTATTTTCTTTTTTAAACTTAATCATTATACAATGATTTTATGTTTTTTTAATGATGCATACTAGTTTTAAACATAATTAATATGTAAAAGGTGTCCAAAAAGTAGGACCCTATAAAAACTAGACAAAAGAAAATAAAGCTTCCATATATATATATATATATATATATATATATATATATATATATATATATATATATATATATATATATATATATATGAGTTCAGTGGAAAACCATAATACATTGCTAGGAAAATATAATACATAATGGGTAGAGGATTGTGCATCAAAATCACTTGATGCATCACGCGGTCAGTACGAGTCGAACCACAACGCACCGCAAAGAAAAATATCATACATCACAGGGGAAGGACGATGCATCACGTGGCCAGTCTGAGTCGGCTCGATCCGACAGTCTAACTCGGTATTTATTTTACCGCTCCGTTCAGTCGAAGTCAGTCTATCATTTTTATGTTTCTCCACATAAATAAAATAGTATATTATTTAGCTGAGAATCGAACCTCAATACCTCTAATTCCATAGAACAACGTTTTATGATGTATCATGTAGGAATTGTGATACTTTTGTAAATCTTCTTTGAACCATACATACAAACACACATATGGAAAAAATAGTTATGGTAATTTCCACATCATCGTATAAAGATTTTCTAGGTTATGGTTACGAGTTTACGACCAACCACATATTGTAACATCGTAAAAAAGTACTTTGAATACCAATGTTTGTCACTCAAATACCAATATGCACTTGATAGCTAATTCAGTAATTGTAACTCATTTTAATATTAGAGTAAATTACATAAATGGTCACTGTGGTTTATAGCAAATTACAGATATCGTCCCTAACTTTTAAAAATTACACTGGTAGTCCATATTTTGAAACCTTGTTACGGTTTCAGTCCCTAAGCAACTCATTTTTTTAAATATTCCAATTTTGCCCTTAGAAACTAATTTCACTTATGGTCCTTAATGAATTAATTAAGTTTTTACTTTATATTTAATTATTTGTATATTCATAAATGTTTAATCAATAAGTAATATTTTATTTATTATTATAAGAATTTATCTACAATTTATTTATGTACTTTACCTATATAATAATAAGTTTCATACCTGTTAATTTTAAATATATATTTAGTTATTTCTACATTCGTTCATTTTGAAGGAAAATATATATTTTTATTAATTTTGTTTTATAAAATATTTTCCAATCTATTTGTATATATTTAATTAATTTATCGTTCTTATCTTCATATATTAACTTTTAAACGATATTAAAGGTGTTTTTGAAATTCTAAACATATAAATATGTACATTCATTTATAGATCATAAAAATTATTTATTCTTAATTTATAGATTTTTATTGTTAGAATATTGTATATTTTACATATGAAATAGTGTAAGTAAAATCGTATATTCCTAATAAACTTAACAAGATTGTAATCTTTTTAGCATTTTTTAAATTTTTTTGGGTGTGACATATCATTTTTCTAATGTTTGAAGAGTATAAAATACTAGTTCAATTATTAAATATACATCATTCTTTTAATTTTTTTCTATTTTTTATTTTTATTTCACAAAATACAACATATAAGCAACTTTTAAATTATTTCAAAAAATCTATTGATAATTTTAGATAATTTTTTAAAAAAAAACTCTATTTAAAAATTAAAAATGAAAAAATAAAATATTATTTTAATATTTAAAAACAAAACATTATAAAATGACATTAAATATATTAAAATCTTATTTAAAACTATCAAAGATATTTTAGAAATAATTTAAAAAAATTTCTCATATTTTTTTGTTTATGAAATAAAAATAAAAAAGAAGAGAAAAAGAAGTAAAGTAGAATTTATATTTAACAATGAACATATATTTTATACTATTCAAACATTAGAAAAGAATGATATGATATACTCATAAAAAATTTAGAATGCTAAAAAATTGCAAGCTTGTTAAAGATTATTAAAAATAATATATTTTTACTAATATCATTTCATATTAGAATTTATAATGTTTTCTAATAATATTTATAAAATAAGAAGGGATGCTTTTTACTATTTATATATGAATGTACATATCTTACATGTATAAAATTCCAAAACAATGTGAATAACATTTGAAAATTAGTATGTGAAAATAAGAAGGATAAATTAATTAAATATATAGATAGAAAAAAAGAATTTATAAAACAAAAATTAATAAACGAAATAAATATTTCCATCAAAAAGAATGAAATTATAAAAATACAAATAATAATATATAAATAAAAAACTAAATTAATTGATTAGGGACCATATGTGAAATTCATTTGTAAGGGCAAAATTGGTATTTTTAAAAAATTGAATTGTTTAGGGACTGAAAGCGTGATAAAGTTTTAAAATATGGACCATCAGTGTAATTTTTAAAAGTTAGGGACGAAACCTGTAATTTACTATAAACCACAGGGACCATTTATGTAATTTACTCTTAATATTAAACCAAACCAAAAAATTTTATAATTTTTTTAAAAGAGAAGTTAATCATTTAAAGAAATGTAACAGTATAAAATTAAAAAAGGAAGAATTTTTATAAAAGAATAAATAAATAAGTGGCATAATGGGCAGATCATGAAAGAGGGCCAATCATTAATAGAAGAGTCTTCTTCAGCTAACAAACCCCTCTTTGGTCTAATCCTCACTAGACAAACTTCCATGAATCAAGGCCTAACTCCATGACAAGGAGCCACCTCATTTCCTTCATTTTTCTATATCTACATTTCACTTTTTTTTTTTTTTTTTTTTTTTTAAATCAAGATTCCACACCCACAAAATATTTCTTAAATTAAAGACCATTACATTACATTACTACACAACAAGTTTATTTTTCTGTATTTATATATATGCTTATATATAGATATAATAATATTAGAAAAAGGTGCCCCTGCCCCTAATAAATTGACACAAATTGGGATCTATAATCATAAATTGGAAATTTTACTATCTTGTCTTGTTCTATATACAATCATGCATTTGAAGGCTTTGTTTTTATGTTATTCTTTCATTAGATTTTGCCAACAAAATGCTCCAAAATAGTACACATAAGTATTCTACTTCTATTGTAATTCAATATATATCATAGACATCAAATTTTATTGATGTTAACTTATTCGAAATATAATAATACTTCATTGATTAATATTTAATACTTCATTGATTAATATTTATAATTAAAACATGAATTTTAAGATAATAAAATATTGTGTTAACGGCTCAAGTTTACGAGTGAGATCACTCCTCGGAATAATATATGATAAGTTTAAAATATGTATTATATCATATATTTTTTATCCTTTTGTTATATGTTTTGTCACACTTAATGTTTATTTGTCTTTGTATTAAGTTGCGTGACCCAAATATAAAAATATCTAAGGACCAAAGGCGATTAATATTTAATAAGGATTTTAAGGTGCCAGATTCAAGACCCCCTTGAAAATTGGTACGAATTTAGCATATCTGTTTTGTTTTGTGAGTAAATAATTATCATCACAACGATAATGTTTATAATCAATTTTTTTTGGGATAAATCAAAATACATATAGTTGTTAAATAAATACGACATGATACGTTGTTGATATCTAGATAGAAACTTTAAACTGTTATTCTAAATTTACAATATTAAAAACTTCTTACCGTATGTAAATATAAATTTATTGACCAAACCACGTAATTTTTTTTGTACATATCTGGTTTTTTTTATATGTGTAAGTAATTAAGAATGTTGTTTATGGAAACAAAATCTTTTTAGAAAGAAACTTTTGGTTTGATAAATACGTTACATATAGTTTCCTAAGTAATCATGTTAATAAAATGATGCCGACGTTTGGAAAGACTGAAGCGTTTTGTTTTTCTTGACTGGTTTTCCTAGATTTGTCGAGTATTATTTAAATAAAAAAAAGGAATTTTATATATAGTAAAAATATATATAATAATGGAAGCCAACTCAGATGTAGGCGTACGATGAGATTGTGCATAGTAGAATTAATTAATAATAATAAAAATTATAAGTATCGATGAAGATGTTTCTGAATGGAGTATTAAACTGGGAATGTTAATTTTGTCATTTACCACAATGCGGAGGGACAACGCTTTTATTTTAAGAAGCGTGCTACCACAAAAGCACAACCCCCCTCCCTTGCTTTTATTTTACATTAATCACTTCATCCCTTTTTTTATTTTTATATTATTTAAAAAAGTAGTTTTTTTTATTCGATAATAATTTAAATATAAACACGATTGGATTGATTGATTGATTGATTCAAAACAACGGAACCGCGTTAAACATATATATATGTACATAAAAACTATTAATACATGCAATAATATTTGGTTTAAGCAACCAACTACACTTGATAATCTAATTAAATGCAGACAGGGCGTTATGCAAATGTTATATACTTATTTTATTTTTATTATAAAATATACTAATGATAGTTGTATTTGTTATTTAATGATAAAAGACAATATAAAATGATCATTATGTTTATGTTTTTTTATTTTGTTTTAGAAAATTCTAAATTTAATTAAAACCCTCTTAACCAAAAATAAAAGTGGATGAAGATACAAGTGTTGCAGAACCTCCAATATGGAGGTGCAACAATAAAGAACTAAAAACATACAACACCAAGGAGTGGCAAGGACATATGTAGAAGTGAACACTTTTCGGTTCGGGGACAAACCAATCCTAGGTGGTCCCTGATTCGATCCGACCCGGACCTTCAATTCTCTGGTTCAGCCTTTCCGATTTGATTATCCTGATCTGATTTTTCTTAGTTCAGCTTTTCAGAACATGTTTGAAAAAATTAACTGGAAATACTGAATATGTTGGGTTTTTTTTTCCATAGTAGACCCTTAATAATAAGTAATAATCAATACAAGAATACGACGATGACATGTTATAAATTTAAAAGAAGAAATATGCTAAAGCCTTTCCATAGGTATTAAAACGTATAATTAAACGTATGTAATGAATTGGGTATGTGTGTTGTTATTCAAATGCTACCTAAATCATAACTAAAAGAAAATCTAATTATTTAAAGCTTCCTAATTTAACCCCTAATTCAATTCAAAATAATTTGTTTTGAAAGATAATCATTCTATTCTATGAACCCAATTAGACTAATCTATATTAATATCTATTCAATATCTATTTATATTATTAAATAAGTAACTAGCATTCCACGTGTTATGTTGTCTTTGATTTGACACATGTTGCTATATTCTTTTGTCACTTCATTTATCAAATTTTACTTTACATTTTAAAGCAAATCATTCTATCCAAATTTAATATGATTAATTTAATAACTAATTAACTAAAATTAAGAAAACTTTATCATTAATTTATTATTATTATATTATACAAATCTATAGATATTTATTTTTAAAATTAATCCATGTAATACATGGGTATAAACCTAGTTATATTATATTTAATCTCAAACTTCATATTAAATTGTTTAAAGAATAGATATCTAAGTAAGTATATAAATATCATATGGGCATTAATTATGCCAAGGTGTTTCCAGATATAGAGGCATGTAAAACACTTTTCCTATTAAAAACTAAAAAGGGTGGCTAATAAATGATTTAAAAATTGGGATTACTTGGTAATTATAAGATGTTATCACATGCACCATGGCATGCTTTGATTCCTTTAACAAAAGCTAAAAACCCATCCCCAAAACATTTCTACCCTACTTTCTAATTTTTATTTCAATTAAACTATTTTAATTAATAACATTCATAAATCCAATATTTAATAATTAAATTAAGATTTAAATAAGTTTTTTCCTCCAAAAACAAATCGATGTTAAATTAAGGCCCTGTTTGATAGCACTTATCAACCTCTTATCGGAGCTAACCTCTTATTCGGTAAGAGGAAAACCCGATAAGTGCGTTTGATTTGCATAATACATAAGAGGCAAAATCCTCTTATTTTGTCTTACCATGATAAGATTTTTTTTTCCTCTCATCACCTCTTATCAAAACCCTCTAAAGAAAAACAAAACCCTCTCTTCTCCTTGCTGAAACCCCACCCCACCCATACCTTTACCCCATACCTTACCTCACCCACCCTACCCCTACCCTACCCTATCCTAAACTCCCTACCCCTACCCCTACCCTACCCTACCCCACCCCACCCCACCCTTACCTTTACCCCATACCTTACCTCACTCACCCTACCCCTACCCTACCCTACCCTACCCTACCCTATCCTACCCCACCCCACCCTAAACATACCCTACCCTCAACCACCTAATCTCACCCTACCCTAATACCCTTAACTTACTTATACCACCCCGTCTCCATCTCCACCCTTAACCCTACCCACCCCACTCCCATACTTACCCTATCCCACTCTACCCCACCACTACACTAACCCATCAAACCTACCCACCCCACCTCACCCCTCCTTATCCCACCCCACCCTACCCCTATCTCTTCCTACCCCTACCCCTCAAACCTACCCACCTCACCCCTACCGTATCCCTCAAATCTACCCATCCCCACCCACCTTACCCCTCAACCTACCCACCCTACCCCTACACCATTACCCTACCCTATTTACCCCACCCTCAACCTACCTCACCCCTACCCTACCTCTTACCATATTTATTATAACGAGAAATATTCCAACACTTTTTGATAAAATTTATTATTTTTCAATAACATATCTATATAACTTATAAACTTAAGTTATTTGGAAGTTAATAAACATAACCTTATAAACTTGATTATAACTTATAAACTTTAATTGTTATTTGATTCTTGAAAGCATGTTGGTTATATGTTTATTGAATGCATTTATGTTACTTGATTATAACTTATAAACTTGATTTGGTTTTTTACTTAAATCTTGTTAATGTTATTTGAATGATATTAAATGTTTACATAGATCACTTTGATTCAATGATATTATTCTTACTTGATATTTGACTTTAATCAATGATATCTATTTGGTTTTGGGAATTAATATGTAAAATTAATAAAAATAACAGGATCAGATAATTTATAAAACAAACAGACTTATTGAATTCTCTTATCAGATCTTAGTATCTTATCAGGACCACCTCTCATCAATCAGAAGTGGAATCAGACATCAGACAATTAACCTCTTATGCAATCAAACAGCACCTAAGTGTTCTTTCAATATTTTGTATTGTTAAATTAAATTCTCATTTATGAAACAAAAGGACCAAAATTGCAAAAATCCATTATATTGTTGTTGTTATTTTTAAACAATAAAAAAAAAATTTATTATGAGAGAAACCAACATGTTTTCACGTTTTTTTTACGTTTTCGTTATTCAATGTTATTTTTTTTTCAAAAATATCCTCAAGTTAATTTTTTATTTTTGGTTTAGTGACATTTGGTGTAACATCCTCGGATTTAATTTATTGTATTTGAAGATTATTAAGTTTAAATTTGTAAATTAAGTTAAATTATTGATAATGATTATGTATTTGAATTTATGGAAGTTGGTTGCATATTATGGAAATTTAGAATTTTATTTATTAAGTGAAAATAATTATTTAAAGCATTGAGGATAATAAATAAAAGATAGAAATCTTTTATTTTATAAATCAGTAGTAAATGGGATCTGATGAGTTGAGGGACTAAAGATGTTAAAATAAGGAATTTTGAAATAAAAGACCAAAGGTCTTTCATTTCCAATCACCACTCTCTCTCACTAGAACTCTTTCTCTCTCGGCTCTCTCTCTCTAAAATATTCAAGATCATCAAAACTTGGATTCGAAGTCTGAAAATTTGAAACAAGGTTGCATTCAAGGAACAATCAACACTGCAATTGAAGAATTAAGGTAAACATTCTTTAAATTTCGAAATTAGAAGCAATTTGGTTCGGTTTTGTTCAAATCCGAAAATAAGATTTGGGGTTGCAAATGTTCATGCATGTATGATATTGTTATGGATTAGTTTAATTCGAGTATTGATGATGTTATGTACAAAATTTCAGCTTCTGAATCAACCTCTAAGAATGATTTTCAGAGAAATTGTGTGTGTTCTTAGTGTGTGTGTTCGACGGGTAGAACAAAAAGAGCAAAAATGGGTTTAAATTGGCATAGAAATGTGTTAATTTTAGTGTTAAAAATGTTGGAAATACATGAATATTAGTTAGTGTAAATTATTTCATGTATTGAAAAAGTACCAAAAAATGACTTGGATTAAATCTGGAAAATAATATTCAAAACTGCACATGTCCGAATGGGGTTGGGGTCCGAATTCGGATCCGAGATGAACTCGGATCTGGTCCGAATTCGGATGGGCCCAGATTTCAGATTAGCAAAATAATTTTCAAGTATTGAAAATTTCGGTTGAGGTCCTAATTCGGTTGGGGACCGAATCAGGATATGGTCCGAATTAGCTTGGGTCCGAAATTAAAGGGGACCGAATTGGGATGCATGTGGGATCCGAACTGGTGTCCGAATTCGGGTGGGGACCGAATTCGGACATAGATCCGAAATTGGGACCAAAACTTTGCAATAATTATAAAATTAAGTTTTATGAGATTAAACAAGTTATTGACACAATGTGTTGTTACAACTGAATTAACAGGTCCCTTGTGGTGTTGTTTAACCCACAGTGGGGTACTTTGTGGATCCGGTTGAAATTCCGTGGAGAAATAAAATTTGCTTAAAGATTAATAACGCACCCACTGTGAGTACCTTTGATTTTTAACATGTCTGCATCTGCTTTATGTTTGCATTGCCTGCTGAGGCCTGTTGTTTCATGTTCGTTTGGCATTCTACTAACATGCGTTTATGTTGATGCACATTCATATTTGTTGCATGTCCGTTCATTTGTTGTGCATCCTTTCGATGGACCTGCGTGGTCGCATCTGTACTCTGATGTTATTGTGCTATATGACCAAGAGTTTGACACCTCTGTGGTCAGGATAGACAGTAGGTCATCCCCGATGTAATGTCTGCCTCAGATGGTTGGTTATTCTTATGCCGGGTGTCAGCTCGAAGGAGCTGCGGCTCAGGTTTGCGTATCTGGGATACGTGTGGAGTATACGGTATGTGTTACCGCGGATACTCTGGGGGCATCATAAAGATTTGTAGAATGTGTGAAAATCATCTGGTATTCACTAAGCTTTAGCTTACCCTTTTAGTTGTTGAATTTTTACAGGAAAAGGGAAATCCGCTGCGGGACCGTCTAGCTAAGTTATCAGTTGAAGCGTTTGAAGATTTCCACTGTTTAGCTTGGTATTTGTTTTATGAAATCAATGTTGTAATAATTTGGGGATGATGTAATTCAGTTCAAGTTTATAGATTTAGATGTGCAACCTTTGTAGCACCGTAGGGTGTTAAATTCTGTTGTAATACTTTATTTATGTATTTTGCTTCCGCACTATTATTAAGCTATCAGATCATTATGTTATGTGTTTGTTGGTGATTAATCCTGGGTGAATGGTAATTGGTGGTTAATGTGGCAAGGGTGTCACAGCGTATGGTATCAGAGCAGTAGTTTGAGATTCAAGTGTCCGGGAGGTCTTGGTCTCAAACATTAAGTGTTGACATGTAATGATGCTAAGTAATGATCTGAACTAAGATAGGTTATGATCTAGTAATCATAAGAATATTGACTATCATACGGGACAATTGGGTGGTGTCTATAAATAAATGACATGTTACTAAATAAGTTATATGTTTCATATTTCAGAACATGTCTGGAGGAGGAATGACACCAGAAGAGACGTGAGAAATGATGCTAGGCATGATGGCTGAGCAAAATCGGATGATTCAGGACCAGTTTCGGGCTCGAGATGAGGCCGAAGCTAAACGAAGAGAAGATAAGAGAAAGAATAAGGAAAGAGAGGGAAACGATGACGAGCAAGGTGACAACACTGGGTCATCAAATAAGCCCAGGGGTTGTCGTTTCAAGGACTTTAAGGGAAATGGAGCAGTTGAATTTACTGGATTGGGTGATGCTGTTACTGCACTGGAGTGGATAACAGCTACAGAAAGGACTTTCCGAATCAGCGATTGTGTTGAGAAGGATATGGTCCGATTCGCTACTGCCATGTTCACCAAAGACGCAATAATGTGGTGGAACTCGATGGTGAATGCGTTAACCTTGGAAAGAGTATCTGTTATGACATGGGCTGAGTTTACTGATATCTTCACTCAGCAGTACTGCCCGGCCGATGAGCGCCGAAGATTGGAGGCTAAATTTATGACGCTGATTCAGGGGACTAAGTCTGTGTCCCAGTATGCCGTAGAGTTTACGAGGCTGAGTTTGTTCGCGCCTCATCAAGTGGATACCGAGGAAAGGAAAGTGACCAGGTTTGAGGCTGGTCTTGATTTGGAGATTCGAAGGGTGATGAGCAACGTACGCTACCCCACGTTTGCTGGTTTACTAGAGGCCGCCAGGAATGTGGAACAGATCTTGGGTATGTCGGGATACGTGATGGGGTCCGCTGCCGCTTCAGTCAACCCAACTCAACCTTCACCACCGAAACGCCAACGCGAAGGAGGTTATTCTGGTTCTTCACGATCATCGCAGTACTCGCCGCAACAATCCTTCCGTCGACAGTCTAGTTCTTCCGGTCGCGCACGTGCCTACTCTATCAACACCGAGCCGCAGTATTGTAACAAGTGTCATCTGGAACACTTCGGCAAGTGCACCAACGGGCGTGCGTGTTTCTGCTGCGGAGAGTTGGGCCACTTTCAAAATGAATGCCCACGGAGATCTGATGCTTGCCATAAGTGTGGAGTATGGGGGCACTATAGTCGGAATTGTCGAAAGAATACCCCAGCAGTTGCTGCTCCAACATCCACACGATCTTCAGGAGGTTCAAGCGGCGGTTCAGTTAACCGAGGTCGGGGTCAGTCGCAAAGGGCACCGGCTCGTGCATTTCAAATCACTGCAGAGGAGGCTAGGGAAAACCCGGAGGTGGTCACGGGTATGTTTATTGTAAACTCTTTACCTGCAAGAGTATTATTTGACTCGGGTGCCAATAGTCGTTTGTATCTACTATGTTTGCACAACAACTTGCCATGCCATTGTCTAAGCTATCTGCTGTACTAGATATTGAAACTGCTAGTAATACTCTAGTTAAAGTAGATCATGTATACCGAAACTGCACTTTAGTGATTGAAGATGTAGTCTTCAATTTGGACTTGATTCCGATCGAGTTTAGTGAATTTGATGTGATTATCGGGATGAATTGGTTGATAGAGAATGAAGCCCATATAGTGTGTAAGAAGCGTATGATCAAGATAACTACCCCGGAGGGGCGTGAGATCTGTATTTATGGGGATAGGAGAAGTGGGGATCTGTGTTTGTTGACTGTTGCAAAAGCTCGAAAGCTTGTTGCAAAGGGATGTGACGCCTACCTGGCATATGTTATAGATGCCAAGGCTGAGAAGAAGACGTTGGCCGATGTGCCTGTTGTTTCACAATTCCCGGATGTGTTTCCGGAAGACTTGTCTGGCGTGCCGCCTGAGAGACAAGTGGAATTTAGAATTGATCTGATCCCTGGAGCTGCACCGGTAGCTCGTTCTCCTTATTGCCTTGCCCCAACCGAGATGAAAGAGATGATGACACAACTCCAGGAGTTGTTAGACAAGGGTTTTATTCGACCAAGTTCATCGCCGTGGGGAGCTCCGGTGTTATTTGTTAAGAAGAAAGATGGCACCATGAGGATGTGCATCGATTACCGGGAGCTGAATAAATTGACGATCAAGAACAAGTATCCGCTGCCGCGGATAGACGACTTATTTGATCAGTTACATGGGGCTTGTGTGTTTTCTAAGATTGACTTGAGGTCGGGATATCATCAGTTAAAAGTTAGAGAGGAAGATGTGCCTAAAACAGCTTTTAGGACACGTTACGGGCATTACGAGTTCTTGGTTATGCCTTTCGGGTTAACCAATGCCCCGGCTGTCTTTATGGATTTGATGAACCGAGTTTGCAGACCGATGTTGGACAAGTCGGTAATTGTTTTTATAGATGACATTTTGGTGTATTCAAAGTCTGAAGCCGAACACGCTGATCATCTAAAAGAGTTATTGGAATTGCTAAGAAAGGAAAGGTTGTATGCCAAGTTCTCAAAATGTGAGTTTTGGCTACAACAGATTCAGTTCTTAGGGCATGTGATATCGGGGGCCGGAATTTCTGTAGATCCGGCTAAGGTAGAAGCGGTAAGAAACTGGGAGCCGCCTCGTTCAGCTACTGAAGTCAGAAGTTTTCTAGGGTTGGCGGGCTACTATAGGAGATTTATAAAGGACTTTTCGAAAATTGCCGTTCCTTTGACGGTGTTGACGAAGAAGAATGCACCGTTTGTATGGGAAACTGTGCAGCAGGAGGCGTTTGATATTTTGAAAAAGACGTTAAGTGAAGCACCGATACTTGCCCTACCAGAGGGTAATGAGGACTTTGTGGTATACACGGATGCTTCGAAGTTGGGACTTGGTGCGGTATTGATGCAACGTGGAAAAGTTATAGCTTATGCTTCGAGACAGTTAAAGCAGCACGAAAAGAACTACTCGACTCATGACTTGGAGTTGACTGCAGTCACTTTTGCACTGAAATTGTGGAGACACTATCTGTATGGAACTAAGTGTCAGTTATACACTGACCATAAGAGTTTGAAATACATCTTTAGTCAGAAAGAGCTTAACATGAGACAGCGTAGATCGATGGAACTTATAAAGGATTATGATTGCGAAATCCTTTATCATCCCGGGAAGGCTAACGTGGTAGCCGATGCTTTGAGCCGCAAAGCATATGTCAAGGATTGCTGTTACATGTTGACGTCTACTATGTTAACATCCACTATTATAGATGATGTCAAGGCCGCTCAAGAGGAAGCCTTGAAAGACGAGAATGTTGGTGCTGAAGATATAAGAGCACAGATTAAGGATATGGAAACAAGTGAATCAGGTTTGAAAGGTATATATGGGAGAATCTGGGTGCCAAAGTATGGAGGCATGAGAAATGTGATAATAGAAGAAGCCCATCAGTCTAAGTTTTCTGTACATCCCGGGAGCACAAAGATGTACAACGAGCTGAAAGCAGACTTCTGGTGGCCCGGGTTAAAGAAAGATATCGGACAGTACGTTGAGAGATGCCGAACTTGTCGGTTAGTGAAAGCCGAACACCAGCAACCATACGGTAGTTTGCAACCGCTTTCCGTTCCGGAATGGAAGTGGGAACACATAACGATGGATTTTGTTACAAAGTTGCCGAAGACTAGGCGTCAACACGATGCAGTTTGGGTGATAGTCGATAGGTTAACTAAGTCCGCACACTTTATTCCGATTCGGGAAGGATATTCTCTGGAAAGGTTAGCACAGATCTATGTGGCTGAGATAGTTTCTAGACACGGGGTGCCAAAGTCTATTGTATCGGACCGGGATAGCCGATTTACTTCCAACTTTTGGTCGACATTACAAGAAGGGTTAGGATCGAGGATTGCTATGAGTACGGCTTACCGACCGCAAACCGATGGTCAAAGTGAAAGGACCATCCTAACACTCGAAGATATGATGCGGTCGTGTGTGTTAGACCTCGGTGGCAATTGGGACGATCATTTGCCACTGATCGAGTTTTCATATAACAACAGTTACCACGCGACGATCAAGAAAGCGCCGTTTGAGGCATTGTATGGGAGAAGATGTAGGACTCCTACATGTTGGAGGGAAACCGGTGAAACGCCGATTGCTGGGCCGGCATTACTACAAGAAACGAATGAAAAGATTCAGTTGGTGAGACAGAATATGAAGGCGGCCCAGGATCGCCAGAAAAGTTATTACGACAGGAGGCACAAGCCAATCAGTTTCGATATAAATGATTGGGTTTATTTGAAGGTGTCACCTATGAGGGGTGTTACACGTTTTGTAAAAAGAGGAAAGCTGGCTCCGAGATTTGTTGGGCCATTTAAGATAATAGAAAAAGTTGGAAACCAGTCATATCGTCTAGAATTGCCTGAAGAGATGTCGGGCATACACCCGGTGTTCCATGTGGGGAACCTTAGAAAGTCGTTTACAACCGAAAACGAGGATTGGGCTGATCACACCGAGCTAAAGATTGACGAAAGGCTCCGGTATGTTGAAGAGCCGGAGTGTGTGTTAGATGCGAAAGTAAAGAAGTTGAGAAGCAAAGAAATTGAGATGGTGCTTGTACGTTGGAAGCATCACAAAGGAGCGAATCATACTTGGGAGCCTAGGTCAGAGATGTTGAAGAAATATCCGAAACTGTTCGAATCCGAGTAACTTCGAGGACGAAGTTGAGCGTGGTGGAGCCCATTCTGTAACATCCTCGGATTTAATTTATTGTATTTGAAGATTATTAAGTTTAAATTTGTAAATTAAGTTAAATTATTGATAATGATTATGTATTTGAATTTATGGAAGTTGATTGCATATGATGGAAATTTAGAATTTTTATTTAAGTGAAAATAATTATTTAAGTATTAAGGATAATAAATAAAAGATGGAAATCTTTTATAAATCAGTATTAGATGGGATCTGATGAGTTGAGGGACTAAAGGTGTTAAAAGGAAAATTTTTGAAATAAAAGACCAAAGGTCTTTCATTTCCAAACATTACACTCTCTCACTAGAAATCTCTCTCTCATCTCTCGGCTCTCTCACTCTCTCTCTAAGATCAAGATCATCAAAAGCTTGGATTTGGAAGCTGAAAATCTGGATTAAAGTTGTTTGGGAGGAACTAAAACATCTGCAAGAATCGATTTAAGGTAAACATTTCACTAATTCTTCGAAATTGATGGTTTTGGTTCGGATTTGTTAAAACCCGAAAATAAGATTTGGGGTTGCAAATGTTCATGCATGTATGATATTGTTATGGATTAGTTTAATTCGAGTATTGATGATGTTATGTACAAAATTTCAGCTTCTGAATCAACCTCTAAGAATGATTTTCAGAGAAATTGTGTGTGTTCTTAGTGTGTGTGTTCGACGGGTAGAACAAAAAGAGCAAAAATGGGTTTAAATTGGCATAGAAATGTGTTAATTTTAGTGTTAAAAATGTTGGAAATACATGAATATTAGTTAGTGTAAATTATTTCATGTATTGAAAAAGTACCAAAAAATGACTTGGATTAAATCTGGAAAATAATATTCAAAACTGCACATGTCCGAATGGGGTTGGGGTCCGAATTCGGATCCGAGATGAACTCGGATCTGGTCCGAATTCGGATGGGCCCAGATTTCAGATTAGCAAAATAATTTTCAAGTATTGAAATTTCGGTTGAGGTCCTAATTCGGTTGGGGACCGAATCAGGATATGGTCCGAATTAGCTTGGGTCCGAAATTAAAGGGGACCGAATTGGGATGCATGTGGGATCCGAACTGGTGTCCGAATTCGGGTGGGGACCGAATTCGGACATAGATCCGAAATTGGGACCAAAACCTTGCAATAATAATAAAATTAAGTTTTATGAGATTAAACAAGTTATTGACACAATGTGTTGTTACAACTGAATTAACAGGTCCCTTGTGGTGTTGTTTAACCCACAGTGGGGTACTTTGTGGATCCGGTTGAAATTCCGTGGAGAAATAAAATTTGCTTAAAGATTAATAACGCACCCACTGTGAGTACCTTTGATTTTTAACATGTCTGCATCTGCTTTATGTTTGCATTGCCTGCTGAGGCCTGTTGTTTCATGTTCGTTTGGCATTCTACTAACATGCGTTTATGTTGATGCACATTCATATTTGTTGCATGTCCGTTCATTTGTTGTGCATCCTTTCGATGGACCTGCGTGGTCGCATCTGTACTCTGATGTTACTGTGCTATATGACCAAGAGTTTGACACCTCTGTGGTCAGGATAGACAGTAGGTCATCCCCGATGTAATGTCTGCCTCAGATGGTTGGTTATTCTTATGCCGAGTGTCAGCTCGAAGGAGCTGCGGCTCAGGTTTGCGTATCTGGGATACGTGTGGAGTATACGGTATGTGTTACCGCGGATACTCTGGGGGCATCATAAAGATTTGTAGAATGTGTGAAAATCATCTGGTATTCACTAAGCTTTAGCTTACCCTTTTAGTTGTTGAATTTTTACAGGAAAAGGGAAATCCGCTGCGGGACCGTCTAGCTAAGTTATCAGTTGAAGTGTTTGAAGATTTCCACTGTTTAGCTTGGTATTTGTTTTATGAAATCAATGTTGTAATAATTTGGGGATGATGTAATTCAGTTCAAGTTTATAGATTTAGATGTGTAACCTTTGTAGCACCGTAGGGTGTTAAATTCTGTTGTAATACTTTATTTATGTATTTTGCTTCCGCACTATTATTAAGCTATCAGATCATTATGTTATGTGTTTGTTGGTGATTAATCCTGGGTGAATGATAATTGGTGGTTAATGTGGCAAGGGTGTCACACCTATCAACATAATCACTACTTCTGGTTTGAAAAGATTTTCCTTCATTTATAACCAGTTTTTCACTATGATTTAAAAACTTATTTGAAATCACAGCAGAGTTGCTTTCGACATGAGACTTACCCCTATTGAAAGAAGGCTGCTTTCCTTTCGACAACTTTTTCTCAAAATGTTTAGCATCAAAAGGGTTAACAGGTTTCTTCCCATCAGCTTTAGATCTAGAACATGTCTTGTTGACAGGTTTAGTGTCCAAAGATACAGTTTGAACTTGTTTTCCCTTCTTTTGTTTATGTGAACCAGCTATCCACTTAGCAGGTAGATTTAATGGAGAACACATTCCATCATCAGTCTTTAAAGCTTTTTTCACACAAACTATCAGTGTTTTGAGGTCTGACAAACCTATTTGTTGAGACTAGCTTTCCATTTACTCTTTGGATAAAAGTACTTGGAAGATCACCAAGACTGGATAAGTCTTTTTCCAGATTATTAATCTCAACAATTGAAGTTGTTGTATCAAGGTCCCCTCCACGATAGCCTTGGATTTGAGCAGGAATCTGCTGACTGATACAGTGGTTGACTTTCTAGGCTGATTGGCACCAAGAGTCAACAATCTTTTGAAGCTTAGCATGCTTTGAGTATGTCTCTCTCTTTTCTTCTAATAAAATGGTGTTGATGTGTTTTACTTCATCAAGCTTAGGTTTTACTTCAAGATTTGTATATAACTTAAAGATCTTAGACTTCAAAGCATCATGGTTCTCCATAGCAGCTTTTAAATCTACAAGTAAATATTCAAACATTTTAACTTTTTCATCAGAACTGTAATCCCTTAAATTTTGTACCTTATACATCATAGCTGGGTTCCAGTTCTCCAAGCTGCTGACAGCTTCAGCTTCAGCTATGTCCTGTCTAAAATTTCTTGTTGAGGGGACATCAGTGTTGGCCATCAAATAATTGTTGTCCTCTTCATCGGATGATTAATCAGACTCCTCCCAGTCACAAGTCTCAGCCATGAGTCCCTTCTGCTTGTTGGAAGCCACTGAGTCTTCCAATTTTCTCAGCTTAGCCATGGCCATTAGGTACGTAACCCTGTAGCCATCATCTTTGTTTGTATTGTATGGTTTGAAGGAAGGGCCAACAACTTTAGACACACAGTCAGCAACTATATGACCATTTTTGCCACATTTAAAGAACTCCACCTTAATTTTGTCAAATGCTTTCTTCTTCATCGCACCTGACTTCTTTTGCAGCATTTTTCCACCAAACCTCTTCTTATTGAATTTTCTGACAAGCATGGCAATCATCTGATCATCATCAAATTCAGTAAGATCTTCAAAGTCCTCTTCTTCTGACATATCCTCTATTTCATCATCAGCCTGTTGATCAGCTTGTGTGAACACATCACACACCTGACCTACAGGGTGTCTCACGCTGGCCGCTAAGGCAGCACCTATTTTGAACATCTCTAAGGCATTTCTTTTCTGTTGCCATGATTGTTCATCGTTTAGTAAAGATCCATACAGATTTACAAGATCCATACCTCTAATGGTGCCTGAGTTTCTAAGGATAGTAGAGATGTAATTTCATTCCTCAGGCAAAACGTCCAAAAATTTGTTCACCAGAGTCAAACTGTCTTTGGTGATCCCAACAGCTTGGAGATCATTGATCAGTGCAGTGAATCTGGTATAGGTTTTTGTAAGAGACTCCTTTGGCTTTGCAAATAACAGTTTATACTGTCTAACAAGATTTTTGATCCTGTTATCCAGTGTGTTAGTGGGACCATCATAGACGGTACACAAAGTATCCAACATCTGCTTTGCAGTCTTCATTTTCTCAACTTGTTTGAACACATCATTAGGAAGAGAAAACAACAAGATTGTTTGTAGCCTTAGCATCAAGAGCAACCAACCTTTTGTCTTCATTAGACCATTGAGCTTTTGCCTTCTCAATAGTACCGACTTCATGAACAACTCCTTCAGCAGCAGGAGTTATAGTAGTAAAAGAGGTTGGCATATAGTGATCTTCCGATACTATCTCTGGTAGTTGTATATCCAGATTCTCCAAATAGAGCATCATTCTGCACTTCCAACAAGAGAAATTCTGATGATTGAACTTGGGGGTTTTACCATTGAGCCATTGTCATAGTAAGAAGAGGAACTGACAGCACTGTTGTCCATGGTGGAAATATGGAGAATGAGAGATCTAGAGTTAACACACACTCAAAACTGTTCTGATACCCGTTGTAGGTCCCAAAAGGTTTCCCTACTATATTGCTCTAAGCTGTAGAGGGGGGGGGGGGGGCGTGAATACAACTATTTAAAATTTCAACACACTTTCTCAATGTTTGTATGTATATTATCAACAAGTGTTAATTACAAACAGGCTTGAATTGTGGAATGGTTCAAGCTGAGATGACAGAAACAACATAAACTACTAATCTAAGACACACTCAGACCAGTTACAATGAATTCAATCACTAAGATGGACTCACTGTTTACAAGACAGACAGACAACTTGAACAAGAACAACTTGGACACACTTAACTGTTTTATTCAAGCAGATTTTGCATCCATGAAAACAAATTTCTTTTGCATGTTCTGAATATCACACTCTTGGTTATCTGACATTCCTTAAAAGTTTCCTTTTATACTCCCACAAAGAGTCCTAGTGAAGCTTCCTCATTGGATGCAGAGATAGTGTAGTGTCTTTCTAAAAAGACAAAAATGCTTTTCTACACATTCTTACAAAACAACATTTGTCTCTATATTGCACAATCTTTGTCTTTTCCTTTTTGTCTCTGTTACAGAAGGCTTTAACTAAAGAAGAATGTCAACTTTAAACCTTTCATCTTCTTGTATACCCATTTTGATATCACATCCATATGTTACAACCACTCCACTCCTCCTTACCTTACCACCGATCTACCCACCAACCATACCTATCACATCTTATCTTACCCTTACATTACACACACCTACTTATCCTACTTCATCCTATCACACTTTTACATCCCACATCGGTGGAGAGGAGAAACTAATATGCACATATAAGGGTGATGTTGTATCTATCTACCTAGACACATTTTGGGGCCGGCCATTGGCATGGCTTCCAAAAACAAAATGGTGTGGCGTTTGCCAAAACGGAGAATGTCTTGTCTCAGGGTGGTTTGGGTTGTTCAATTTAGTATCCAAGTCAGACACCAAGTCGATGTGCACTGGGGGACGTTGTGTTCCCAAGGGAGAGGGATTGAAACTTCCCACATCGGTGGAGAGGAGAAACTAATATGCCCATATAAGCGTAGGTTGTCTCCATCCATCAAGATGCGTTTTGGGCTGGCATATGGCTTGGCTTCCAGAAACGAAACCGTTCGGCCTTTGCCAAAGCGGACAATATCTTGTCTCGGGGTGGTTTGGGCTATTAAAGTTGGTATTAAAGCCAGACACCGGGTCGATGTGAATAGCCTGGACGTTGTGTTCCCATGGGGGAGGGATTGTATCATCCCACATCGGTGGAGAGTTGAAACTAATATGACCATATAAGGGTGATGTTGTCTCTATCCACCAAGACGCGTTTTGGGGCGGACCTTTGGCTTGACTTCCAGAAGCAAAAATGTGTGGCCTTTGCCAAAGCGGACAATATCTTGTCTCGGGGTCATTTGGCATGTTAAACATACCATCCCCTACCCCTAATCTTGTTTATAACACACCTTAACTTCACTTTACCACACCTACCATATCTAGTCCTACTTGACCCATGCCACCCTTACAAGACACCTACTTCACCTTAACCCTACCACATCCTATATTACAAGAACGCACCTTACCTTTAGCCTACAATGAGGAATTATGTATTATTTTCTAAAAAGACTGGGCCACTAGTAGAGAATGTGATATTCAAGAAATGAAAAATGTAGTCAACCATGAGTAAATGAAAGAAGTTGATGGTGATTCAGATGAGTTAAAGATTATTCATGGAAATAACACTATGAATGTTCAAAATAGAGATTGTACAAATACATACAAATTGGATCTTATATATACTTATCTACTAGTTTATTAGCCTGTGTATTACACAGATAACTTTAATAAAGAAATTTTCTTTAAACTATATAAACTTAGTACTAAAAAGGAAGATCCAAACTTTTAATACTAATGATATTTAATACATTTTATTATAATTAATTTATGTATAAATCATTTAAACAAAAAAACTAATCATTAATAACTTTAAATTATTAATAGTATTATTATTATTATTATTATTATTATTATTATTATTATTATTATTATTAATCAAAAAAAATCTTTTAAGTATTGTTTGTTTCGATTTTGTAGGATTTAAGTATTTAACCATAATCTACTCCTAAAGGAATTTGATCTATAATTTTTAATTTAATTTTGGAATACTATTAACATTTGTCATTAGTAGAAGATGTCATTTGACATCATTAGAAGACGCAAATGAAAATTTAGATACTCATTTAATAGTATTTTTAGACATGTCTAATTAAAAACATATTATGCGCATATAAATTTATTAAAATATATCAAACATAAATAAAGATTATACAAACGATATTAAATAAGTAAAAAAGTAAAAATAATACAGTATTAGTATAACTACATTTCATAACATTTTGTGTAACATCCCTATTTTTCAATTATATGTAATTTTGAGTTTTAAGGACTTAATTGTTGTATTAATGGAATATTATGTCAATTTAAGTTAACCTTGATCATATTATCAGTTAAATAAGAAATATGAAGTTGAGGGGTGTAATAAGCAAATGGGTCAAAATAGAAATAAAAAGGAGAAAAGCGTTTTCATTTTTCAAAATCCACTCTCTCACTACTCTCTCTGTCTCACCGATTTCTCTCACTACTCTCTCTCTCTCTCTCTCGGCTTCACTCCAAGAACACACAAGAATCAACAAATTTCAAGTGCAAAAGTTGGATTCAAGTAGCATTTAAGGAACTATAACTACTACAAACTTCAAATCAAGGTAACAATCTCCCTATATTATGGATTTTTGAAGTTTTGGCTCGGTTTTTATGAAAACCGATTTCTAAGATTTAAGATGCAAATGTTTATGCATGTTGTGTATTATTGATGAAATGTTAAAATCGAGCATATATGATGTAGTATACAAAAATTCAGACTCTAAATCCACTTCTAAGTATGATTTTAGAGATTTTGTGTGTGTTTTAGTAGGTGTTCTTCGATAAAATGAAGAACATGGGATTAATTTGGTATATTGGGGTTGTAAGTTAAAGCATAAAGTGTTAAAATAGTAATACTAAGCTCATAATTGCAATATTAGACTCGAAACATACAAAAATGGTCGGACCCACTGGACTTCGGACCAATAGTCGTTTCGGAACATATTCCATTTTCGGACCAAAGACTTATTTCGGAACATCACCCTAATTCGGGTCCCATCCCAATTCGGACCAACCCTGTTCGGACCATCTGCAATTCGGACCATCCGAATTCGGATGTGGTCCGAATTCAGATGCAATTATACTTAATTTTCAGAATATAAATCTTAAGCAATTACTGATACAAGTTCACTATTACACTTATTTTACAGATCATTGTGGTGTTGTTTAACACCCATTGATTCAGAGACAAATCACACAATACCAATCACTGTGAGTAACAGATTGTCATTCTAATATTTATTGTTTTTGCATTCATGTTTATATATTCAATGGCATGTTCACATTGTTCATATACATCATTTGGCATTCGTACATGATTTGTTGTTATGATGCACACTCGTACTTGACATGTAACACACATGTAGCCAGCGTTCATTTGAAAGTGCATCTATTTACATCATGCTTGCACTGCATTATCATTACTTCACAATCTGATGCGACCTGGACTGGGGCTCACAGCAGGCCATTGTCGGGGACTGATCATCCCACTCGTTATCCCGTCAGGTTCGGCACATCCCCGATCAGCATTTGAACTGCCAACCCATGCTTGCACTGCATGGTTTACACATACATTGAGGCTTACACTGCCTGTTTTCACATACATGGGGCTTACACTGCCCATGGTTAAGCATTGCTTGTAAATAAATATTTTTTGTTTGCATAATCTGTTATCTCACTAAGCTTTAGCTTACAGTTGACTCACACTGTTTTCAGGCAAAGGCAAAAGTGTAGCAGGACCTTCTACTTAAGCATTTCACTTCAATATCCCGGAGACTTTAGAAGCTATTGGTAAACAAGACGATATAGCTTCGGGGCTGGGATTACTTGACTTTTTAAACAATTATGATGTTGTAATAGATAGACTTAATCACTGTAGACATGTATTCATATTGCTTTAGCGTGGATCTGCTTAACTCTGATTTAAGTATTCAATTTAATTATCATGATATACTTTGGGTTGTTTGTTGATCCTGGTGATTCTAATTATACAATCAAAACAAGAGGGTGTCACAGGTTTTGGTATCAGAGCATTAGTTTGAGGTTTCAAGTGTCCGTGAGGACTTGGACTCAAACTTAGGTTATGATATTAGAATGGACTCTAGGAAATGATCTGAACTAAGATAGGATTGACATGCACACGGGGACACATAAAGGGTAACTGTACACTTAGGACTTACAAATAAATGTTCTAAATATAAGTTGTTATATTTCAGAACATGTCAGGAGACGATATGACTCCTCAACAAATGTTCCAGATGATGCAAGCTCTAATGGAACAGAACTATAAACTACAATCCAAAAGAATGGCTGAGCAGTTAAGGGCCAGAGATGAGGCCGAAGCAAAACGAAAGGCTGACAAAAGAAAGAACAAATAGCAACAACAAGACAATCAAGAGGAAAGACAAGACACGGGGTCTTCTAACAAATCAAGGGGTTTTAGGTTTAAGGATTTCAAAAGTAACGGAACTGTTACTATTAATGGGACTGGAGATGCTGTCACAACATTAGAATGGATCACCACCACTGAACGAACTTTCAGAATCAGCGACTGCGCTGAAAAGGACATGGTCCGCTTTGCAACTGCTATGTTTGCAAGGGACGCAGTAATGTGGTGGGATGCAATGACACATGTGTTGACGATGGAGGTAGTGTCACACATGTCCTGGAACGAATTCAAGGAAGTATTCTCTCAGCAATACTGTCCTACGGATGAGAAGCGCCGTCTCGAGGCGAAATTTCTGAACCTGACTCATGGAACGAAAACGGTTACACAATATGCCGTTGAGTTCACACGCTTAAGCTTGTTCGCACAACATCAACTGGACACGGAAGAAAGAAAGAATTCCCGGTTTGAGGCCGGTCTAGACTATGAAATTCGCCGAACCATGAGTGGGGTTCGGTACACAACATTCGCCGGTTTACTGGAGGCTGCTCGAAATGTGTAGCAGATTGTTCTATTATCTGGATATGTCATCGGTTCAGCCGCCGCAGCACCGACTCAACCGTCGCTGCCAAAAAGGTAGCGGGAGTCTGGATCCTCTCGATTCTCTCCTCAATCCCATCAACAATCGTCATCACCTAAGAAGGGAAGGGCCTTTTCGGCCAGTTCAGGAATGAGAGACTGCAGGCGATGCAGGAAGGCGCACTCTTGGGAGTGCAAGACTCAGGATATGTACTGCTTCTACTGTGGGCAGAAAGGCCATCGCTGGGAGCATTGCCCACGAAAAGATGATGCATGTTACAACTATCACAGACTTGGCCATTTTGCAAGGGACTGCCCGAAACCCCCGTGAGATCAAAGTGATCAGCAATCAACAACAAGATCTTCTGCAGCTTCCACTGCTCGCAGGGATCACTCTCAAAGTGCTCCAACAAGGGCATTCCAAATCACAGCTGAAGAAGCGAAGGATGACCCGGAGGTGGTCACTGGTACGTTCTATGTTAATTCCATTTCTGCACGTATACTGTTTGATTCCGGAGCCAATCATTCGTTTATCTCCACTACGTTTGCTCGTCAATTCAATATGCCTACTTCCAAATTACAATTTGTACTTGACATAGAGACCGCTAGCAACATGTTAGTTAAAGCAGACAAAGTGTATAGGAATTGCACATTACTTGTAGAGGATGTAGTGTTCAACATAGATCTAATTCCCATGGAGTTCGAGGAATTTGATGTTATAGTAGGCATGGACTGATTGGTTCACAATGAGGCCCAGATTGTATGCAAGAAAAGAATGATTAAGATCACCACTCCCGAGGGCCGAGACATATGTATCTATGGAGACAGACATAAAGGCGACCTTTGTCTTATTTCAATTGCAAAAGCCCAAAAGCATGTTGCCAAGGGATGTCCTGCATATTTAGCCTACGCTGTCGATGCTAAGGCTGAAGTTCAATCTCCTTCCACAGTTCCAGTTGTTTCCGAGTTTCCAGATGTCTTTCCAAAAGATATCTCGGGATTGCCACCTGATCGTCAAGTGGAATTCCGTATCAATATCAATCCTGGAGCTGCTCCAATAGCAAAGGCTCCGTACCGTTTAGCCCCTACAGAAATGCAGGAAACGATGAAGCAGTTAAAGGAGCTACTTGACAAAGGATTTATCTGCCCAAGTTCATCTCCTTCGGGCGCTCCTGTTCTGTTTGTCAAGAAGAATGATGGCACATTACGTATGTGCATCGATTACCGCAAACTCAACAAGGTAACAATCAAGAACAAATACCCATTGCCCCAGATTGATGATCTCTTCGACCAGTTACAAGGCGCAAGCTACTTCTCGAAGATTCATATTCGTTCGGGTTATCATCAGCTCAAAGTACACCCAGATGACATTCCAAAAACGGTTTTCAGAACTCGTTATAGACACTACGAGTTTCTGGTAATGCCATTCGGTCTCACAAATACGCTGGCTGCTTTCATGGATCTCATGAACAGAGTCTGCCGGCCAATGCTCGACAAATCGGTCATCATGTTCATCGATGACATTCTCATCTATTCAAAGACCAAAGAGGATCATGCTGCACATCTACGAGAATTGCTAGAGTTGCTGCGCAAAGAGTGACTCTATGCCAAATTGTCGAAATGTGAATTCTGGTTGAGGCAGGTACGTCTCAACATTTGAAACAAATTTCATGATCCTTATACTCAATCATAAACTCGTTGCTAACTTGTACTTACTCAATATTCAATTCAGATCCATTTCTTGGGGCACGTGATATCTGTTGCTGGGATTGCTGTTGATCCTGCAAAGATCGAAGCTATCCAGAACTGGTAATCACCCTGCAATGCCTCCGAGATTCGTAGCTTTCTGGGATTGGCTGGATACTACCTCCGATTCATCAAGGACTTCTCCAAAATAGCCGTTCCTCTCACAAAGCTTACTCGCAAGAATGCAACCTTCTTTTGGGAAGAAGAACAACAAACAGCTTTTGATAATTTGAAGAAGCTATTAAGTGAAGCACCGATTTTAGCCCTGCCTGAAGGGAACGAAGACTTTGTTGTCTACACAGATGCATCAGGCATGGGTTTGGGTGCTGTGTTAATGCAAAGAGGAAACGTCATAGCATACGCTTCTAGACAACTCAAACCGCATGAGAAGGATTACTCCACTCACGACTTGGAGTTAACTGATGTGACTTTCGTTCTCATGCTGTGGAGACACTATTTGTACGGAACCAAGTGTCAGCTCTACACCGACCACAAAAGTTTAAAGTATATATTCAGTCAGAAGGAGTTGAATATGAGGCAGAGAAGGTCTATGGAGCTGATCAAAGACTATGACTGCGAAATTCTTTATCATCCCGGGAAGGCCAACGTAGTGGCCGATGCCCTAAGCAGAAAAGCGTACTGCAAAGCATACTGCTATGCCTTGACTTCCACGATACTGACTTCAACAATTATAGACGATGTAAGGGCTGCTCAGTTGCAGGCTCTAAAGGAGGAGAATGTAAAAGACGAGAACATCAGAATTCAAATACCTTTAATGCAAGATGATGGAACCGGACTGAAGGGTGTTTACGATAGAATTTGGGTTCCTAAGTACGGGAACATGCGAGATGTAATTCTTGCAGAAGCTCATCAATCCAAGTTCTCATTTCACCCTGGAAGCACGAAAATGTACAACAACCTGAAAGCCGATTTCTAGTGGCCAGGGTTGAAAAGAGATGTTGGTCAATACGTGGAAAAGTGTAGAACTTGTCGTCTAGTCAAGGCAGAGCACCAACAACCCTATGGTAGTATGCAACCTCTTCCTATCCCAGAATGGAAGTGGGATCATTTTACTATGGACTTTATAACAAAGCTACCAAAGACACGTCGTCAACATGATGCCATTTGGGTCATTGTTGATCGATTAACAAAATCTGCGCACTTCATTCCCATTCGGGAAACCTACTCACTGGACCGTCTTGCCCAGATCTACGTTAACGAAATCGTCATTAGGCATGGTGTGCCTAAGTCTATTGTCTCTGACCGAGATAATAGATTCACTTCCAAATTCTGGGCTGCTCTACAAAACGGTCTTGGTACTCGTATCCCAATGAGTACTGCTTACAGACCTCAATCTGATGGGCAAAGTGAAAGAACAATTCTGACTCTGGAAGACATGCTCAGAGCCTGTGTCATGGATTTGGGTGGTAACTGGGACGATCACCTCCCATTGGTTGAATTCTCCTACAACAACAGTTACCATTCCACAATCAAAATGGCACCATTTTAGTTCCTGTACGGAAGAAAGTGTAGGACTCCTACGTGTTGGAGGGAAATAGGAGAAACTCCAATAGCTGGTCCAGCTTTGCTACAAGAAACCAACGAAAAGATCCAACTCATTCGACAGTACATGAAAACGGCGCAAGATCAACAAAAGAATTACCACGATCGCCGTCATAAAGCGATAGAGTTTCAGAAGGATGATTGGGTCTACTTGAAGGTATCCCCAATGAAAGGTGTTACAAGATTCGTAAAGCGAGGAAAGCTATCACCTCGGTTTATAGGACCCTTCAAAATACTAGAAAGAGTTGGGAATCAGTCCTATCACTTGGACTTGCCGGAAGAATTATCAGGTGTTCACCCGGCCTTTCACGTTGGATACTTAAGGAAGAGTCTGGTGCCCGAAAGGGAACCATGGACTGATCATTCGGATATTAAGATTGATGAATGTCTAAGGTTCATTATTGAGCTGGAGTGCATTCTAGAAACAAAAGTCAAAAAGTTACGGAACAAAGATGTCAGGATGGTGATGGTTAAGTGGAAGCATCATCGTGGAGCTAATCATACTTGGGAATCGGAAGAAGACATGAAGACTAAGTACCCAAGTTTGTTTAGCGCAGCATGACTTCGCGGACGAAGTATAGGCGTGGTGGAGCCCATGCTGTAACATCCCTATTTTTCAATTATATGTAATTTACAATTTTAAGGACTAAATTGTTGTATTAATGGAATATTATGTCAATTTAAGTTAACCTTGATCATATTATCAGTTAAATAAGAAATATGAAGTTGAGGGGTGTAATATGCAAATGGGTCAAAATAGAAATAAAAAGGAGAAAAGCCTTTTCATTTTTCAAAATCCACTCTCTCACTACTCTCTCACTCTCTCTCTCACCGATTTCTCTCTCTACTCTCTCTCTCTCTCGGCTTCACTCCAAGAACACAAAAGAATCAACAAATTTCAAGTGCAAAAGTTGGATTCAAGTAGCATTTAAGGAACTATAACTACTACAAACTTCAAATCAAGGTAACAATCTCCCTATATTACGGATTTTTGAAGTTTTGGGTCGGTTTTTATGAAAACCGATTTCTAAGATTTGAGATGCAAATGTTTATGCACGTTGTATATTATTGATGAAATGTTAAAATCGAGCATATATGATGTAGTATACAAAAATTCAGACTCTAAATCCACTTCTAAGTATGATTTCAGAGATTTTGTGTGTGTTTTAGTAGGTGTTCTTCGATAAAATGAAGAACATGGGATTGATTTGGTATATTGGGGTTGTAAGTTAAAGCATAAAGCGTAAGAATAGTAATACTAAGCTCATAATTGCAATATTAGACTCAAAACATACAAAAATGGTCAGAAATGAAAATCTGGAAATTTCACTAAGTATGAACTCGGTTCTGACCAGCATCTGAGTTCAGACCCACTCGACTTCGGACCAATAGTCGTTTCGGAACATATTCCATTTTCGGACCAAAGACTTATTTCGGACCATCACCCTAATTTGGGTTCCATCCCAATTCGGACCTACCCTGTTCAGACCATCTGCAATTCGGACCATCCGAATTCGGATGCGGTCTGAATTCAAATGCAATTATACTTAGTTTTCAGAATATAGATCTTAAGCAATTAGTGATACAAGTTCACTATTACACTTACTTTACAAATCATTGTGGTGTTGTTTAACACACACTGATTCAGAGACAAATCACACAATAGCAATCACTTGAGTAACAGATTGTCATTCTAATATTTATTGTTTTTGCATTCATGTTTATATATTCAATGGCATGTTCACATTGTTCATATACATCATTTGGCATTCGTACATGATTTGTTGTTATGATGCACACTCGTACTTGACATGTAACACACATGTAGCCAGCGTTCATTTGAAAGTGCATCTATTTACATCATGCTTGCACTGCATTATCATTACTTCACAATCTGATGCGACCTGGACTGGGGCTCACAGCAGGCCATTGTCGGGGACTGATCATCCCACTCGTTATCCCGTCAGGTTCGGCACATCCCCGATCAGCATTAGAACTGCCAACCCATGCTTGCACTGCATGGTTTACACATACATTGAGGCTTACACTGCCTGTTTTCGCATACATGGGGCTTACACTGCCCATGGTTAAGCATTGCTTGTAAAGAAATATTTGTTGTTTGTATAATATGTTATCTCACTAAGCTTTAGCTTACAGTTGAGTCACAATGTTTTCAGGCAAAAGCAAAAGTGTAGCAGGACCTTCTACTTAAGCATTTCACTTCAATATCCCGAAAACTTTAGAAGCTATTGGTACACAAGACGATATAGCTTTGGGGCTGGGATTACTTGACTTTTGAAACAATTATGATGTTGTAATAGATAGACTTAATCACTGTAGACAAGTATTCATATTGCTTTAGCGTGGATTTGCTTAACTCTCATTTAAGTATTCAATTTAATTATCATGATATACTTTGGGTTGTTTGTTGATCCTGGTGATTCTAATTATACTATCAAAACAAGAGGGTGTCACATTTTGTTTATTGTAATACATTATACATAAACATTATGTTTAAATTAAAATTTTAAAGTATATTGATTAAATACATATAATTATAGAAATAAATTTTTTTTTCAAAAAACTGTAAAAAAAAGTGTAGGTCCAAAAGGTTTCCCTAGTGTATTGTTCTAAGTTGTAGAGGTGGGGGGGGGGGGTGGGGGGGGTGAATACAACTATTTAAAAACTCAACACTCTTTTCTCAATATTTGTGTATATTATCAACAAGTGTTAATAACAAACAAGCTTGACTGCGGAAAGGTTCAAGCTGAGATGACAGATACAACAGTTGTTAAATTAATCTAAGACACACTCATACTAAATACAATGACTACACTCATTTAGATGCACTCACTGATTTTACAAGACTCAGATGTACATCTTGAATAAGAACAGCTTAGACACACGTACTGTTATATTCAAGCAGACTTGCATGCATGAAAAACACACTTTAATGCACGATCTGATTTCACACTCTTGGATATCTCACAATCCTTAGAAGCTTCCTTTTATACTCAAAAAGAGAATCTCAGTGAAGCTTCTTCATTTGACAAATGAGATAGTGGAAAGTTTTTCCAAAAAGACAAGACACCTTTTCTACACATTCTGATAGAGCATATTTGTCTTCATATGGCAGAATCTTTATCTTTTTCTTTTTGTCACCATTGCATAAGGCTTTAACCAAAAGAGGAATGTCAACTTTTCATCTTTCTTCTTTTTCTAAGGCCATTTTGATATAAGAAAAGGTATGTCACCCTTTTCAGATATCCGTTTGTCTTCATGTAACAGAACAGCGTAGGCAGACTGTGCAGTTCTGTTTTCCACTTTGTCTTCGACTTTTAAACTGATCTTGTAACCAAAAACAATACATGAGGACTTGGAAACATATTCCATAAAGTGTTTAGCCTGTTCACAAAGAACTGGTTCTGTTCACAAAGAAGAGAACACTTGTAAACTGTCCAAGCTGCTCAACAGAACAGAGCAGCGTAGACCGTTTATGTCCAGCCTGTTCAGCAGACAGAACAGCTTGAACAAACCGCCTTTGTTGAAACGAATGCAACAGGGTAAACAGCTTTGGGCTGATATTGCAAATCACTTTTCAGGTTTCAATAAGGCATAAATAGGCCTTAAGTTATACCTTCAAGTGCATCGAACAGGTTTGATTAAAAATCTCCCCTAGGATGTAGAGCAGGTTTGACTGAGGCCTTTTTGTGACTAACAATCTCTCCCTATTTGCAATAATCAGCCTTAGCTGATTTAATCAATATCCACTATACATTTTACAATACATCTTGCTGAAATGAAATTACAACATTTAAGTAAAGTAAAAGATCAGTTTATAGATACTGATTTGATTACATAAACAACATATGTTTTTACAGAAGTACAACTAATGTACTAATGTATATTACAACTAATGTAAATAAGAAGAGTTACAAAAGATGTAACTAAGTACAACTAATGTACAAAAGAGTTCAACAATTTGGACTGTTGATGTTGGGAGCAGATAATGGCAAGCCTGTCCAACAGATGGACAGCTTCCATTCTTCACCTACTCAGATAGTAAGTGGACTTCACTGCATTGGTGATGGTAGTCCTTCTTCAAACATTCTTTCAAGTTCATCCCTTGTTTCCTCCATATCGTGAATTTCAACTCTAAGAAACATAAAGTTGGGATCTTGAAGCTCTCCTCTCTCATAAAAGCCTCTGAGCTGGTCCCAGATGGCTGCTATCCACTTGCTGGATTGCCTGAAGGAGTTTGCAAGTCTGAAGGCTGCAAGCTATTTCAGATCCACCTTGTATAGGTCTCATGCTCTCTGAAAGCATTATTTCTGTGTCAGGGGATCTACAAAAAATAACCCCAACTCAGGTTCTTCAATCACTTTGCCTTCTTCAAACTCTACTCCTCTGGGCAGGCTGTAGTCAACTCCTTTTATCTCTACAGTGTAGTCACCTTATTCAATCAAGATCAGGAGTTCCTCCAGCTTAAAATCCTTTCTGGTCCTCTTGGCCTTTATCTTTGGGTAAGTCACAGAGACACCCTCACTTACTTCTTTTGAGATCAGGCCAAGGTCTTTCACTCTCTCCACCAGCTTCTTGACATATGCCCTTCAGCCGTTTCTGACTTACACTGGCTCAGGGTAACTGCCATCTCAACCCATTCCCTGTACCCCATTTTTGCAACATCATTGTAGTCATAAGATTCCTGTTCAGGGCCTGTAGCACCCATTCTGGTAATTTGCAGCTTCCACTGTTTGCCTTTTCTTGAGATAGGGACAGCTTTGACAATAGATTCCTTGACAAGTCTTCTATCAGCAACATCATGGAACTTTTACCTTGCCATGTTGTCAAAGTGGAACTGGGCTATTGCAGAGGATGCTTGCTTGGTTTCGGTCACTAAGACCTGAGCACCCTTTTCCTGATCACTTTCCTTTTCACCAGCTGATTCTCTAGCAGCTTCAAGCAGTTTTCTTTGCACATCCAAATAAGGCATTTTGGTTTTGCTTGCCTCTTTGAATGCAAGAGATATGGCAGCTTTCGCAGAGGCTTCTTCTTTTCTCAGTATTTCCAGGGCTTTGAGTTGTTCATCTCTGAGCTCATAGTATTTTTCCATAGGGACACCCATTTATTTAGCCCTTGCCTTGTCAAACTTTAGCTGTGCTGCTTTCTGGTTATCAGGATCAACAACTGCCTTTTCTTTTCCTTTGGCTGTTGTAGTTGTAACAGCTTCAGGAATGTCTTCCTCTTCTTTTTCTTCCTCCTCCAGAATAAGATGTCTCTTTCTGCTACTTTGCTTTGCAAAGAACAGTTTATACTGTCTGACAAGATTTTTGATCCTGTTATCCAGTGTGATAGTGGGACCATCATAGATGGTACACAAAGTATCCAACATCTCCTTTGCAGTCTTCATTTTGTCAACTTGTTTGAACACATCATTAGGAAGAGAAAACAACCAGATTGTTTGTGACCTTGGAATCAAGAGCAACCAACCTTTTGTCTTCATCAGACCATTGAGCTTTTGCCTTCTCAATAGTACCGACTTCATGAACAACTCCTTCAGCAGCAGGAGTTATAGTAGTAAAAGAGGTTGGCATATAGGGACCTTCCATTACTATCTCTGGTAGTTGTATATCTAGATTCTCCAAATAGAGCATCATTCTGCACTTCCAACAAGAGAAATTCTGATGATTGAACTTGGGGGTTTTATCATTGAGCCATTGTCATAGTAAGAAGAGGAACTGACAGCATTGTTGTCCATGGAGCAAATATGGAGAATGAGAGATCTAGAGTTAACACACACTCAAAACTGTTCTGATACCCGTTGTAGGTCCCAAAAGGTTTCCCTACTATATTGCTCTAATCTGTAGAGGGGGGGGGGGGGTGAATACAACTATCTAAAATTTCAACACACTTTCTCAATGTTTGTATGTATATTATCAGCAAGTGTTAATTACAAACAGGCTTGCATTGCGGAATGGTTCAAGCTGAGATGACAGAAACAATAGAAACTACTAATCTAAGACACACTCAGACCAGTTACAATGAATTCAATCACTAAGATGGACTCACTGTTTACAAGACAGACAGACAGCTTGAACAAGAACAACTTGGACACACTTAACTGTTTTATTCAAGCAGACTTTGCATCCATGAAAACACACTTCTTTTGAATGTTCTGAATATCACACTCTTGGTTATCTGACATTCCTTAGAAGCTTCCTTTTATCTTCTCACAAAGAGTCCCAGTGAAGCTTCCTCATTGGATGCAGAGATAGTGTAGTGTCTTTCCAAAAAGACAAAAATGCTTTTCTACACATTCTGACAAAACAAAATTTGTCTCTATATTGCACAATCTTTGTCTTTTCCTTTTTGTCTCTGTTACAGAAGGCTTTAACTAAAGAAGAATGTCAACTTTAAACCTTTCATCTTCTTGTATACCCATTTTGATATCACATCCATATGTTACAACCACTCCACTCCCCCTTACCTTACCACCGATCTACCCACCAACCAAACCTATCACATCTTATCTTACCCTTAAATTACACACACCTACTTATCCTACTTCATTCTATCACACTGTAACATCCCACATCGGTGGAGAGGAGAAACTAATATGCACATATAAGGGTGATGTTGTATCTATCTACCTAGACGCATTTTGGGGCAGGCCATTGGCTTGGCTTCCAAAAACAAAATGGTGTGGCCTTCGCCAAAACGGAGAATGTCTTGTCTCAGGGTGGTTTGGGTTGTTCAAGTTAGTATCTGTTAGGCACAAAAAGGCCTCAGTCAAACCTGCTCTTCATCTGAGGGGGAGATTTTATATTCAAACCTGTTGATGCATTTGAAGGTTGTATTTAAGGCCTGTTATATGCCTTATTGAAACCTGAAAATGATTTGCAATATCAGTCTAAAGCTGTTCTATACGTTGCATGTGTTGCAACCAAGACAGTTTGTCCAAACTGATCAGTCTGCTGATCAGGCTGGACATAAACTGTCTACGCTGCTCTACACTGTTGAGCAGCTTGGGCACTTTTAAAGTGTTCTGTTCTTTGTGAACAGAACCTGTTCTTTGTGAACAGGCTAAACACTTTATGGAATTTGTTTCCAAGTCATCATGTATTGTTTTTAACTACCAGATCAGTTTACACAGTTGAAGACAAAGTGGAAAGCAGAACCGCTCAGCCTGCCCAAGCTGTTCTGTTACATGAAGACAAACGGATATTTGAAAAAGGGTGACAGACCTTTTTTCTTATATCAAAATAGGCCTTTACAAGGAAGAAAGACGCAAAGTTGACATTCCTAAAATGGTTAAAGGCAATGCAACAGTAGAAAGTAAAAAGACAAAAGTTCTGCACAAGAGAAGGCAAGTCTGCTTTTCAGAAAAGTGCAGAAAAGTTATATTGTCTTTTCAAACAAGACTTCTCCTTTTTCATTCTGCCCAATGAAGATGTTTCTCTTAGATCCTCTAAGTGAGTATAAAAGGAAGCTTCTAAGGTCAGAAAGAATGTGAAGAAAGCTAAGTGCTTAAACCAAGAGTGAACGTGCAAGTGTGATATTCATGCATGCAAATCTTCTGTAAACAAGCTTCTGTGTGTCTAAGCTGTTTACCAAAGCTGTTCCTTAAAGTCTTGTAAAATACAGTGAGTGCATCTTAGTGAGTGTGTTCATTGTAATCTAGTGTGAGTGTGTCTTAGACTAGAAACCATACTGTTGTATTCTGTCATCTCAGCTTGAACAATTCCGCAGTCAAGCTTGTTTGTAATTAACATTTGTTGATAATACATACAAACATTGAGAAAAAGAGTGTGTAGTTTTTAAATACTGTATTCACCCCCCCTCTACAGTTTATTACTATATACTTTGGGAACCTTTCGGGACCTACAACTGGTATCAGAGCAGTTTAGAGTGTGTGTCATTCTAGATCTCTCATAATCCCAAGTTTCCATGGACAACAGTGCTGCAAACTCTTCTTACTATGACAATGGCTCTATGGGCAAGCCTCCAAAATTTAATCATCAAAACTTCTCTGGTTGGAAGTGCAGAATGATGCTCTATTTAGAGAATCTGGATGTACAACTGCCAGAGATAGTGATGGAGGGTCCCTATGTGCCAACCTCTGTTACTACAATAACTCCAGCGGTTGAAGGAGCTGCTCCTGAAATCAGGACCTTTGAGAAAGCAAAAGCTCAATGGTCTGATGAAGACAAGAGAATGGTAGCTCTGGATGCAAAGGCCAGAAACAACCTGGTCATTTCTCTTCCTGATGATGTGTTCAAGCAGGTTGAGAAGATGAAGACTGCAAAGGAGATGTGGGATACTCTGTGTACCGTCTATGATGGACCCACAATCACACTGGACAACAGGATTAACAATCTTGTTAGACAGTATGAACTCTACTTTGCCAAACCAAAGGAGTCTCTCACAGAAACCTACACCAGGTTCACTGCTCTGGTGAATGATCTCAAAGCTGTTGGGATCACCAAGGACAGTCTTACTTTGGTGAACAAGTTTCTGGACATTTTACCTGAGGAGTGGAACTATTTCTCAACCATCCTAAGAAACTCAGGTACTATCAGAAGTATGGATCTGGTCAATCTGTATGGATCCTTACTGAATGATGAACAATCAAGGCAGCAAAAGAGGAATGCCTTGGAAATGTCCAGAAGAGGTACTGCCTTTGTGGCTAATGTGAGACAGTCTGTTAATCAGGTGAGTGATGTGTTCACTCAACCTGATCAACAGGATGATGATAAGGAGGAGGTGTCTGAAGAAGAAGAGGCTGCAGATCTTACTGAACAAGATGATGAGCAAATGATAGCTATGCTTGTCAAAAAGTTCAGCAAGAGAAGATTTGGAAGAAGTATGCTACAAGGAGGTGCAAGTGCTGGCAAAAAGAAAGCATTTGACAAATCCAAGGCTGAGTGCTTCAAGTGTGGCAAAACTGGCCATATAGCTGCTGACTGTGTGTCAAAAGCTGTTGGTCAGTCATCCAAACCTATCAAGACTAACAGGGATGATGGCTATAGGGTTAAGTACCTTATGGCCATGGCTAAGCTGAGGAAATTGGAAAACTCTGTGTCTTCCAATCGTCAGAAGGGACTCATGGCTGAGACATGTGACTGGGAGGAATCTGATTCATCATCTGATGAAGAAGATAATCAGTGTCTGATGGCCAACTCTGATGTTCCATCAACAAGCAGTTTCAAACAGGACATGGCTGAAGCTGAAGCCTTCAGCAGCTTGGAGAACTGGAATCCTACAATGATGTATAAGGTACGAAATTTTATGGCTTACAGTTCTGAAGAAAAAGTTAAAATGTTTGAATATATGCTTGTTGATCTGAAAGCTGCTGTTGAGAAGCATGATGCTTTATTATCTGAAATCTCTAAGCTTAAAGCTGATCTTAAAACTAAATCCAGTAAACTGGACAGTTTCCATAAGTTGGAAACTGAGCTTGATGAATTAAAACACATCAACTCCATTTTACTGGAAGAAAAGAGAGAAACAGATATAAAGCATGCTAAGCTTCAAAAGATAGTTGACTCTTGGTGCCAATCTGCACAAAAAGTCAGCCATTGTATCAGTCAACAGATTCCTGCTCAAATCCAAGCCTATCTTGGAGGGGATCTTGACACAGCAGCTTCCATTGTTGATATAAGTAATTTGAAAGAAGACTTGTCCACTCTTGGTGAACTTCCAAATACATTCATCCAAAATGTGAATGGTAAACTTATTTCAACAAACAGGTTTGTCAGGCCTCAAAATACTGACAGCTTGTGTGAACTCAGCTCAAAAGCTGATGTTGGAGTTTGTTCTCCAAAACAGCCTGCTAAGTGCTCTGCTAGCTCACACAAGCAGAAGAAAGGAAAACATGCTCAAACTAAAGCTGTGGATGCTAAGCCTGTTGACAAAACAGGTTCAGAGTCCAAAGCTGTTGGTAAAAAAACATGTTAATCCTTTTGATGCTAAACATTTTGAAAATAAGTTTTCAAAAAGTAAGCAGCCTGTTTTCAACAAGGGTAAGTCTCAGGTTGAAAACAAAACTGCTGTGATTTCAAATAAGTTTTCAAATCATGGTGGTAAGTTGGTTTTAAATGAAAATAAGTTTTTCAAAACCAAACACAGTGAGTATGCTGATAGGCAGCATAAATCACAACTCAGTAGGGGCAAAGGCAAAGCCATTGCTGAAACTGAGACAACTGGGAATAAGTTTCCCAAACCTGTGGAAGCTCAAAGGCCAATCAAGCTTCCTGTCTTTGACATCTGTCCTCCCAAAAAGAGGAAAGAAGAGACAGTCAAAGCTGTGGCCTATGAACTTACCACACAAGCTGTTGATTCTGCAAAAATTGCTAAACCTGCTGAAAGAATCAACAAAAACAGTTCAGAATGTGTTTCTGAAGGATCTTCTTCCAAAAGCACCAAAAAGAGAAAATGTTATAAGTGTGGGAAGAAGACACATCTGGCCGAGGACTGTCCTGAATCTGAGGACATGAGGCCTGTTGGCTCTGCTGTTTCCCTCACAGCTGTTACAAGCAGTGGTGGAAATGACATAGTCACTGAGGATGGTATTCAAACTGATACCATTCAAATAGGGAATATTAGTGTGGACATTCAAAATCCATCAACAAGTGTTGATGAAGTAGGAGAACTCATCTGTGTGATGAGTTCCCCTAAAAATAACTAATAATTCTCTTCTCACTCTGCAGGAAAAACACCCTTCCCAGGTTTGGTACTTGGACAGTGGCTGCTCAGGGCACATGACAGGTTGTAAAGAACTGCTGAGTGATCTCAGGCCTGAAAAAGGGCCAAAAGTCACCTTTGGTGACAATGTGCAGGGATCCACTGAGGGATATGGAACTCTTAAAGCTGGTGCTGCAGTGTTCAAAAGGGTAGCCTATGTGGTTGGGCTAAAACATAACCTTGTTAGCATAAGTCAACTGTGTGATGCTGGCTACAAGGTTAACTTTGATGAGCACCTGGGTTACATATTGGATTCCCAAGGCAAAGTTGTGCTGTGTGCTCAACGAAAGAAAGGTGTATATGTTGTGGATATGCATTCTGCTGATCCCACAACTGAAACCTTTTTTCTCACAAGAACCAATGCTGATCTAAACTGGTTATGGCATAGAAGACTGTCACACCTGAACTTCAAGAACATCAATAAACTCTGTAAGAAAGAGTTGGTGACAGGTTTGCCTTCTATTACTTTTGCCAAAGATAGATTATGCACAGCTTGTGAGAAAGGCAAGCAGAGAAAAACATCTTTTAAATCCAAACACAATTTCTCTATTGATACTCCACTCTTCTTAATCCATATGGACTTGTTTGGACCTATTAATGTCCCAAGTCTAGGAGGAAGAAGATACACTCTTGTAATGGTTGATGAGTTCTCCAGGTACACATGGGTGATCTTTTTGAAGAGCAAAGGAGAGGCTGCGAGAGAAATTATTGGATTTGTTAAAAAGATGGAAATGCTGAACTCTGCCCAAGTAAAGCAGCTTAGAAGTGATCATGGTACTGAATTCAGAAACAGTACTCTTGAAGACTTCTGTGAAGAGAAAGGTATCAGTCAAAACTTTTCAGCAGTAAGAACTCCTCAACAAAATGGAGTTGCTGAAAGGAGAAACCGAACTCTCATTGAAGCTGCCAGAACCATGCTGTGTGCATCAGGTTTGCCTTCATCATTTTGGGCTGAAGCTGTCAACACTGCCTGCTTCACTCAAAACAGATCCTTAGTGGTGAAAAGGTTCAACAAGACCCCCTATGAGCTGCTCAAAGGGAGAAAGCCACATGTCAGCTATTTCCATGTGTTTGGATGTCCCTGTTTCATTCTAAATCAAAGGGACCAGCTGTCAAAATTTGAACCTAAAGCTGATGAAGGAGTGTTTGTTGGTTACTCTTCTATCTCCAAAGCCTACAGAGTATACAACAACAAAAGAAAGGTGATAGATGAATCTATCAATGTCACCTTTGAAGAGTCCAAGAATGCCTCCACCAAAGCTGTTCCTGAATCAGTTTCAGGAGACCTCAACTTTGATGATCTGATGCATTCAATCAATGAAGAGGACTCAAAAGCTTCCACTACACCCAGTGTGGAACCTGCTAATCATAATGGACATGATGATGATTATGTCAATACACCCTGTGTGAATAAATGTACTGACTTAATTACAACTGCGTGTCCAGAACCTATCAATGCTGATTTCCCCAGTTCCTCTGCTGATATGTTCAACAGTGGTCAGACATGTTCAACAAGTGAACAGGCTCAAGACAACAGTGTGTCTGAAAATCTTGAGAGCTGTTCAACAGGACCTGCTGAAGATGTTAACAACTCTGGTAAGTCATCATTGAAAAATGATCCTAAGTGGATCAGGTGTCACCCCAATGATCAAATAATTGGTGAAATCAATAAAGGGATACAAACTCGGTGGGACAGCTTAGGGAACTTTTGTATGTTCTCTAGTTTTGTTTCACTGATGGAGCCAAAGAAGGTGGATGAAGCACTAAAAGATGCCAATTGGATCACTGCCATGCAAGAAGAACTCAATCAGTTTGAGAGAAACAAAGTATGGAAGCTGGTCCCTGCCCCTAAAGGAAAAACAATAATTGGCACAAAATGGGTTTTCAGGAACAAAATGGATGAGCAAGGTCATGCCATTAGAAATAAGGCAAGACTGGTTGCTCAGGGCTACAGACAGGAGGAAGGCATTGACTATGATGAGACATTTGCTCCTGTGGCCAGGCTAGAAGCAATTCGTTTGTATCTAGCCTACGCTGCTCATAGGAGCATAAAGGTATTTCAAATGGATGTGAAGAGTGCATTTTTGAATGGGAAGCTGCAAGAAGAAGTATATGTCAAGCAGCCTCCAGGTTTTGAAAATGAACAACACCCAGGTTTTGTCTATAAGTTGGACAAAGCTCCCTATGGTCTCAAACAAGCCCCTAGAGCCTGGTATGACACTCTTACTGAATTCCTTATGAGCAATGGGTACTCCAGAGGTAAAGTGGATACCACATTGTTCATAAAGAAGGTGAAGTCTGATATTATGCATGTTCAAATTTATGTGGATGACATAATATTTGGTTCTACTAATGAGCAGCTATGCAAGAATTTTTCATTACTCATGAAATCTAAGTATGAAATGAGTATGATGGGAGAACTAACTTTCTTTTTAGGATTACAGGTTAAACAAACCTCAACTGGAATTTTTTTAAATCAAAGAAAGTACACTTTAGATCTTTTGAAAAAGTTCAAATTTGATCAAAGTTCTCCTATTAAAACCCCAATGGCAACCAATGTAAAATTGGATGCTGATGCCAGTGGCAAAGCTGTTTCAGTAACAGCTTACAGAGGCATGATTGGGAGCTTGCTATATTTGACTGCTAGTAGACCTGATATTATGTTTGCCACCTGTTTATGTGCTAGGTTCCAAGCTAATCCAAAGGAATCACATCTTGCAGCTGTTAAAAGAATTTTCAGATACCTGAAGGGTACTCCAGGTTTGGGTCTTTGGTATCCCAAAGACTCAAGCCTTGAACTAACAGGTTATTCAGATTCTGATTTTGCAGGCTGCAGGTTAGACAGAAAAAGCACAACAGGTGGATGTCAACTCCTTGGTGGAAAGTTGATTAGTTGGAGTAGCAAGAAGCAGAACTCAGTGTCCACTTCTACTGCTGAAGCTGAATACATTGTTGCTGGAAGCTGCTGTGGGCAGATTCTGTGGATGCAGCATCAGCTTGAAGACTATGGGCTTGTGTATAGGAAAACTCCTATTCTGGGTGAGAATACAAGTGCCATAGCCCTCTCCAACAATCCCGTATTTCATTCAAGCACAACAGCATATTGGAAGTCAGAGTAATTCACTTCATGAGGGATCACATCAAAAAGGTAATGTGGAGGTAAGTTTTATTTTCCACAAATGAACAGTTGCAGACATTTTACACCCAAACCTCTGGATTGAAACCCAGGTTAACTTACCTTGTCAGGCAAGCTGGGCTGTTAAATATGAGTGACGACGTGTTCTCTCAGGATCTATTAAAGTTATATGTCCGCAACTGTCTCAAGTCCGCAGAACAGCTTAGACAAACAGGTGGTAAGTCCACACCATCAGCATGCCTGATGGTTCAATCCTCAACCTGTTCATTCCTTCACACTGCCTCACAAGCCTTTGTCTTGTAACCTGTTCAAATATTGAACCCAACCTGTTCTCACAACTGAGAACAAGCTGAAGGCACAGTTTGAAGGGAGAACAGCTTGAAGAGTGAATAACATGTGTTGACTCTGCTCATCACAGGGTTGACCAACAGCTTAGACCAAATATTTTAATTACCTTTCTTCACAATTAAGTTACTTAATTAATGTTTTATTTAACTTAATTACTGCGGATAATGTGGATTACGTGTGTAAGTGATTAAAAAGAAATCGAGTGGTCTGACAAACGGTCTGACATGGACAACCGTTCCGTTTTCCGTTAACGACATTTTCAAATCAAACCGCCCAAAATCTTCTCTCTCATACACACTCACATTCAAATCCTATAAATACCTAAATACAGTTTCATCTTCGTCTTCCTCATCACTTCCAGAAATCCTCAAGAACCCTAAAATTGATTAAGTGTTTTTTGCTTCTTCAACCTCAAAAAATTCCCAAATGGCTCACAGACCTAATCCCTTTCTCCCAGTGTTCGTTGGTGAGGATGTTGTCAAACACTCATCAATCACCACAATGCTGACCATTAAGCCCACCAACAACATTGCCAACCTCACAATCCCCAAAAAATATGTGGGGAAGGGCTATGACCAAATGGTGGAGTTTCTGAAAGTTCATCCGTTGAACTACGCCATGACTGCATCTCCTGGTGTCCTGTACCAGGAGATGGTGTATGAGTTCTGGTATACCTGTGCCTATATCCCAGAAACCAAAGTCATCAAGGGCACCATACTCAATGGGACTCAGACCATTAAGATCAACACTCATCTGCTCAGGGAAGTTCTTCGACTCCCTGTGGTTGCACAATATGATCGACCACAGCCTGAAGATGAACAGATGAAGAATCTGCTGCACTTTTGTGGTGTAGCAGAACCAAAAATTGGAGCAACACTGTTCAGGAAGGACCTCTCTCCTACCTACAGCTTCTTATTCGCCTCTGTGGTGATGTGCTTCAGCAGCAAGGTTGGTTCCTTTGACCAACTGAGCCGTGATGAAATCCCTGTAGTTCTGCAGCTTGTGGATGGAACTACCATGGACATGGCCAAATGGATTTTTGTGAATTTGAGGAACCTGGTGCAGCAAGAGTCAAGACCAGCTGCTGTTCGATATCCAGGTTTCTGAGCCTCATTTTCAGACATGTTTGTGGTGAGCGTATCTATAACTCTCAGCCTCTACTTAAGACTGCTGCATTCCCAGTTATAGGGAATAGAGTTTATTATGCTCCAGTCCTGCAAAATGAGCCTCCTCTATCCACACCAATGAGGAGGCTGTTAGGTTTGGTGGAAGGACCCTCTTATGTGAGGGTGGATCCAGAAGCTGCTGCTCCCGTAACAAAATCCAAAGCAAGGTCCAAGCTTGTTAAAAGGACCCTGGCAACTGAAGCTGGGCCTGTGAAAAAGAAGGCCAAAACAGCTCAGTCTGAGTCTGTTCCTTTAGCCTCTGTGGCTGAGGAGGAGCAGGCTCCTCACCCTGGTTCATTTGTTGAGCCTGAAGCCTTTGTGGCACAAGAGACTATGGAACAGGCCAGCCCCACTGTTCCTGACCCAGTCTCACACCCTGTCCAAACAGATCCTCTCCCCTCTCCACAATCACCCACTCCATCCATTCTGTATCACAGAAAATCATATTCCAAAAAGAAATCAGCCCACAAAACCACCTCCTCTGTTCCCTCTCAACAGGGTTCAGTTGAAAAAGAAGCAACCTCAGCTGCCTCTCCTATTTTGGGAGAAGGTTCAGCTCATCTGGAGCATGCTTCACTCCAATCTGAGTCAACCCAGAGTCAGCCTAGACCCTCTGGTTCCTCCCAACAGTAACCAGTTGTACAAATGGAGATACCCACATCAACTATCCCAGCCTCCCAACAGGCTGAGGATATTGAAAGACAGGAGTCCTCTCCACTCCATACTGTGTCCACACTGTCCCCCAATAAAATCTCCTCACACCCTGAGTCTGCACGAGGTGTCCACGCTGCTGGTATAGACCAATCAGCAGCTCAGTCTCAAACTTCTGCTCCCCATGATACATCTGTTCTACACCAAACAGCTGCTGAGGGACCAACAACCCAAGCTAATGAACCTCAGGTTTCACCACTGCTGATGTTGAAATGCATATCTCATCTCCCAATGATGAGGTGCCTTTAGACCAAGGCACTGCAGAGGGAACCGCCACTGGTCTTCATGAGGGTGTTGCAACACAAGCAGCATCTGAAAGACCCCAAACATCATCCCCTTCTCCTGGTGATGCAGCTACAGCCGCTGCTGAAGGACCCTTCGATCCCTCCAAACTGGGCCATCTTACTTTTGCCCAGGCTATGGAGCTTCTGTCCAAAGTCTCTCTTCCCTCTCCATCACATCCTCAAACACCAGCCTCATCATCTTCCTCTCCATCTACCCACTCAAAACAATCTACCCATACACCTCCATCTCCCAAAGACCTGCCTTTGAAGGATCAGCTTTCTTTGCTGACCAACAAAGTTGGTTCTTTGGAAAACACCATGAAGTCTCTACCCTCCATCATATCAGACTCTGTGTCTGCACAACTTCAGGGGTTCTTTGATTCGTTCAAGGCCTCTTTCCCTACCACTCCACCGCCTGATCAATCTGCACAGCTGTTAGCACTCACTGCTCAGCTGCAAACTGTGTCCACCTCTCTCTCCTCTATTCTTTCCATTCAACAGGACTCTGTGTCCTCAATGACAGCTATTTCCCAACAGCTGTCATCACTTCTCACTTCTTGCAACTTTACCCTTCCAGCCACTCTGGCTAGCTTACAAACTCTAATTGGCTCCCTATCAAACTCTGTGTCATCAGATCTTGCTGATGTGCAAGATTCTCTAGAACTTCATCTTGCACAGCTGCAAACTCTGCTGTTCACCGCGTCTGACAGGGAAAACATTGTTAAGCTCACATCCCTTGCTGATTCCCACTCCACTTCTCTTCAGACCTGTCTTTCCCAGCTTACTGAGGTGAAGGATAACTTGGCTTACTTAGTGACTAGCCTTGTTGGTCCTAAACCTTCTGCTAAACCTGCTGGCAAGCCTGCTGACTTTGTGTCTTCAAGCAGACCAGGTGTTGAAGTCGCTGCTTCATCTCCTTCAAAGGGGGAGAAGTCATCTGCCTTGACGACTAAGTCTAAGGGGGAGAAAACTTCTTCTCCTAAGGAGATACCAGTGTCTGCAACTCACACTGGTCAGCCAGCAGATGTCTTTGAAACAGGTACAGCTGAAGGTGCCTCTCAAGCTGCTATGCCTACTCAGGCTGTCTCTCAAAACCCTGGTCAGTCTAAGGGGGAGGAAGTCATTCTTGAGGACAGGCCTAGCAGTAAAAGGAGGCACTTAATTCTAACTGAAGAAGAAGAAGAAGAAGAGGATATTCCTGAGGCTGCTGTCACTACAGCAGCAGTTAAAGGAAAAGAAAAGGTAGCTGATGATCCCATGCAGCAGAAGCAGGCAGAAATTCTATTTCACAAGGCAAGGGCTAAAGAGATGGGTCTTCCTATGCACAAGTACTTTGAGTTTAGAGAAGAACAGCTTCAAGCTCTGGAGGAATTGAGAAAAGAAGAAGAATCTGCTAAAGCTGCTAAATCCTTTGCACTCCAAGAAGCAAAGAAAATTAAAATGTCTACCTTGGAGGTGCAAAAGAAAATAATGGAAGCTGCCAGACAATCAGCAGGGGAGAAAGAGAAGGAAGTAGAAAAAGGTACTCAGGTCTCTGTGACCAAATCAACAGTACCCCATGCAAGAGCTCAATACCACTTTGACAACTTGGCTAGGAAAAAGTTTCATGATGTTGCTGAAAGAAGGCTAGCCAAGGAAGCAATTGTCAAAGCTGTCCTTGTATCAAGGAAAGGCAGTCAGTGGAAGCTTAAAATAACAAGGATGGGTGCAATAGGCCCAGAATTGGAAACTTATGACCACACTGATGTAGCACAGATGGGATACAGGGAGTGGATTGAGCTGGCAGTTGCCCTGAGTGAATCAAAGTCTGAAACTGCTAAACAGATCAGGGCATATGTCAAGAAGTTGATGGAAAGAGTAAAGGATCTTGGCCTGATATATAAGGAAATTAGTGAAGGTGTCTTTGTGACACATCCAAAAATAAAGGCCAGGAGAACAAAGAAGGACACAGAGATGGAGCTACTCCTTACACTGATCGAACAGGGCGACTATGCCATTGAAATGAAGGGAGTTGATCATAGCCTGCCAAGTGGAATAGAGTTTGAGGATGGCAAAATTATTGAAGAACCTGAGCTGGGGGCATTTTTTGTAGATCCCCTAACTCAGAAGAAGTGCTTCCAAAGAGCCTCAGAGCTATACAAAGTTGATCTGAGACAACTTGCCGCCTTCAGACTTGCAGTTTCATTTAGGCAGTCTAGCAGATGGAGAGCAGCCGTCTGGGATCAGCTCAGAGGCTTCTATGAAAGAGGAGAGCTTAATGATCCCAAGTTCATGTTCATCAGAAGTGAAGTTCAGGAACTTGAGGATACAAGAGAAGAAATGGAAAAGATGTTCTAGGAACCCCCTCCAGTGTAATGAAGTCCACCTGCCATCTGGGTAGGTGAAGAATGGGAGCTGTCCATCAGTTGGACAGGCTTGCCATTATTTGCTCCCAACTCAAACAGTCCAAACATCTTGTACATTAGTTGTACATCTTGTACATTAGTTGTACATCTTGTACATTAGTTGTACATTATTACATAAGTTGTAATCTTTTCTTTTACATTAGTTGTAAAATACTTTAGTACATTAGTTGTACTCTTGTAAAAACATGTGTTGTTGTATGTAATCAAGAATCAGTGTATATATAAACTGATCTTTTACTTTACTGTAATGTTTTAATTTCAATTCTGCAAAATGTACTGTAAAAATATACAATGATTTTTGATAATGTAACATCCGGCCCTAAACCAGGTTAGCAACAAAACCCTAATCTACATTTAATAGTCAATTATAGCCTAATCAATGGTCATTAGAAATTAATCAAGTGATTAACAAGGCTTATTAGAAAATTCAACTCAAATTGAATCAAATTCATCGGTGCGATGAATCGGGAAATCAATTAATCCGATCAATTTACGATATGAGGGATTAATTCAACTAAGTACATAATTAAATCATGAGTAGTAACACTAATCATACACTAATACAATTACTTAACCTTAATTATGCAAGACTAAAACAAGTCATTAAAACAATGCATCCAAAAGTATTTATGAATTTACAAGAAAAGGGAAATACAAGAATACATTTCTAAATACTTTTATACAAAAAAAAAAAAAAATACATCAAAAATACTCTTCAAGGCCGGCCACATACAAGGACAAAAGGACCAAAAGTTTGTATTTTTTTACTCAACATTTCAACATCAAATCCTCCTCTTTCCTTTCATCCAAGATTTTACAACTCCTTTCATCATTTCACCACCTTTTTCTCCTCTATAAATAGAACCACCACTTTACTTCATTCTTCACATCTTGCAAACACAAAAACCTCTCTTTCTCTCCCTCTAGAACCGGCCTCAAGCCCTCAAGAACACACAAGTGTTCTTTCAAAGTGTTCTTCATATTTTTGAAGTGTTCTTGGTGAAATTTTTGAAGATCCAACTTTCTACTCATCTTCATTCTTCTAAAAACATCAAAGTAAGTAAATACTAACCTATTACATCTTATATTTACATTTATATAAGTCTTGCATAATATATATAATCACCTACAACAACAAGTTTCATAAAAACTCAAGTTTATAAGTTTCTAGTTGTTATTTTTAAGTTGTTTCTTTAAATATGTTTATGAATATGTAAACACATTATAAAAGTGTTAATATTATGAAAACATATGATATATATATGTGTTTTTATAAGTATTATGGCTTTTATACAAGTAGTCTTTGAATAAACAACAAGAATCATAAGTTGTTGTAAGTTTATAAACTACGGATTTTCGGCAGAAAACTTATATCGACTTTGAAAAATCATAACTAATTCATAACTCAACGAAATGAGTTGATTCTTGTCTCAAAAGATAGATCTATGTCTTAACTATAGATCTGTAATTTTTCATAATTTATTTTGGAGCTTAAGACCTCCAGAAATCATTTGGGAAAACGAAAGTTTGACAGCTCAAAAATGGCCAACATAGCGTTTTTAACGAGCTTTTTCACCAACCTAAACAACTCGAAAAATGGTCATTCTTGATTCTAAAAATCCTTTGTATATAGTAGTTTAATGTCCTAGAAAACCAAAGTCTAAAACATTTTGGAGCTTGGTCAAAATCAGCCTCAAAGTAGGCCGAAAAACCTCCGAAAAAGCTGGAAAATTATATATATATAAACTTGACGTTTTAAGCAAATCTTATTTATAAACTTGTAATGTTGGGTGATTTAAGACATAAAAATCTATAAATATACCTATTATCATATATTAGTGATATTAAGTCCTTATTATCATTTAGGACTCGGTTAAACATCTCCGGTTTCATCACCCATCAAACAACGCAAACTTGCATTTTTGCGCACATTTTGCCATCACAAGTTCGGTGAGTCTTCATAGCCCCTATTTTCACTATCTATTAGGGTGGAAATACATGCACTGTTTTCATATGGACATCAAAACTGTTTATTTCTTATATGTATTACATGTTTGGATCCCATCAGCCCTTATATCATGAACCGTTAATTGCATTTATTTGTAAGCGCGGATATATTGTGGATAGATCTATCGGGAGTCATGTCCCCCATTCGGGTTAGCTCGGTTCGGCTAACAGCGAGTGCATATATATTCAACACACGGTATTACGTATGGGAATACTGCACAGGGCAAACTCATTCTAATTAAGCTTCGGTTGAATGATGGTTTATGTAATACATACGCGGAATTTATGATTTTATAAATTCAACTCATCTTATAATGTACATACAACTGGTCTTTTCGCGTAAACCTATGAGCTCACCAACAATTTTCGTTGACGTATTTTAGCATGTATTTTCAGGTAATTAAGGCAAGTATGCCTTCAGAAGTAACCACTTTCAAGCTTCCGCACTTAAGGAGTCGCATCCTTTTTTTCAAACCGTCGGAGATTTATTTGCATTATTTTGGACAATTTAATTATGTATTTAAATCTCTGTACTTTGCGAACTACTCTTTATCATTTACGGGTTATGTAAAACATTTCTACCTTTTAAAGTTATATCGATGTATTTTTGAAAACGCCCATTTAGTGGTCGTTCATTATGATTATGGTTACGCTTCCGCACTCGTCACGCCTCGCTGCCAACCGAGGTAGCAGGGTGTGACAGATTGGTATCAGAGCCATAGTTATAGTGAACTAGGTTGCATTAGTACCCTAGACTATAACTGTACATAAGATTTACTGATTTTAGAAATATTTTGTAACTTGTAACTAACTGAAAGACTATGCATGGGCCTTGATAGCAGAAAACATGTCTCACCAAGAGATAATCATCTTGTCCGACTCAGAAGAGGAGTATACCCCTACTAGCCCATGCAATCCGGAAGTATTTTCTGAGGAGGACCCGACCGAGGAGGAAGACCCCTCGGAGGACGAGGACCCGATGGAGGAATCCGAGGAAGAACCCATGGAGGAAGAACCGATGGAGGAAGAGGATCCTTCACCACCGACGGCCCCTGCTCGCGTCCCGTATCACCCGGCCGAACCATCCTATAAGCCGTATAAGCCTTATCCTAACGGCCCAAAGATGTTGTACACACCCCGGAAACGGGTAAACATACCAAGAAGGGAGTCTATTCCTGTTCCGACTCCCCAACCCAATCCCCCGACACCACACCGACGGGTAGACGCCCGACGATGGACTTGGATACCGGAGACCCTCCGCGAATGGAGGCAGATGGAGGGAGTTCCTCCAAACTTCGAGATCGGAGGACCATCCTCCGCACCTTTCTCATCGCTCACTCAAGAGCCCGCCGATCAGACCATACCACTTTTGATCGCAAGGTCTACCAGGCATGACCACCAGATCCGGTCACTTAACCTGGATATCGGGGAGATGACCGCTCGTTTAGAGCGGGAGGAGTTGCAAAACTCCAACATATATTGGGCCAACCAGCACGCCCTTGCTATACAGCAGGACGGACTGAATGAGCTCCGGCAGCAACTAGCCGAGAGCCAAGCCCGGATCGAGGAGTTGACTCAGCGCCTCAACGCAATGGAAAAGGGAGAGACCCCCGATCACTCCCAAACTTAGTGCACTTCTATCTATCTTTGTAATGGTAGGAAAATATCATGTAATAGTATAGGACTTCGGGTAATAACCCGCCCCTAATGTAAGAAAATTTCGAATGATTAATGAAAATTGCAGGTTATTTATGAAATTGTGTTTAATGATTATAGTATTGTGCTTTAAGGAGAATTTACCTCTTTAAGATTCAATTTCTTACACTATGCTTTTTCTTTAAAATTTTAAGATAATGCCGCCAAAACGAACAATGAACGCTGCTGACATTGAAGAGCTAGTCGCACAAAGAGTGGTGCTGACATTGAAGAGCTAGTCGCACAAAGAGTGGCTGCCGCTATAGCCACATATGAGGCAAATAGGAATAGCTCAGCAAATGGAGACGGTGGTGCTAGCCGCACCACGGGAGGAACGGAAATCCACGCAAAAGGTTGTGGAATTAAAGGGTTTTTAAGTTGCAAACCCCGGTATTTCAACGGAACTGAAGGAGCCGTTGGATTGATACGATGGTTTGAGAAGTTAGAATCGGTCTTTCGCGTCAGCGGATGTGCTGAGGGAGATAAGGTGAAGTTTGCTACTCACACTCTACATGATAGCGCCCTCACTTGGTGGAATTCCTATGTCCAGTCTGTAAGTATCGATGAAGCCTACCAGCTCACATGGTCCGCGTTAAAGCAAATGATGACGGACGAGTACTGTCCGAGGAACGAACTCCAGAAAATGGAATCGGAGTTCTGGAACCTGTCAATGAAGGGTTCGGACGTTGCAGGATATACCAACCGATTTCACGAGCTAAGTATCCTGTGTCCTCAAATGGTGACCCCGGAGTACAAAAAGATTGAACGTTACATTTGGGGACTCGCTCCTCAAATTCAAGGTAACGTGACTGCCTCAAACCCATCCACCCTGCAGGATGCCATCAGGATGGCCAATAATCTTATGGACCAAGTAGCCCGGAGGAATGAAGCCAAGGCCGGGGAGAACAAAAGGAAGTGGGAAGACAAGACGGGGAAGAATGCGGGTTCACAATCCAAAAAGCCCGAGACCATTAAGGCTTACGCAGCTGGAACTGAGCCAAGAAGAGGTTATACCGGTACCAAGCCTTTCTGCACTAAATGCACCTTCCATCACAACCAGGGTCCCTGTCCAACCCACTGTAAGAAATGCAAACGTTTGGGGCATATGGCCAAGGACTGTAAGACAGGAGCCCTGGGAACCAGTGGTAGCAATCAAAAAGGCTGCTTTGTATGTGGAGTTACTGGGCACTTCAAGAGTGAGTGCCCGAAACTGAGGAATGGTGGAGGAGCTCAGGGGAGAGCTTTTGTGTTGGGAGCAGGTAACGCTCGTCAAGATCCGCACGTGGTATCAGGTACGTTTTTATTAAACGACATTTATGCTTACGTACTCTTTGATACTGGGGCTGATAGGAGCTTTATATCTGATAAGTTTAGTAAGCAATTGAATGCCGCTCCTTTTCCCTTAGACAACTCTTATACTATAAAACTGGCTGACGGTAAAATAATAGAGGCAAGTAGTATCATTAAGGAATGCACAATGAAGCTGGCAGATCATCCCTTTAAAATAGACTTGATGCCTATAGAACTCGGAAGTTTCGACGTAGTAGTTGGTATGGATTGGTTGTCACACAATCAGGCCGAGATTTTGTGTGGTAAGAAAGTGGTACGGATACCACTCCACAAGAAGAAGTTCCTAACAGTCCAAGGAGAAAGAAAGAACCAACAGTTGAATGTCATATCCGGCCTAAGAACATTAAAGTGCCTTAGGAGAGGTTGTCATGCAGTACTGGTGCAAATTGTAGAAAAAGAGGCAGAGGAGAAGCGACTTGAGGATATTCCAGTGGTTTGTGACTATCCGAAGGTCTTCCCAGAAGATTTGCCTGGACTTCCGCCAACTAGACAAGTAGAGTTCCAAATCGATTTGGTGCCGGGAGCTGCACCGATCGCAAGAGCCCCATATAGACTCGCCCCTTCTGAGATGCAAGAGCTATCCAATCAATTACAAGAGTTGATGGATAAAGGATTCATTCGACCAAGTTCCTCACCTTGGGGAGCTCCGGTCTTGTTCGTGAAAAAGAAAGACGGATCCTTCAGAATGTGCATAGACTACCGAGATCTAAACAAGTTAACGGTAAAGAACCGCTACCCTCTCCCCAGAATTGATGACCTGTTTGACCAACTACAAGGATCTAGCTTCTACTCTAAGATTGATCTGCGATCCGGGTATCATCAAGTAAAGGTTCGGGAAGAAGACATACCCAAGACAGCATTCAGAACTCGTTATGGACATTACGAATTCCATGTAATGCCATTCGGTTTGACTAACGCACCAGCCGTATTCATGGACCTCATGAATCGTGTGTGTAAACCGTATCTGGACAAATTTGTGATAGTGTTCATAGACGATATTTTCATCTATTCCAAAAATAAGGAAGAACATGAACAGCATCTCAAGTTGATCTTGGAGTTGCTAGAAAAGGAACAGTTATACGCCAAATTTTCAAAATGTGAATTTTGGTTGCGAGAAGTTAAATTCCTTGGACATGTGATCAACAGCCAGGGAATCCAAGTTGATCCATCAAAAATCGAGGCCATAAAGAACTGGGCGACTCCTAGAACCCCCACGGAAATCCGCCAATTTCTAGGACTTGCCGGTTATTATAGGCGATTTATCGAAAACTTCTCAAAGATAGCGGGTTCCTTAACGGAATTGACTCGAAAGGATGTGAAGTATATCTGGGGTGAAGAGCAAGAAAAGGCGTTTCAGCAGTTAAAGAAAAGGTTGTGTAGTGCACCAATTCTGTCCTTACCTGAAGGGACTGAAAATTTTGTGGTCTACTGTGATGCCTCACACAATGGATTAGGTTGTGTGCTCATGCAAAGGGATAGAGTCATTGCTTACGCATCACGGCAGCTCAAAATTCACGAGGTGAATTATACGACTCATGACTTGGAGCTTGGAGCAGTGGTGTTTGCTCTCAACATATGGAGGCACTACCTGTATGGAACTAAATGCACAGTATTCACAGACCATAAGAGCCTTCAGCATATTCTGAACCAGAAAGAGTTAAACATGAGGCAACGTCGTTGGGTTGAACTACTTAGTGACTATGACTGCGAAATTCGTTATCATCCGGGGAAGGTGAATGTCGTAGCTGATGCCCTGAGCCGAAAGGAACGGGTTAAACCCTTGAGAGTCCGAGCTTTGGTCATGACTATACAGTCAAACCTAAACTCTCAAGTCCGCGAGGCACAAGAAGAAGCAGTCAAGTAGGGTAATATACTGGATGAAGCCTTGAGAGGGATGGATAAGCAGTTTGAAATCAAGCCGGATGGATGTCGATACTTCATGGGCAGAATTTGGTTACCAAAATTCGGAGGAGTAAGAAAGCTGGTCATGGATGAAGGGCATAAGACAAGATATGCTATTCATCCAGGGGCAGATAAAATGTATCACGACTGGAAAGGAATGTACTGGTGGCCAAATATGAAGGCTGACATTGCTACCTCCCACTCTACACATGCTTATTAAATGCTACCACATGTACCCAGCCGGAGGACCTCCGCCCAGTTCAGCACCCACCCCCCTACTCACCATTTCCATGTCATATCTCCCTCATCCCTGTCCATGAGCCATTCTCCCGTGATTAACAACGGCTATTGAGAACATTCAACTCAAATTTAAATCAAATTCCATCGGTTGCGATGAAATCGGAGGAAGCCATCATTATCGCGATTCAATTTACGATATGCGGGATTGATCACATAAGTACATATTAAATCCATAGTAGAGCACACTAATCATACACTACATACAATTACTAACCTTAGTATGCAGAGCCCCAAAACAAGTCTTAAAACAATGCATCCAAAAGTATTTATGAATTTACAAGAAAAGGGAAATACACGAATACATTTCTAAACTTTTAATACAAAAAAAAAAAATAACATCAAAAAACTCTTCAAGGCAGGCGGCCACATTAGCAAGGACCAAAAGGACCAAAATTGTATTTTTTTACTCACATTTCAAAATGCAAATCCGCTCCTCTTTCCTTTCATCCAAGATTTTACAACTCCTTTCTCATCATTCACCACCTTTTGCCCTCTATAAATAAACCACACACTATTACTTCATTCTTCACATTTGCAAACACAAAACCTTTTTCTCTCCCATCTAGAACGAGCCCAAGCCCTCACAGAACCACCACAAGTGTTCTTTCAAAGTGTTCTCATGTTTGGACGTGTTCTTGGTGAAAATTTTAGACAGATCCAACTTCTACTCCTAATCTTTCTACTCATTTCTTAATGAACACATAAAGCACAAGTAAGGTAATACTAACCCAAATTACAATCTTATATTATAATTTATAAAAGTCTGCATATATATCATAATCATCCTACAACAACACAGTTTCATAAAAACTCAAGTTTATAATTTCGTTTTATTGTTTAAGTTGTTACTTTAATATGTTTAGGAATATGTAAACACATTATAAAAAGTGTTAATATTATGAACACACTATAGATGTATATATGTGTTTTTAAAGTATTATGGCTTGTATACAAGTATCTTTGAATAAAAAAACAACAAGAATCAAGTTGTTGTAAGTTTTAACTACGGATTTTCGGAGAAAACTTATATCGACTTTGAAAATCATAACTCATTCATTAAACTCAACGAAATGGGATGATTCTTGTCTCAAAAGATAGAATCTATGGTCTTAATACTAGATCTGTAAATTTTCTCAATTTATGTTTGGGCTTAAGACCGTCCAGAAATCATTTGGGGAAAACGAAAGTTTGACAGCTCAAAAAATGGCCAACATAGCGTTTTTTCACGAGCTTTTTCACCAACCTAAACAACTCGAAAAAGGTCCTTCGTAGATTCTAAAACATCCTTGTTATCTGTAAGTTATGTCTAGAAAAACCAAAGGCTAAAACCATTTTGGAGTTGGTCAAATCAGCCTCAAAGTAGGCCGAAAAACCTCCGAAAACGTGGAAAATTATATATATATAAACTACGTTTTAAGCAAATCTATTATTAAACTTGAATGTTGGGGATTTAAGACATTAACAATCTATAATATACCTATTTATCATATATTAGGATATTACGTCTTATTATCCATTTAGTGGACTCGCTTAACATGCCCTCCGGTGTCATACCCCATCAACAACGCAAAACTTGCATTTGTTGCGCCACTTTTGCATCACAAGTGTTCGGTGAGTCTTCTAGTACCCCTATTTCACTATCGATTTGGGGTGTGAAATACATGCCACATGTTTCATATGGACATCAAAACTGTTTATCTTCTTATACTGTATCATGTCTTGGTCCTCAAAACATCAGCCCTTAAGCATGCACAGACCGTTAATTGCATATTAGTTGTAAGCGCGGCTATATGTGGATAGACCTACTCGGTGAGTCATGTCCCCCCTTGCGGGTTGAGCACCGGTTCGGACTAACAGACGCTGCTGCATATATTAAACACAACGGATGGTATTACGTATGTGAATACTGCAGCATGGGGCAAAACTCATTTAATTAAGCTTCCGGTTGCATGATGGTTTATGCATACATACGGTCGATTATGGATTTTATAATGCAACCAATCTTTAATGTACAAACAACTGGTTCTTTTCGCGCGTTAACACCTATGAGCTCACAACAATTTATTCGATGAACGTATTTTAGACATGTATTTTTCCAGGTCATATTAAGGCAGTATAGCCTTCGATACGAGACCACTTCAGCTTCCGCATTGAAGAAGAGTGCAGCCTTTTTCAAACCGTCGGAGATTTATTTGCATTATTTTGGACAATTTATTAATTGTATGTTAAATCTCTGTACTTTGCGAACTACTCTTCTTCATTTACGGTTTGTAAAACATTTTTCTACCTTTAAGTTATAATCGATTGTATTTTTGAAAACGTCCATATAGATGGTCGTTCATTATGATTATGGTTACAGCTTCCGCAACCCTTCGTACGCCCGCTGCCACAACCTGAGGTACAGGTGTGGTGTACAGATTGGTATCGAGAGCCATAGTTATAGTGAACTAGGTTGCATTAGTACCCTGACTATTAACTGTACAAAAGATTTACTGATTTTTAGACATATTTGTAACTTGTAACATAAACTGAAAACTATGCATGGACCTGTGATAGCAGAAAACATTTGATCTCAACAAGATGATAATCATCTTGTCCGCTCAGAAGAGGGAGTATAACCCCTACTTAGCCCAATGCAATCCTGGAGTATTTTCCGAGGAAGACCCCCGACGGGAGGAGACCCTCGAGGCGTAGAACCCGACTGGGAGGAATCCGAGGAATAACCCTGGACGGAGAACAGGAGAGGGGAAGGAAGAGGATCCTCACCACCGACGGCCCCTGCTCGGTCCGATATCACCCGGCCGAACCATCCTCATAAGCGTATAGGCCTTATCCTAACGGCCCACAAGATGTTGTACACACCCCGAAACGGGTAAAACATACCAAGAAGGGAAGTCTATCGCATGTTCCCGACTGCCCTCCCCAACACCAATCCCCCGAACCACACCGGTGGTGACGCCCGAACGAGTGACTTGGATACCGGAGACCCCCGCGAATGGATGGGCAGATGGAGCGGAGTTCCTCCAAACTTCGAAGATCGGAGGACCATCCTCCGCACCTGTTCTCATCGCTCACTCCAAGAGCCCGCCGATCAGACCATACCACTTTTGCTCGCAAGGTCTAGCCGGCTGAAACCCAGATCCGGTCACTTCAACCTGGATATGGGGAGATGCCCGCTCGTTTAGAGCGGGAGGAGTTTTGCCAAAACTCAACAATATTGGGCCAACCAGACACGCCCTTGTATACAGCAGGACGGACGGAAGGAGCTGCCGGCACAACGAGCCGAGGCCAAGCCCGGATCGAGGAGTTGACTGCAGCGCCTAACGCAATGAAAAGGGAGAGACCCCCGATCACTCCCAAACTTAGTGCACTTCTATCTATCTTTTGGTACATGGTAGGAAAATATCATTGTACTCGTATAAGGACCTTCGGGTACTACCCCCAAACTCGAATGTAAGAACAATTTCGAATGTAACTGAAATTGCAGAGTTTTTATGACTGTGTTACTGATAGATATCAGTATTGTGCTTTACCGGCGACATTTACCTCTTTAAGACTTCAATTATCATTCACATTGCTTGGGTTTTTCTTTAACAAATTCCTTAAGTCCTAACTGCCGCCAAACGAACAAGACGCTGCTGACATTGATAGAGCTAGTCGCACCAAAGCAGTGTGCTGACATTGAGAGCTAGTCGCACAAAAGTGAGGCTGCCGCTAAGCCACAAAAATATGAGCAAATAAAGAGGAATAGCTACCAGCAAATGGAGACGGTGGTGCTCGCCGCACCACGGGAAGGAGAAGGCGGAAAATCCACGCAACAGGTTGTGGAATTAAAATAATAGGGGTTTTTTAAGTTGAGCAAACCCGGGTTTATTTCAAACGGAAATGAAGGAGCCGTTGGGATTGATACGATGGTTGAGGAAGTTGAATCGTCTTTCGCGTCAGGGAGTGCTGAGGGAGAGATAAGGTGAAGTTTGCTAACTCGACACTCTACATGTATTAGGCCCTCATTGGTCGGAATTCCTATGTCCGTCTGTAAGTCTCGATAAGCCTACCAGCTCACATGTCGCGCGTTGTAAAAGCAAATGAATGAGGAACGAGTACTGTGCGAGAACGAACTCCAGAAAATGGAATCGGAGTTCTGGAACATGTCAATGAAGGGGTTCGGACACGTTGCAGGATTACCACCGATTTCACGAGCTAAGTATCCTGTTTCCTCAAATGGTGACCCCCGGAGTTATCAAAAAGACTTGAACGTACATTATGGGGACTCGCATCCTCAAATTCAGGTAACGTGACTGCCGCAAACCCATCCACCTGCAGGATTCCATCAGGCATGGCCAATAATCTTAGGGACCAAGTAAGCCCGGAGGATGAAGCAAAGGCCGGGATACGAAAAGGAGTGGGAATACAAGACGGGAAGAATGCGGGGTCCCACTCTGGCTAGCTTACAAAATCTCATTGGCTCCCTTTCAAACTCTGTGTCATCAGACCTTGCTGATGTGCAAGATTCTCTCGAACTTCATCTTGCACAGCTGCAAACTCTGCTGTTCACAGCGACTGATAGGGAAAATATTGTAAAGCTAACATCCCTTGCTGATTCTCACTCCTCTTCTCTTCAGACCTGTCTTTCCCAGCTTACAGAGGTGAAGGATAACTTGGCTTTCTTAGTGACTAGCCTTGTTGGTCCCAAACCTTCTGCTAAACCTGCTGGCAAGCCTGCTGACTTTGTGGTCTTCATGAGACCAGGTGTTGAAGTGCTGGTGTTGAAGTCGCTGCTTCATCTCCTTCAAAGGGGGAGAAGTCATCTGCCTCGAAGACTAAGTCTAAGGGGGAGAAAACTTCTTCTCCTAAGGAGATACCAGTGTCTGCAACTCACACTGGCCAGCCAGCAGATGTCTTTGAAACAGGTACAGCTGAAGGTGCCTCTCCAGCTGCTATGCCTACTCAGGCTGTCTCTCCAAACCCTGCTCAGTCTAAGGGGGAGGAAGTCATTCCTGAGGACAGGCCTAGCAGTAAAAGGAGGCACTTAATTCTATCTGAAGAAGAAGAAGAGGAAATTCCTGAGGCTGCTGTCACTACAGCAGCTGCTAAAGGAAAAGAAAAGGTAGCTGATGATCCCATGCAGCAGAAGCAGGCAGAAATTCAATTTCACAAGGTCAGGGCTAAAGAGATGGGTCTTCCTATGCACAAGTACTTTGAGTTTAGAGAAGAACAGCTTCAAGCTCTGGAGGAATTGAGAAAAGAAGAAGAATCTGCTAAAGCTGCTAAATCCTTTGCACTCCAAGAAGCAAAGAAAATTAAAATGTCTACCTTGGAGGTGCAAAAGAAAATAATGGAAGCTGCCAGACAATCAGCAGGGGAGAAAGAGAAGGAAGTAGAGAAAGGTACTCAGGTCTCTGTGACCAAATCAACAGTACCCCATGCAAGAGCTCAATACCACTTTGACAACTTGGCTAAGAAAAAGTTTCATGATGTTGCTGAAAGAAGGCTAGCCAAGGAAGCAATTGTCAAAGCTGTCCCTGTATCAAGGAAAGGCAGTCAGTGGAAGCTTAAAATAACAAGGATGGGTGCAACAGGCCCAGAATTGGAAACTTATTACCACACTGATGTAGCTCAGATGGGATACAGGGAGTGGATTGAGCTGGCAGTTGCCCTGAGTGAATCAAAGTCTGAAACTGCTAAACAGATCAGGGCATATGTCAAGAAGTTGATGGAAAGAGTAAAGGATCTTGGCCTGATATCTAAGGAAATTAGTGAAGGTGTCTTTGTGACACATCCAAAAATAAAGGCCAGGAGAACAAAGAAGGACACAGAGATGGAGCTACTCCTTACACTGATCGAACAGGGCGACTATGCCATTGAAATGAAGGGAGTTGATCATAGCCTGCCAAGTGGAATAGAGTTTGAGGAATGCAAAATTATTGAAGAACTTGAGCTGGGGGCATTTTTTGTAGATCCCCTAACTCAGAAGAAGTGCTTCCAAAGAGCCTCAGAGCTATACAAAGTTGATCTGAGACAACTTGCCGCCTTCAGACTTGCAGTTTCATTTAGGCAGTCTAGCAAATGGAGAGCAGCCGTCTGGGATCAGCTCAGAGGCTTCTATGAAAGAGGAGAGCTCAATGATCCCAAGTTCATGGTCATCAGAAGTGAAGTTGAGGAACTTGAGGATACAAGAGAAGAACTGGAAAAGATGTTCCAGGATCCCCCTCCAATGGAGTAAAGTCCACCTGCCATCTGGGCAGGTGAAGAATGGAAGTTGTCCATCAGTTGGACAGGCTTACCGTTTTCTGCTCCCAACAAAAACAGTCCAATGTACATTAGTTGTACTCTATGTTACATATGTTGTAAATCCCTTTACATTAGTTGTAATATACTTTAGTACATCAGTTGTACTTTTGAAAGAACATGTGTTGTTCTAATGTAATAAAAAATTAGTGTATATATAAACTGATCTTTTACTTTACTGTAATGTTGTAATTTCAATTCAGCAAAATGTACTGTAAAAATATATATTGTTTTTTGATAAGACCAGCTTAGACTGGTTACTGCAAATAGGGGGAGATTGTTAGGCACAAAAAGGCCTCAGTCAAACCTGTTTTACATCTGAGGGGGAGATTTATAATCAAACCTGTTGATGCATTTGAAGGTTAAATTTAAGGCCTGTTATATGCCTTACTAAAGCCTAAAGATGATTTGCAATATTAGTCTAAAGCTGTTCTATGTGTTGCATGTGTTGCAACTAAGACAGTTGTCCAAGCTGTTCTGTCTATTGAACAGGCTGGACATAAACTGTCTACGCTGCTCTACACTGGTGAGCAGCTTGGGCACTTTTAAAGTGTTCTGTTCTTTGTGAACAGAACCTGTTCTTTGTGAACAGGCTAAACACTTCATGGAATATGTTTCTAAGTCATCATGTATTGTTTTTTACTACAAGATCAGTTTACAAAGTCGAAGACAAAGTGGAAAACAGAACTGCTCAGCCTGCCCAAGCTGTTCTGTAACATGAAGACAAAAGGTTATTTGAAAAAGGGTGACAGACCTTTTTCTTATATCAAAATAGGCCTTTACAAGGAAGAAAGACGCAAAGTTGACATTCCTAAATTAGTTAAAGGCAATGCAACAGTAGACAAAGTAAAAAAGACAAAAGTTCTGCACATGTGAAGACAAGTCTGCTTTTCAGAAAAGTGCAGAAAAGGTTATGTTGTCTTTTCAACAAGACTTCTCCTTTTTCATTCCGTCCAATGAAGATGTTTCTCTTAGATCCTCTGAGTGAGTATAAAAGGAAGCTTCTAAGGACAGAAAGAGTTGTGAAAAAAGCTAAGTGCTGAAACCAAGAGTGAACGTGCAAGTGTGTTTTTCATGCATGCAAGCCTTCTGTGTAAATCAGTATCTGTGTGTCTAAGCTGTTTTACATAAGCTGTTCCCTTAAGTCTTGTAAACACAGTGAGTGCTTGTGAGTGTATTCATTGTATTCTAGTTTGAGTTTGTCTTAGACTAGTAAACATACTGTTGTATCTGTCATCTCAGCTTGAACTATTCCGCATTCAAGCTTGTTTGTAATTAACAAATTGTTGATAATACATACAAACATTGAGAAAATAGTGTGTAGTTTTTAAATAGCTGTATTCACCTCCCCTCTACAGCTTAAAGCTATATACTTTGGGAACCTATCGGGACCTACACCCAATCATTTACCTCAAAGCTGATTGGCTTGTGCCTTCTATCGTAATAACTTTTCTGACGATCCTGGGCCGCTTTCATATTCTGTCTCACCAACTGAATCTTCTCATTCGTTTCCTGTAATAATGCCGGCCCAGCAATCGGCGTTTCACCGGTTTCTCTCCAACATGTAGGAGTCCTACACCTTCTCCCATACAACGCCTCAAACAGAGCTTTCTTGATTGTTGTATGGTAACTGTTATTGTATGAAAACTCTATCAATGGCAAATGGTCATCCCAATTGCCACCGAGATCCAACACACACGACCGCATCATATCTTCAAGGGTTAGGATGGTTCGTTCACTTTGGCCATCGGTTTGCGGACGATAGGCCGTACTCATTGCTATTCTCGTACCCAACCCTTCTTGTAAAGCCGACCAAAAGTTGGAAGTAAATCGGCTGTCCCGGTCCGATACAGTGGACTTCGGTACTCCATGTCTAGCAACGATCCCATCCATGTAAATGTGAGCCAACTTCTCCAATGAATAATTTTCAAGAATCGGTATAAAGTGTGCCGACTTAGTCAATCTATTAACTATCACCCAAACTGCATCATGTTGACGCCTAGTTTTCGGCAATTTAGTGACAAAGTCCATCGTTATGTGTTCCCACTTCCATTCCGGAATGGGAAGCGGTTGCAAACTGCCATAAGGTTGCTGGTGTTCGGCTTTCACTAACCGAAGAGTTCTGCATCTTTCAACATAATGACCAATGTCCTTCTTTAATCCGGGCTACCAAAAGTCTGCTTTAAGTTCGTTGTACATCTTTGTGCTCCCGGGATGTACAGAAAATTTCGATTGATGAGCTTCTTCTATTATTACTTTTCTCATACCACCGAACTTTGGTACCCAGATCCTCCCATATATACCTTTTAATCCCGACTCGCTTGTTTCCGTATTCTTAATTTGTACTCTAATATCCTCAGCACCAACATTCTCGTCTTTCAAGGCTTCTACATGGGCGGCTTTGACATCATCAATAATAGTGGAGGTTAATATCGTGGACGTAAGCATATAAAAACAATCCTTAGAATATGCTTTGCGGCTCAAAGCATCGGCTACCACATTAGCCTTACCAGGATGGTACAGTTTCTCACAATCGTAGTCTTTAATAAGCTCCATAGACCTACGTTGTCTCATATTAAGTTCCTTCTGACTGAAAATGTATTTTAAGCTCTTATGGTCCGTGTAGAGTTGACACTTAGTTCCGTACAGATAATGTCTCCATAACTTTAAAGCAAAAGTTACAACAGTCAACTCAAGATCATGAGTTGAATAATTCTTCTCATGCTGCTTCAACTGTCTTGAAGCATATGCTATAACCTTTCCACGCTGCATCAGTACAGTGCCTCCCAGTCTCGAGGCATCCGTATACACCACAAAATCGTCATTGCCCTCAGGTAAGGCAAGTATCGGCGCCTCGCTTAATGCCTTCTTCAGAACCTCAAATGCCTCTTGTTGCACGGTTTCCCAAACAAAAGGTACATTCTTCTTTGTTAATGCAATCAAGGGAACTGCAATGTTTGAGAAATCCTTAATAAATCTCCGATAATACACTGCCAGCCCAAGAAAACTTCTAACTTCGGTAGCTGATCGAGGCGACTCCCAGTTCTTTATTGCTTCAACTTTGGCTGGATCCACAGAAATCCCAGCCCCCGAAATCACATGTCCCAAAAACTGAATCTGTTGCAGCCAAAACTCACACTTTGAGAACTTGACATACAACTTTTCTTTTCTCAGCAATTCTAATAGTTCCCTTAGATGTTCAGCATGCTCAGCTTTAGTCTTAGAATACACCAATATGTCATCAATAAACACAATTACCGATTTATCCAACATCGGTCTACATACTCTATTCATTAGATCCATAAACACTGCCGGGGGTTGGTTAGCCCAAAAGGCATTACCAGAAACTCGTAGCGACCATACCGAGTCCTGAAGGCTGTCTTTGGCACATCTTCCTCTCGAACCTTCAATTGATGATATCCTGACCTCAGATCAATCTTAGAAAATACACTAGCCCCATGTAACTGATCGAACAAATCGTCTATCCTCGGCAACGGATACTTGTTCTTAATAGTCAACTTATTCAACTCCCGGTAATCAATGCACATTCGAATTGTGCCATCCTTCTTTTTCACAAACAAAACAGGGGCTCCCCACGGCGATGAACTCGGTCGAATGAAGCCCTTGTCCAACAACTCTTGAAGCTGTGTCATCATTCCTTTCATCTCGGTTGGGGCAATGAGATAAGGAGAACGAGCTACCGGTGCAGCTCCAGGGATCAGATCAATTCTAAATTCCACTTGTCTCCCAGGCGGCACGCCAGACAAGTCTTCCGGAAACACATCCAGGAATTGTGATATAACAGGCACATCGGCCAACGTCTTCTTCTCATCCTTAGCATCAATAGCATATGCTAAGTAAGCGTCACACCCCTTTGCAACAAGCTTTCGAGCTTTTGCAATGGTCAACAGACACAGATCCCCACTTCTCCTATCCCCGTAAATACAGATCTCACGCCCCTCCGGAGTAGTTATCTTTATCATCAGCTTCTTACAAACTATGTGAGCTTCATTCTCAATTAACCAGTCCATCCCGACAATCACGTCAAATTCACTAAACTCAATCGGAATCAGGTCCAAATTGAAGACTACATCTTCAATTACTAACGTGCAGTTACGGTATACGTGGTCTACCTTGACTAGAGTGTTACTAGCAGTTTCTATGTCAAGTATGGCAGATAATTTAGACAAAGGCATGGCAAGTTGTTGTGCAAACATAGTAGATACAAACGAGCGGTTGGCACCAGAATCAAATAGCACTCGTGCAGGTAAAGAGTTAACTATAAACGTACCCGTAACCACCTTCGGGTTTTCTCTGGCCTCCTCTGCGGTAATCTGGAATGCACGAGCTGGTGCCCTTTGTGGCTGGTTCCGGCGGTTTACTGAACCACCACTAGATCCTCCAGACGATCGAGTCGACGATGGAGCAGCAGCTGCTGGAGCGTTCTTTCGGCAGTTTCTACTATAGTGCCCCCATACACCACATTTATGGCAAGCATCCGATCTCCGTGGGCATTCATTCTGATAGTGGCCCAACTCTCCACAACAAAAACATGCACGTCCGTTGGTGCACTTGCCGAAATGTTCTAAATGACATTTGTTGCAGTACTGTGGCTCAGTGTTGATAGAGTACGCTCGAGCACGACCAGAAGAACTAGACTGTCAACGGAAAGACTGTTGCGGTGAATATTGGGATGATCGTGAAGAACCCGAGTAGCCTCCGTCGCGTTGACGTTTCAGTGGTGAAGGTTGTGTTGGGTTAGCTGAAGCAGCAGCAGACCCCATTACGTACCCTGACATACCCAGGATCTGTTCCACATTCCTGGCGGCTTCCAGTAGACCAGCAAAGGTGGGGTAGCGTACATTGCTCATTACCCTTCGGATTTCCAGATCAAGACCAGCCTCAAACCTGGTCACTTTTCTTTCCTCAGTATCCACCTGATGAGGCGCGAACAAACTCAGCCTCGTGAACTCTACCGCGTACTGGGACACAGACTTAGTCCCCTGAATCAACGTCATAAACTTAGCTTCTAGTCTTCGGCGCTCATCGGCCGGACAATATTGCTGAGTGAAAATTTCAGTAAACTCAATGCATTTATCATCGAATTCCACCACATTATTGCGTCTTTGGTGAACATGGCAGTAGCGAACCGGACCATATCCTTCTCAGCACAATCATTGATTCGGAAAGTCTTTTCTGTAGCTGTTATCCACTCCAATGCAGTAACAGCATCACCCAACCCAGTGAATTCAACTGCTCCATTTCCCTTGAAATCTTTAAACCGACAACCTCTGGGCTTGTTAGATGACCCAGTGTTGTCATCTTGCTCGTCATTGTTTCCCTCTCTTTTCTTATTCTTCTTTTTCTCTTCTCTTCGCTTAGCCTTGGCCTCATCTCGAGCCCGAAACTGATCTTGTATCATCCGATTTTGCTCAGCCATCATGGCTAGCATCATTTCTCTCGTCTCTTCCGGTGTCATTCCTCCTCCAGACATGTTCTGAAATATAAAACATATAACTTGTTTAGTAACATGTCATTTATTTAGAGACACTACCCATTTGTCCCTTATGATAATCAATGTCCTATAATTACTAGATCGTACCTTATCTTAGTTCAGATCATTACTTAATATCACTACATATCATCACTTAATGTTTGAGACCAAGACCTCACGAACACTTGAATCTCAAACTACTGCTCTGATACCATCTCGATGTGACACCCTTGCCACATTAACCACCAATTACAAATCACCCAGGATTAATCACCAACATACAGTTATATAATGATCTGATAACTTAATTTAAGTGCGGAAGCATAAAATACGAAATAAAATAATACAAACTTGTGCCCAACACACTACGGTGCTACATAGGTTACAATTCTAAGTCTACAATCTCAAAAGCATTACATCATCCCAAATTTTTGTTACATCAGTAATTCCATAAACCAAAATATCAAGATAGACAGTAGCAATCTTCAAATACTTCAACAAACGCCCTAGCTAGATGGTCCCGCAGCGGATTTCCATTTTCCTGTAAAAATGTGACAACTGAAGGGGTAAGCGAATTGCTTAGTGAATACCATAAGATTTTACACATTCCACAAATCTTTATGATGCCACCCAGAGTAACCGCGGTAACACATACCGTATACTCCACACGTACTCAAAGTACGCAAACCCGAGCCGCAGCTCCTTCGAGTTGACACTCAGCATAAGAAAACCAACCATCTGAGGCAGACATTACATCGGGGATGACTTACTGTCTATCCTGACCACAGAGGTGTCAAACTCTTGGTCATATAGCACAGTAACATCAGAGTTCAGATGCGACCACGCAGGTCCATCAAAAGGATGCACAACAAATGAACGGACATGCAACAAGTATGAATGTGCATCAACATATACGCATGTTAGTAGAGTGCCAAACGAATATGAAACAACATGCCTCAGCAGGCAATGCAAACATAAAGCAGATGCAGCAATGTTAAAATCAAAGGTACTCACAGTGGGTGCGTTATTAACTTTATCCAAATTTTATTTCTCCTCGGGCTTTCAACCGGATCCACAAAGTACCCCACTGTGGGTTAAACAACACCATAAGGGACCTGTTAAGTCAGTTGCAACAATATCTTGCGTCAAAAACTGTTTAATTTCATAAAACCTTAAATTTGTAAGTTTTCCAATATTTGATCCCCATTTCGGATCAAAGATAATTTCGAATCCCATTTCGGACCATAACTAAGTTCAAACTTCAACTAAGTTTGAACCCATCTCAGGTTCAAACCTAATCCTTTGAGTAACTTTTGTAATTTTATGCGATGTCTATGTGTTTCATTCAATATATTCGAGATTGTGGACAATTATATGCATCAAATTCGAATTTGGGGGGTTAAAGTCGAACCCCATTCTCGACTTTAGGGTTAAAGTCGAACCCTATCTCGAATTTAGGGACTAAATTCGAACCCTATGTTGTTAAACTCAAATACATAATAATTATTAATCCTCAAACTTCATAGCTTCTTAAAATAGCAACCAACTTTGATCAAAATACAATTTAACTTAAATTACAAATTTTAAACTAATAAACCTCAAATACAGAAAATTTTAACATCAGGATGTTACACCCATCCCTTTCAAATTGTTTTACCAGAGCATAGATATCATTTTGCAACAAATTCCATTCATGCTTAATGAACTTGAAAGTGAACCCATCGGGACCAGGGCCTTCTCACTACCACAAGCCCATACAGCAGACTTGATTTCCAGTATTGAAAATGGAGCAGTCAAAAACTCATTTTCCACATCACTGGGACTTCCGAATTTGGGCCTAAGCAATAAAGTCTCCTCGAATTTGATTGAAAAAAAATTATACACTTCTTCACCAATTCTCTTAGGATCATCAACCCATAAACCATCCATTAATAAGCCATTAAGCCTATTTCTACAAAGATTAGCCTTTATTGAACCATGAAAAAAACGGGAATTTTCATCACCATCCACCATCCAATTAATTCTAGCTTTTTGTTTTAAATCCAAAGATTTCACACTCTCTTTCACAGATTTCTTTCATCCACAACTTTCTTTCCGATAATTCATTTTCTTTAAAGGCCTAGACTCTGCAAGTTTTTCAAAGTCATCAACCTTCCTTTTGAGTATACCAATCTCCGATCTTTCTTTATCTAACACCTCACATTTCCACTTCTTTAGATCTTCTTTGACAGCTTTGAGTATTTTATGAAATTTCCAATCAGGTTTTCCAACTTCTCTCCATCCATTCCATGATTTTTCCACAACCGCTTGAAACTCCTTATGGGAAATCCAAGAATTATAAAATCTAAACGGAATAGGGCCAAACCTTGCACCCAAACAAGATAAGGATGTTGGACAATGATTAGAAAGATGATCTCTGTTAAGTACAGTGGCAGAAGCCTACGACCAAAATTCAAAAAATTCAAACGAAAATCCTATCCAACTTACTAAGAGATGAACCATCTGCACTAATCCAAGTAAATCTTCGACCCCCAGCTTTAATTCTGAAATTTCAACCCCAGAAATAAAGCAAGTAAACTTATCAACTGCAGCTTGTGAGTACGAGGATCCTACTCTTTCTTCCTTGTTTCTGAGTTCATTAAAATCTCCCATTATTACCCACACCCCACTGTTGGAAATTATTTTTGACTTCAAATCATCCCACAAAGAATACCTACTCGACAGCAAACAAGGAGCGTATACATTTGCTACAAAAAGAAACTGATTGATACCTTTTAACGTACACGTACAAACAATAATTATTATCAAAATTATTTTTTATATAATTTATGTATACATATAATATATATACACACACAATCTAAATTAAAAGGTTGATAAAAAATTCATTACACGAGTTTTTTTTATCACTTATAAAACATGAAAAAATATTACTAAAGTATAAAACTTTGACAAATTTGTATTTGATGATAAAATAAGTGAAATAAAAATAATAAAATAGAAGTAACTATTGGTTTAATAATTAAAAACAAAAATTTTATAACAAAATTTCCAATATTTATTTTAAACATCTAATTCGAATAAAACTAAACTTAATTAATATAACAATAACAGATATATAACTCAATAAACATAATAAATATCTTTTAATTAAAATGCATGATCAATCTGACACAACAAAACCCACATAACAACCACCTATAAAACCATTAAATGTGATTAACATTTAACATTGATAATACCATTTCATTACGCAAAAGTAAACAAACAACCTTTTAACTCAACTCATAAATTTCACATATATTGCATTGTCGGGTAGGTTTTGTCACGCTTGTTTTGATTTTCTTTATTCGACGCAAGTAACTCCATCGGTTTGACATAAACTCCAATAGACTAAACGAAAGATTTGTCAAAATCGCTAATCGTTCGACCATGAAATCCACCAAAACTTGAAGTCGGTCCAAAAACATAGTTGAACTTAGTTGAGTCATATTTTTCGGAACCAAAGGGTCCATGTTTGCGTTTATTGGTGTGAAATACAATCGACTCCAATCCATAACCAGTATCATGACTACCACTGATCGAAACTAAAAACTCCGATGGGTAATCAAAACTCATCTGAAAATTTCAATTAAAATTAAACATTTTACATTAACCCAAAACTATATATATATATATATATATATATATATATATATATATATATATATATATATATATATATATATATATATATATATATATATATATATATCAACAAAAATAACATAATGTTTAATTAGTATTTACCAATAAAGATATGACAACATTTTTAGATCAATATATTGAAAGAAGATTATGAAAATTAAATTTTATAATGTTTTCTCAGTAAAAAAATTATGTTATATAAAACTTTATACTTTGTTACATTTTTTGTAAGATTTAACTATATGTTATCTGTGCTATAAAATTATGTTACGGGTACTGTAGATGTACGAATTAAAAAGGACACGCATGTATTGAGAGAAAAATGTTGGACATGGTTGAAGAGAATTGTCAAGCAAGTCATGTTCAAGAACTTACTATAATATTTTCTCTTATCTCAATATAAACATTCAGTATTTTGCGTTCTTGATTCATGTTCATAATTGTTAAATTGCTTAATTGAATGTTGAATGTTGGATTATCAATTGGTATCAAAGCCTAACATGGTTCAATTTGTGTGATTTTTTGTGAATCTAATAATTATTTTTACAAACACTGTGATATCATTTTTTTTCGAAATCAGAAAAACAAATAAGTTTTTTGATTTTCTGGATGAAATGAAGTGATAATTGGATCCAAGGTGTCGTTTTTAAAGACGAATTTATTGAGATTAATATCAGGTTTTAATTCCAAACACACTGATTTTAATTTGGAATTTTCTGAATTTTTGAAAAAAGTCGTGTTTTTCACGTTTTTGGTCTATTTCTGTGATTTTAATATGAAAATTGACAAAGTTGTTTTTCAAAAAGTGTTTCTGAATGTAAAACGAACCTTCGAAATCAATTTGAGGTCAATTCATGAATTTTTGTTGAAAAAGTTTGAATCTGAACTTGTTTTTATTGAGAAATGATAAAACTCGGGCAAAATAGAGTTCATCGTGTTAATCGAGTCTTATAAAGAAGCACTCGAGTTTCATCAAGTTTTATTCGAGTTTGATGCCTTTGATATTCGAGTTTGATGCCTTTGATATTCGAGTTTGATTCCTTTGTTATTTGAATTTGATTTCTTTGTTAATCGAGTTTCATTTTTTGTTAATCGAGTTTAATTCATTGTCATTCGAGTTTATTTCTATGTCAACCGAGTTTGAGTAGGAATCAATCGAGTTTAGTAATTATTTGATTCGAGTTTGAGCCAAGTATCATTCGAGTTTCATACTTTTTCAATCGAGTGATACTTTGTTATTCGAGTTTAGTCATTCTTAATTCGAGTTTGATCCTTCATTATCCGAGTTTTATACTTCATTGATCGAGTTTCATACTTCATTGATCGAGTTTGATATAGCATTGATCGAGTTTGTTGGTTAAACACCCGAGTTTCATCATTAATCACCCGAGTTTTTCTAACTTTTGACTATATGACCTTTGCTGCTTAAATTGGTCATAACTTTTAACTGGAACATCGTTAGAAGCCTATCTTATGCCAAATCGAAGCTTGAACCGAGATCTACGATTTTTAGAATAGTCAAAACTAGTTTGGGCAATTTTCGAGGCCTAATTCGACTACATAAAAAAGTTACGGGAATTTTACTACAAAAAGCTGAAATTTCAACGTCAAAAAGTCAATTCAAAGCTGATTTTCAACAAGACATCATTCACAGATACATCTTTCAGTGTTCATAAAGTTTCATCAGATACCACTCATCAAAAGTCCATAAAAGATCTTGGAAGTTCAATATCAACAATTCAAAATGGCAAATGATCATAACTTACTGAATCTGAACATATTCGTATGAACAATTATGATATTCTTGTTCAATTAAACACAGATAATAGCTTTTGCTTTACATGATGTCAACAGATTGAAAGAACTAGTTTTAAATTTTAAAGAAAACCAGAAAGTTTTAAATTTTGAGATTTCTGTGCATAAATTGAAAATATCTGAATTATCAAAAAAACTTGATGATTCTAAACAAACAATTTTTCAGAATGCAACTCAACTGAAATATCATTTGCCTGAAAGATCTAACCTTTACAAGAAAGTTAAAGATCTTGAAGAAACACTTTCAAAGACAAATCTTTCTGATCAAAATTATGATTCAAACAAATCTGAAGAACTTTTTGCTCTTTAAAAAGAGTTTTTGTTAACTAAAGATTTACTTAAGAAGGAAAGAAATGAGTTCTTACTTAAAGAACAAGATTTCAGAACAAAATCTAAATTGTTTGAAGATGAAAGAAAGATGTTCTTAATTAAGGAACATTCTTTCAAACTTGATTGATTATCAATCGTTTGATAATGATAGAAATTCATATTTGGTCATCATCAAAGGATTAGAAGATCAAATACTGCATCTTTCTAAACAATTTCATGTTTCTCCTTCTTCAAATGAATCAGAAATTAATAATTCTAATGATTGTTTGAAACATACGTTGATCATTCTGATTTATCTTCAGAATGTCTAAAGAATCTAACTGAAACACCTAATCTTGATTCAACTTCAGATTTTAAACTAAAATATCTGTTAAAGATAAACAAAGGCAAAGATAAAATAGTTGAAGAACTTCCTGTCAAGATTCATCCTCGCGAATCTTCGAAATCAAAATTTTTAAAAGTTTCTGAAAATACTGGTTATTTTTTTCAGAAAACATCTTCACAGAAAAACACCAAGTATTATCAGAAACAGGCTAGAACCGGATAGATTTTCAGGGAAGAGTTTGCAAAATTCTGATCATTCAAATTCAAGTTTCTTTCGTAATTCAGATTTTCAATTTCATTATACTAAAAGAAACTTGATTTTTGAATGTGAGAGAGAAGCAAAGAATTACAATCTGCAATGGGTACCTAAAACTGTACTGAAATGGTTACCAAAACCAGTTTAGAGATGGGTACCCAAAACTGCTAACAAGTCTGGATCCAAATCGGTTTGGATACCAAAGACATCTTAATTTTTGTAGACAACATAGGCTTCTACTCACAACAGAGTAGGACCCGGACTTCACCTCAAATGGCTTTTAGTCAAATCAGACTAGACCCCGTTCTTAAGTTCAACAAGGTTTACAGTTATTTCAGACTGAAACCCGAGCTTTTGCAACAATGACTTCTGCACACATTAGTGTAGAACTCGTACTTCATTCAAAGGCTTTCATGTAACATCCTCAAATTTGATATAATAATTAAACTACTAATTATACACTTAATCTATAATTGAGTGATTTATTTATGTTAAATTTTTTATAATCATTTAAAGAGGAAATGTATATTAATATTATTCTACAAAAACTATAAACAAATGAATGAGACTTATGTGTATGAAATTAGTTGAACTCACACATTGTTGTAATAACCTTATAATAATGATACTAATTTAATTAGTAAATTTCCAAATGAATTTCAATTTAAATATCTTAATTATAATTATTATAAGATTTTAGCTACATGATTTGCTTACTTGTACCTCGTGCTTAAAACTTGTTAATTGAAGAATTACATAAGTACAAGTTATTTAAGCCTTGTGTACAAGAGTCTAAAGCTTGCTAATAAAATACTAAATGAATTTTACCTTTATAATTGATTATGATTAACTTAAAGAGTTTGGTCACAAGTTTTAATTACTTGCACTATGTGCTTTAAACTCTTGTAACTTGGAATCCATACTTTATGTACAAGACTCCATGTTAGATGTACAAGTCTCTTGAGAATCTATGGATTTAAAATGCAAGGGATAAAGAGGTGGGGTTGAAATTGAGTAGTAGCAAGATTTAGAAGGGGTGCTTATGTAAATTACATGACCGATTGAGGGTTTTTAAACAACCCAATCGGTGTTGTCCCCATTTCTTCCTCTTCTTCACTTTAATTCTGCATCGTAACACAAGGAGTTAGGGCTGGAAGTTTACTTGACGATTAAGAGAATTAAAGCCACCAAAACTCCCACCACAATCAAGGTAATTTAACTGTTTGTGTAAATGTTTATGTAACCCTTCTTCCTTCTTCATGATTAAACATCTTTATGGTTCATGAATATAAAACCATAATTACTCCTTGGTGGGTTAAAGAAGTTTGATGATGAATATATAATTAAAAATATGGTTCTGGAGTTATAAACTCCATTAAAGGCAAATTGTAAAGGAAATAAAGTTTTTATATGAACATTGAATTGAAGAAAGTTTTAAAAACCAATTCAATTTGTCTGTGTATGTATGTTTGCCATCATCTACTCCATTTTCATTAAGATTCATGAATATAATGTGTGTGCATGAAAATCTAAATTAATTTCTGATTCCAAAAGAAATAGTAACTTATGAATGAAATATTGGTACAATTCTGAGTTAAAACCATAAAGAAATCCTTAAATTTTCATGGACTTGAAATTGAAAAATTATTGTATTAAATCCAAGAATCTAATTAGTGAAGTAATTGGTTGTTTGAGTTATTTATGATTAAATAATGTTTATATATGTTTGTAGTAGTCAAAAAGTACCTAAAAACAACTTCCTAAGTGTTTTTAATTGAAAAAAACGAGTTTGAAGCGAAAGGGTTACGAGCAGGACACCAAAAATGGTGTTTCTGGGGTGCTGTGCTAAGTGACTCGGTGAGTCCCTAGAGTGACTCAGCGAGTGGGGGTCAGATTTGGCCTAAATTGATTTCCAGCATGTTTTGACTCGGCGAGTCGCCTTCCTGACGCGTCGAATCGAGCCCCCGTACACACAAAACACTTGATTTAAGCCCTATAATGATACTATAACATCATGGGATTATCCTATACTTATATAACACTTAAATCAACCTTAAACATCGCCCAAAAGTCGATAGAACTCAATAAGAGACGTATCGGTGTCGATAAATTCGGAAACTTAAACCGAAAACGCTTAAACACTTCAAATGACTTCCAAATCTTATAATATACTACTATAAGCTTATGAATACTTTGAATATCATTATTTTATAGGTTTGGAGCTGAAAGGAGTGTCGGTTGTCGGTTCGGGATGTTAAGTGGCTTATTGGCTGTATTGAGCATTAAAGGCTATTATAGCCTATTGTACTGTGAGTTCTAGTATAGATATGTGTGTGTTGCATACATAATTACATGTTTATTTTAATTATAACATTGTGCATATCTACTGAACATCATTTTATATGACATACTGCCCTAGTTGGCAGTTTATTGTTTGATCATCGTTTACAGCCAGCATACCTCAGTTGATACTTTTCATTACTCATATTAATCTTCATGCTATTCTTGAAGATCGTTCCTTTCATGTTTCATATGATTTCACTTGAGTACCTCATTGTGAGCTACGCTCATTTATCATTGGCCTCATTGTGAGCTACGCTCATTCATTCATACCGAATTCTCCCATAATATCCCATGAGCTAATTCTTTCATGAAAATCTGATTCATTTCATATCTTCTATCAGATTTTTCATTTCATTATGATATCTCCCGACGCACCATTCCCCAAATTCATTCTAAATTTCATCTCCTAATTCATCTTAGCTGAAACTCCTAATCATTCTTTGTGTGATATACCATGGGCTGAAATGCTTAAGATTATTTCTGCTAACTCCGATTATGCACCAAATTGTGTGATAGACATAAACATCGCTTTTATGGTCTAACTAGAACCGGAAGACCTACTCAAGGAGCAAACTATCTATAGTTTGTGTGGGTGAGGGCTCTCTAGGTCTATTAGTTGAGAAGTGTCAGTTATCACAGGATACTAACATGGTCAACCAGAGGTAAAATGTAAATGAGAGTGGTATATTGAAAGGAGATGGTGGTGCATCGGATCATGATTTCGCTATAAAGCTGACTGAATTTATTTCTCAAAAGTGAGCCGGAGGGAGCTTAGTTGAAAAATGCTGAGAGCTGAGAGTTGAGAAAGGATTTGAAGAAAATATAATCCTACCTACACTGTGTCGGCTGGGTAAACCACATAATCTATCAAGCCCTAGGCGACTTGATATTGAAAAAGACGTCATGGATCTAGTGACACATGCACTTAACCCCACCAACCACTCAGTTATCTCTCAAAAGATTTCTGTTTCAATAATCATGGAGGTATAGCACATTTCTATCGATATATCATTTGGATATTATTGATATTGAAACAAGGAAGACATTTGCTCCGGTCTCCGACTTCATTTGATGCACATTGTGTCTAGAGCTGATTATATACACTTTTAGGACACATCGAGTCTAACAGTCTGCGTGACTATAAACTGTTAGTCCAAGGTGACTAAGCCAGAACAAATAAGAGTGATTCTTTCATGATAAAGGATTTCACGATGACTATTTGGAAATCCTACCAGTGTTTACAACACGCCAGTGCTGAAAGTAGGTCACATAGATTATGTCTATTGTGCAAACAAGACTCCTATGTGGACCTGGACTCTATTAATTAAAAATGAATTTGTTTCATTTTTCTCAAAGTAGAAAAGCTTTGTTTATTTTTGAAAGGAATAAGTATCAATTTCAGGGGAAGTGAGATATGTTTGTTCTAAATAGGGGGAGATAATATCATTTTGAGGGGGAGAGTGACAAACTTGTAATATTTTTGAATTGTAATTGTTGTTGTATGTCTGCTACTGAAAATTCACTGCATCTACGTCTCTGAAGATTTCAAATGATGTTCATATGTCTTATGATCATCATGAGGGAAAGAAAAGCTATATTTCAGAGGCATCTGTTGAAGTAGTTTGAAGATAATTGCAACAACAGTTCAAGACAATTGCGACAACTACAGAAGATTTGAATATGAAAACGATAAGATGTCTATGATTGATCAAGTGACAGAATCAAAAGCTATTCATGGTTTAAGGGGGAGAGTTTGCTTAAAAGAAAAGAGAAGATTAGTGAATAAGAGATATGAAGATCAGGGAGACACAAAGAAATTCAGAGATCAAAGAGAAGAAAAAAGAAAAGGATTGAAGTTCCTAATTTAGACTTTAAATGAAAATTTGCTTTCATCTCTAAGGGGGAGATTGTTGGGTACATTTATAAATAGAGATGAAAACAATTTTATTGTAAAAGTTCAGGGATAGTTTTGTAAATAATCAATTCTTGTAAATGTGTATAAATATGAGATGTACGGATACTATAGATGTATGAATTAAAAAGGACACACATGTATTGAGAGAAAAATGTTGGACATGGTTGAAAAGAATTGTCAAGCAAGTCATGTTCAAGAATTTACCGTAATATTTTCTCTCATCTCAATATAAGATGTTTTAGTCATATAAAAATGTTTAATTATAAAAATGAGTACTTAATATAATTAATTTATTTTATTATTAAAAATACTACATTTTATTTTAAAAATAAATAATCTAAACTCAAAACTTTATTATTTAGTTTTTAATTGATACTAATGATTATTTATATTTCTTTATAAATAATTTATTATTCATTTTTATGTGTTTTACATTAAATTAATTTTACTGTTTTCATTTATTTTTTTCAATTAGTTTATTGTTTTATAATAATAGAAATAATAATAAAACAATATTAATAATTATTATTAAATAAACAATGGTAAAATGATCATTTTAATAGCCTAAGGACGAAAATTATAACAAAACACCAGACTGAACACACCTTTTGTGTAAAGTATCCACACATGGACCAGATATATAATTTACCCTTTTTAGTTTTTTTTATTCTCCGGTAATTATAAGCAAGGCCATAATTTTCGTTATCACAACCATTTAGTCCATTATTTATTTTTGAAGGTGTGTTTTGATGCGATAGAATAATTATAAAAAAGTATGATAAATCCTTATTGATCAAATTAAATAGGATCATAGAACTCCGATAGGAGATTAGCATAATAGTAAGGTGTTTTCTCTTCCTTTTAATTTACTTACTATTTTTTCTAGCTTTTTGAAGGTGGTGATACACTGATACCTTCATTCTTTAGCAACATTAAAGACTTTGGTATGCTAGAATTAAAGAGATCTCCTAACACGACGAATAAATATTTTGAAAATGGTTTATTTCGATATTAAGATGTTTGGAATCCATAATTTAATTAAATATTTTTGAATAGTTTATTTAGGTAACTAAAATTTACATTAATACATCTTTATATAAATTATCAAGTTTTAAGTATAATTTTTCTATTATAAGCTTTTATTAAGATCTTTATGACATTAATACGATAAAGATATCCTTTGAATTAAGATATACATTAGTTAATAAAATATAAATTTGGTTAAAATAATATTTTTGATAATGTGTAACATACATATAAATTCTATACTAGATCTATAATAATATTTACTTCAATAAATAAATTCAAATATTTAAAATGATGAATCTAAAATACAGCCAGTTAATAAAACAGATTGTAAGTACACATACACACATAACCAGGTTCAAAAAAGTACCTCTCGAAATCAAATTCACCCGAAGGTACCAACCTAAAAAAAAACTTTTTTTTTAAATTTTTTCTCATAATCATGTTTAATTTAATATTATACGCATGATATTAGAATTTTATATACATTCAAAACTTTTGTGTTCTTAAAAATTATGTGAATATTCAATGCATATTTATGTGAATGGTCATCCAAGTGAATGATCATTCACACCATTCACATGATCTATTTTTATCACAATATTTATGATGTTCATTTTGAAAAAAAAAAGTATTTTAGTGTTGTCTTATACATGTCTATTCAAAAAAAATATATATGTGAATGCTCATCCACATTAGGGTATGCTGGAATCTCATAGTTACACTGATAAACCTGATTTTACACACACACACACACACACACATACATACATACAAAGTAGCCGTGTTACATGCCGTGTCGAGCTCATTAGGTTAGGAGTTAAGACGGACTGTGAACATGACACGATTCGTGCCTAAAATACAGATTGCGATAGATTTGACGGATTGCGATAGATTTGAATGTCATAACTATGTCTATGTGGTTAGGTTACAACGATAACTAATCGGAATCATAAATAATTAAATAATTAGCAACCCTATGTCGATTATCCATAATTCCTCCCAACCCTTAAACCCGAAGTCGTTGGCGTCCTTACTTAAATCTTTAAGTTTTCGTAATAAAGCTACAATTATTTTTCCAAAGTTTCGCTCAACCACTTTCTTCCATCAATTAGTTTTATTATTAGTTAATAACTATCGTAGAATAATAACGATAACCACATGCTCCCTGAGGAGACGATCTCACTTACCCTAACTATAAGTTAAGGTGATTGGTGTTTTTATAATTTATTTTTGAACGCTTTTCGACGAGCGTTGTCAAAAATGGCGCCGTTGCCGGGGAGCTAGTGCGCTTATTAGTTTTGTATAACGATAGTTGTTTAGGCCTACTTTGGTTTATTTTATTTTATTTTATTTGCATTAATTTTTTTTAGTTTTTATTTAGGTTTTTTTTAGTCTTTTTTTGTTTAAATGTTTGGAATGGAATCTTCATATGATTATGATTACTATCCATCCAAAGATAGTTACCCGGATTATAATGATCAATACTATTTAAATGATAATCATGATTCTTACTACTTGAGTCGTGATTCATACAATCCATGGGCACGATATCCGGTTTCCGATGAGTATTATTATAATGATTATTATCCATCTCAGCGGCGATTATATGATGAAAATCGGTGCTATCAAGAGAATGTTATGACATCCATTAGGGAATGCATGACATTTATGGAGGCAAACACCAAGCATCTTCAATATCTTGTGAACACATGGGGACAAATCACCGAATTGTTTTTAAAACAAGAAGCTGAGAGGGAGATATACATGGAGCCGGATGGCGACTTTGATGATGAGCGAGGATTCGAGCATCAAGATATCCATCAAGAAACGTCCTCAGAATTGTTGAACTCTAACGAGGAAGAGAGAGTCGAAAATGAAGTTGCTATAAAACTTGATTCACTGCTAGAACCATCAACGGAGACAACTCCATACTTCGGATTCCCTTATTTTAATTATTATTTGAAAAGTTTTATGCCTGAAACTAACTCTAATTCAATGTTAATTGTTTTTCATGATGTTTCAGGTACCTATGGAGTACGAATTGCACGAAGGGGAAAACCGATCAACTATCCGGGTAACGTGTGTGGACAAGGTGACAAACCACCTTGAAGAGGTACCGTCTAGCTGAAGAGGTAAAACTTAGCGCTTCTTGGGAGGCAACCCAATGAACTTTGTGGGTGTGTTTAATAGAAACCCTCACGAGACAATAACTCGTCCACTCGGGCTACCGGGGGTTTAAAGGCTTGTTGCAAATGCTAAGTGTAATCGTGTTCCCTACGAAAGTGAGGTTTAGTTTATATTTATGCTTTAAGTTTTCTAATTATTTTTATATATATTTTAGTGCATTATAGTTTATAGTTCTCAAATGCATACCATTCATGATTTAAAAGAAAATATAGGTGCAGTAGGGAATTAAGTTGGGGAGGTTTGCACTCACCCCAATTACCAATGCTTAAAATGATTTAACTCACCTTTTAATTAAATCATGATATGAATCGCTCATATGCATTTTAGTTTATTGCATTTAATTAGTTGCATCTTTATAATTTGTCAATTTATTTTGTATTATTCTCATGACTTTTAAGTAACATAACGAGAATTGGTAGATAATTAGGTTAGGGAGGTTATTCTTACCCCAACTGCAGCTTCAAAACGACTATCTCGTTATTTATTTAACTATGTCATGAAAATAAATACATTCATTTTTAGGCATGGTTTTGCATTATTCGTACACTCATCCACTTGAATCTCAGTCCAATCTATATTGCTATTGGGACAATGTTGTCCAGATTTGAAGAGGAAGATTGACTTGCAAGGAGATGTGGTTATATGAGTGGATGTTTACATTGCGGAAGATAGAAGGCGATAAACCTTAGGATTTTGAATTCAATGACCAGGTTCCTCCGTTCCTTTTATTATGCTTTAATAATAGTGTGTGAGTGTTCGTGCATCTAAGTTAGTACAGTTTTCATGATTTTTAGTTTTTAGTTTTTATTTTGTATTTGTGTGTTCACCCTTGAATAATAGTTGATTGATTAACCAAAAAAAGTAGAAATGCAATGGTCTTATCTCCCTAATATATTTTGGTTTGAGCACGTAACTTAAAATGATGATTCTAGTTAGGAAATAGATTAATACCAAGTGATATCAATGATGATCCAGTTAAATTGAAAATTATTAAAAAGAGTCATAATGAATATGCATGCATGAGATTAATAAAAGAATTTGAGTATGTTACACTTGTGTGTGGTTTCAAAGAATAAAACACTTTATCAAAACCAACGTTTCAAAAGACATCGATACATCTAAGCAATAAGGGGGAGTGTTGCAAATAAACCGGTGATACGTAGGTGCGTAAATTGAAAGGGGCGGTCTAACAAGTTCGGAAAAGAAGTCTGAGGGGTATTCTATACCTAATCCCCTGAATCCAACTCGTTTAGGAGCGGTTGATCAATTTACCGTTACATGGACTCGTTAGAAAGTCATGTTAAAACCCTTATATATAAACTTGACGTGTTATTCGTTTTTATCTTAAATATTTTATAACGTTAATACATTTTGAATTAATTGTAATTTTTAAGTATAATATATAAACTTAACAAAAACATTTATATGTTTTGATTTAACGAAATGTATACTGATCGGGTCATTTTATACAGACTTTAATGTGTTTAAATGATATAATTTTATGTATTAAGTCTTGGTATAATGCTACATTTTATTGTTATTTATCAATTGAAGGATTAAAGCTTAAATTGAGTTAAAGGTGGGTAAAATGATCCTTAGAATGTTTTACTATTGACAAATCTCACTATGTATGTAGGTAATCCTCTCAAGAATAAGTCTGGCAAATTTGAGCGCAATCGGAGAACATTTATAGAAAGTCAAGCGCAGAGGGGGGCGCAGCCCTGCTCCCCAACCGAGTGCTTAACAGAATGATTTTTTCTACCAAAATACGCGATCGTAGACCCAAGCGCAGGGGGGGGCACGCATGCGCTCAACCCATTAAAATAATTTTCAGCGTTTTTTTAGGGTTTTAAGGTTGCCTATATATATGAGAAGCTGCCAGACGAAAAGACACACATATTTTGATGAAAAGTTGAAGAGAAAAAGAGTAAGAAAGGTCCAGATTCATCACTCACGATGTAGTCTTCGCAAAACCAACGACGAAGAGTTGAGGTTTGGTTCCTTCTACGCTCCATCTTTCCCCCATCAATCCGACAACTACGAAACATGTTCCTGACAAGTTCAATGTTTCATACGCGTTGGTTAATGATCATATCGTTATCGTTCAAGGGTTTGTTTATTAGCTAAGTGTTTATGTTGTTTTCGTTAGTTTAATCATTGTAACGAACGATATGTTTTATCTAGTTTTCTGTGTAATTATTATTTAAAGATGTTGTTCCGTTCGTTTCTATTTCTATCTTTATTGTAAGACGCATCGTAGCCGTGTTACATGTCGTGCCGAGCTCATCAGGTTAGGAGTTAAGACGGAATGTGAACATGACACGATTCGTGCTTAAAATACGGATTGCGATAGATTTGAATGTCATAACTATGTCTATGTGGTTAGGTTAAAACGATAACTAATGAGAATCATAAATAATCAATATAAAAGGAATAAAGCAGTCAAATGTGTTACAATTAAAAAATATTTAGATCAAAATGAATAAAACCCCAAAATAATTAGAATAAAACGATAATAGATTTTAGTGAACATGTTCAATCTAATTCGACAATAGATTTTAGTGAACATGTTCAATCAGATTCGACAATGGGTTTTAATGAAAATGTTCAACCGGAGGTGTCAAATAAAAGTATTTATTATTTTCATCAAACCGTTCGTGAAGGTTCAATTTCATATACACGTTATTGAACATATGCAATCAGGGTTTATTGTGTTTTTAGTTATTCTAACCGTTTTGGTGATAAAATAATATTGACGGTATCAATCGTGGTTTATGGTGTGTTTTCATTGCACATGTTCAGTATGAGTGTAAGGAATGATATTAACTGAAATAGAGATTTTCATGGGATACACAGAATCTTCGATTCTAATTTAAATTTTTCAATATCATTACCTCCAACATTAATTAATGTGGGAAATAATTTTAAGCAAAATTTAAATTATATTTAAGGATTTTAATGAGAAATGGTTGGCTATAAATGAATGACCAAAATTGATATTAAAAAAAGGGCAAACCGTCATTTAAAAAAATTAAGAAAAAGAGGGACTATTTTTAGAAGTAAATAGTGTTTTTAAGGACCATTTATGCAAATTTTAAAGACCAGAGACCAAATCAATAATTTTGACTAAAGAACGGAGACCATTTTTGTAATTTACTCAACAATGTTAGTTTAGTTTTACTGATTTGGATGCACAGCATGCGTTGTGATTCTTATCCTTTGTGCCACTATTTATTTAAACTCTAATAAATGTTCTTTCTCATATGCTTTTTGAACGTATATAACACTAAATCCGTATCAGAAGTATCAATATTGACCAGAGTATCTATAAATCTGATGATTTAAAATGAAGGTTATATTTTTATAATTAAATTTTTAAATAAATGAATTATAAACCATTAATATTATTCATCAAACGGTCAAACTTGATACTTCTAATATTCTATAATATATATATATATATATATATATATATATATATATATATATATATATATATATATATATATATATATATATATATATATATATATGTGTGTGTGTGTATAGACAGACATACATATTCGGTAATTCGGTTTGGTTTGGTCCGCTAGATCATAAATCAATCCAAAAACCGAGTTACATAGACCAAACCAAACCGAAAACCGAATTTTAAATACAGATTCGATTTGGTTTCATCGGTCACAGACCATTTGTGATATTAACTAGTTCTTTTTAGGGAAAATTGCACAAAAAACCTCTAAGTTGGTTCATTTTTGCGATAAAAATCTCCAACCATATTTCATTGCACAAAAAACCTCTAAGTTGGTTCATTAACATTGATAATATCATCTCATCAAATAAATGTAAACAAAATAACGACCTTTAAGTTCAACTGGATTTCACAAACTGCGCATCATTTTATAGGCTGTCACGATTGTTTTGATCTTGTTTAATCAAGCCAAGGAAGCAGGTTTCTTAATCGGTTTGACATAAACTCCAATAGACTCCACGCCATAGTTGTACCAGGTCTCACTGGTGCCATGAAATCCTCCAAAACATGAAGTCGGTCCAAATTCATAGCTGAATTCTTTTAGGTTATTTCCTCCGGCAGTACCAAAGGGTCCATATTTGTGTTTGTTGGTGTGAAATACAATAGTCCGCAATCCATAAGAATCACGACTACCAGAAATCGAAACTAAAAACTCTGATGGGTAGTCAAAACTCACCTGAAAATTCGAACGTATATTCAAATTTCACGCAAATTCCAACACTCTAAATGTATGAAATTACACATGATATGTACGTATGCACGTTCACATATATTCAAATTTATGTATGTTTATGTTCACATAATTTTTAAGAAACTAGGAGAGGTGAATTTATGTGAAATTTATGTATGATCTTTATAACGTTAATTAAAACATATTTATGAAAAAAAATTGAAAAAAGATTTACACACACAGATATATATATATATATACATATATATATATATATATATATATATATATATATATATATATATATATATATATATATATATATATATATATATATATATATATATATATATATATATATATATATACACACACACACATATCTATAACAAATAAAGTAACAACATGCATGCAATTCTGACATAGGAAGCCAAAATTTATCAAAAATAATGAACAAAAACAAAACAGAAAATTTTGGAAATGGTGACGAGACTTACGATTTTACAGTTCAAACCAAGGTGTGCTCCTACTCCATGGATCTTGGAAAAACGCATCCCAACCTTTTCAGCGTATGCAAACTGGATCGATTTGACATATGAATCATATGAAATTATAATTTGCAGAATTTCAGAGTTACCACCTTCGTCCCAGCTGGTAACGGATGACTGTGAAGCCATGGAATTTGGACCCAACTTCAACAGCGTTTCCATTTGAGAATGATCAATCGAGAGCTGGAAATAGAATTATAATTAAATTAATTGATTAATCTCGACAATTGATGTCGTCAGTAACGAAGTTGATTAATGGCTGGGGGTCGGTAATTAAAGGCAAGTTTAAATGAATTAATAATTTAATACTGACGCTTCGGTTGACGCATGCAGCTAGTGGGATATGATCCGATGATCGAGATTAATGCCAAGAAATTTAAACATTAATTAATTGCGCCAAGAGTGGTTTTAAGTAAAGTTGTCAAGATCGAGATGTTACCTAGGATCGTTTTCGTCTCTGCGAAATCGGGTCGTAGGATCGGATCGGGATTGTAAGATACTACCACAAATCATTAATTTTTATTTTTTTCTGGGTACTATAATTTGTGATTTTATATTATAAATTAGAGTTAATTACAAAAATGGTCCATGTGGTTTGTCCTAAAATTTGGATTTGGTCACTGAACTTTCAATTTTACAGAAACGTTCCTTATTTTCATAGTTTGTTTGCAATTTTGGTCCCTCAACTTACTAACTTTTCTAATATGACCAAATTACCCTTATTTGATGCAAACTATAGGGACCATTTCTATAATTAATTTTTTAACTCTTTTTTATTCTTAATTAAATAAATTATTTTATAGTGTTACTTAAATTTATTAAACTATAAAAATAGAAAAGAATTATTTAATTATTTATGTTGGTTCATAAATAATTTAGATATCTTTAGTTTTAATTAATTTTAATTTACTATAATCAAAGTGTAAACTAATCAAAATTTATAATCGAAAAAATCATTTGTGTTTACAAAATTATTTTTAAAGGTTTCATAAATAATAAATTTTTTCTCTATAATTATTTATACTGGTTCATATATTTATAATAAAAGATATTTTTGTTGATCAAATCACAAAGACCATTTATGTAATTAACTCTACTTTATTTTTAGTGTTAGTTAACTTTAATAAATTATTTTAAAAAATTATTTATGAGACAACAGTTTAATTAAAGTTAAAAATATTAAGGAAATTAAATAAATAAAAATTTAACGTTTAATTTGACCGAATTAAAAAAAATTCCAAATGGTCTAAGACAACTCAAATTTTTTTATTTAACGTATCAATTATTTTATCGTTTTAAATTTTAATTACACCAAAAACGATTTAAAATTTTAGGTTCATATAACATCTTTGATTAACAACTTTAATTATCAAACTTTGGTTTGTCAGACCTTTACATAAAAATCGAGAAATATAAATAGGTTTTTAATCTTTTTTCGTCCTTCAATTTGACTTTTCATTTTAATCCGATTAAATCGACACCTTAAAAATTTAAAGAATTTAGATTTATCACTTTACCATTATCACATTGCTTTGATACAAATGTGAATGGATTATAAAATAGAATCGTTGGCCGATTTTATTTAAGAAGAAAGTAAAATATATTTGACCAACAAACATATTTTTATTATAAATTTATGAACCAACATAAATAATTATAGAGTCAAATATTTTTATAATATTTTATATACGAAACCTCTAGAAAATAGTTTCTAAACATAAATGATTTTTTCGATTATAAATTTTGATTGATTTACACATTGATTATAGTAAATTAAAATTAATTAAGACTAAAAAAATCTAAATCATTTATGAACCAACATAAATAATTAAATAATTTTTTTCTTTTTTTTATAGTTTATTAAATTTAAGTAACACTAAAAATAAGTTATTTAATTAAGAATAAAAAAGAGTTAAAAAATTAAATGTTGAAATGGTCCCTATAGTTTGCATCAACATAAGGGTAATTTGGTCATATTAGAAAAGTTAATAGGTTGAGGGACAAAATTGCAAACAAACTATGAAAATAAGGACCGTTTCCGCAAAATTGAAAGTTTAGGGACCAAATCCAAATTTTAGGACAAACCACAAGGACCATTTTTGTAATTAACTCTATAAATTATTTATACAACACTTCATATAAATATTTATACAATAAATAGGGAAACAACGTACATTCATAATTAAAATATTTATGGTCATCCAAAAAAAGTCAACCAATTATACATCCTATAATTTTACTAACTATCCTAATGTATAAATTATAAAATGATTGGATCTAGATAAAAAGTTTGGATCAATTTATCAGTAAACAATCCCACGGTAACCTGGTTAAAAGAGTCCGGGCCGAATTAAATCTTTATAATTATATTATTTATAGATATACTTAATTCATTATAAACACACTTATTTTATTTATAAATATATACATATGTGAATATGACTTGGATATATATAATTTAAAAACAAAATCGAATAACCAAAACAAAAAAAAACCGAAAAACCAAACCGAAATGGAAAAAGTCTATTTTTTATAATTTAAAAAATCAAAAAACCGAAACCGAAACAATATATTCAGATAAAAAATTCAGACTATACTCACTTTTAGGTTGGAATATACTTGAAGAAATATAATTTATGTGTCGATGATTGATTAGGTTGGAATATACTTGAAGAAATAGTGACATTGGAGATGAAAAATATCGACGACATTATATTTACATAAACACAACTAACAAAAATTACATATATAAATGTCAGCAATAATATTATTAAAATTAAAATTAATAAAGAAGATGAACTTTAAAAAAGTTATTAAAGAAAATATAAAATTTTAATTAAAATAAAAGTTAAATTTTAAATAAAATACGAACAATAGTAAATGTAAATAAAATACTAAAACATAAGTATATTTATAAATCAAATAAGTGTGTTTATAATGAATTAAGTATATCTATAAATAATATAATTATAAAGATAAAATAAAATAAAATAAATGTTGGAATATAAATGGGTAAATAATAAACCATAGGGACTAAAAGTGTCACAGTGAAAAGGGTAAAAATGTCATTCTTACAAATTTAACAGTTTTGTCATTAAGTTTAACGGAAGAGGGACTAAAAGTGCACAAAATTAGCAAAATAGGAATAAAATTTGGCCTTATTAAGGTTGAGAGACTGAATCCAGTAAACCATCAAATCACAAGGACGAAAAATGTCATTTACTCTAAACTGTGAGATTTTTTGTTTATATATGTGTAAAGACTAAAGATCAAGTTTATGCACAAATAATGTATCATGTTTATGCATACATCGCAAGATCTTGTATTTATGTATAAAGATGAAATTTATGCATAAATATTATATTATGTTTTATGTATCAATAAAATAACATTTTTTATAAAAAAGTACCTATAAAAGTTTGAATTTGTTAAAAATAAAATTTTTATGAGAAGATAAAATTTAAAATTCTTTCCCGATTCTTAATTTATAAAATTTAGGTTTCATTTATATTGAATTATTACCTTAAAAATATATATTTAGATATTTATTACCTTCTTCCTAAAAAAAAAAGTTAATTGATGATCACTTAGATTCATAGGCGCGGGCTGTAATGGTCAGTGCGGCCGCTATGGCCTGAGCGTGACCGCGACCGCGATAGGGTAAACGCGGGCCGCGAAGCGATGAGTGTGGGCCCAATCCAAGGGTTTTGGGTCGGGATCTGTTTGGCCTTTGGGGTCCGTTTGGGATCCGGTTTGGTTATGGGTTCACTTGTGAATCTGTCATATGTATCTGATTGGGTTGGGATCTGTGCATTATTACAGGGACGAGAAGACAGCGAGCCGAGTCAGATCAAGGACTTCGGGGTTCAGTGAATTAGTTCGAACAATCAGGTGAGTACTCGAGTTCTTTTCCAACCGCAGAATCATTTTATGAGTCTTAGCTGTGTAGTTATTATGTACATATTGTGTATTGTGTATGAGACAGGGACGTGAACCTCAGGTATGATTCTATTGCTATTATATGTGTTTCATGTGCATGACATGAGATCCAATCCAGGGGGTCCGTGATGGTACCCCTGCGGACAGTGACTCGCGATGAGTGATCGCGCGGTCTGAATGTCCGCAACAGTCTTCAGAGCGTATATATACGGCAGAGCCTGTAGCCGGGTTGCTCCTGAGCTACAGGGTTTGCTGGCCACTGCTATGTGCGGTTTGTTAGCCGGGGAAATGTCCCCACAGGGATTGTGCATACAGGGCTTCGGATCTCATGCTTTTGTTACTATACCTGAGACATGTGTTGATTGCCAGGGACAGGGATAGGGACTGCCATGTGTATTATGTGTTATGTGTTATGTTCTGTGTTTATTCTGCAGAGTCTAACCCTCGCGTTGGATGACTTGGAGACCTTTGTACTTGGATGACTTAGAGACCTTTGTACTTGTTTCTGTGTAATGAACATATTAGCACTGCATGTGATAGCTTCTTTCGGAACTATGTAATCAGTATTTCGTGTATGTAACCAATATGTGTATTTGATAGTCAGGGTATTGTATTAGCTTAAACAAGGTTATTATTTGTACCGAACTGCGATTACTGCGTTAACCTTTTGTGTAAAAGTTTCAAATTATCAGTGTTTTGTATTAATCTTTGACACGTGTTACATGGACTACATATGCGTTATTGTCACTTATGATATTGTGTTAACGTGTCATTTATGAGAATTGGAAGGGTGTTACAGATAAAAGAGTTAGAGTTGACTCTGCATCATCAATCAATTAATTAAGGCAAAGTCTTCTTCATCTTCAAAATCATTTAGGTATGAGTGATCAACGGTTTAGTTTATTTGTTCATTGGTTTCTTCGGAGCTACATAAACAAATCCATAAACCAAATTCAAAGCTACATAAACCAAACCAAACCAAATTCAGAGCTACATAAACCAATCCATAAACCAAATTTGAATTTGGTTTGGTTTGATTTATAAACCAAAGAAACCAAATATTAATATGCAAAACAAACCATAAACAACCAAATATCAAACTACAAACATAAAACTTTCAAGCATTTCAAATAGCCAAAAATTAAGTATGCAATTCAAGTTAAAGAAACATAAAATATGTTATGTTAAAGAAATTAATCCTAAAATTTATAAATAATATTAAGTACATCTATAGTTTTGGGTTCAAATAAATACCACAAATATCCAGGGTACCAGAAGTATCAATATTGACAATAGGATCTATAAAATTAATAATTTAAATTCAAAGTGATATTTTTTCTAATTAATTTTTTAAACCATTAATAATATTCATCTAACGTTCAAACTCGATACTTCTGGATAACACACACACATATTCGGTAATTCGGTTTGGTTTGGTCCGCTATCAGCTAGACCAGAAATCAATCCAAAAATCGAGTTTCATAATCGGTTTGATTTTAAACCGAACCGAAAAACGAATTTTAAATTTGGTTTGGTTTTAAATAGATTTGTTTGGTTTGGTTTGGTTATTGGTTTCGTCGGTGACGGACCAAAAACTGCCCATCCCTACATTTAGGACTAGACAATGATCGTCCTGTGCCATGAGATCATTGTCAGATTCTTTCTGCTTAGCCATCAATAGCTTGTTCTTGAAAAAGTCAAATTATATACTAAGTGAATAAAAAGATATTCAAACATATTTATACCACAATATAAAATCTACAAAAAAAAAAAAAAAAAAAAAAAAAAAAAAAAAAAAAAAAAAAAAAACCAAAGAAGAGACTTGAAACACGGTAGTATAAGGAGCTACACCTACACATCGTTAATTTTTTAAGAATCTCCAGAAACATATTATACTCACAATGTCCTAAATCAAAATTTTAAGGTTTTGACTTCTCTCCACATGTATAACCTAATGGATTTCTAACAAATACACCACCAAAATATACTTCAGTTGTTATTGAATAACCACAAGGTGATGTCATTTGTTAAGAGAATGAAAAAAAAATGTACATTAAATTGGATGAATCGAATACATAATGGCATATCCATCATACAAGGAAATAACAAAAAAAAGTTTGCAATGTAAAATCGACTTTCAAGTTTACAATGTAACAAAAATGATCAATCTAAAAACCCATGAATGTAACAAAATCAATCACATGGCCCTCCTGGGATGTTGGATGCCGTAAGGATGGTTGTAACATCCCTTAATTTAGATTAACGTTATTTAGCTTAATAATATAACTTTTACTCAAAGTATAAGCAATGTACTTGATTATATGTTAATAAAAGTTATATTAAGGGGCTAAGGTGTTAATTATCATAAGTTATACTTAAGGGTGTAAACCGTAATTTAACCAAACTTCTATAATTATTTTTCAAAACATACATAAACACATAGTTTTTTTTAACGACAAATTAACCTACTCTTACTCCTAAACTACTCATTTGCCCCAAATGGGAACTTTAGACTTACATAAACACATAGTTAATTAAGTCATCTCTCTCTAAATTCTACAAGAATTGATGCAAGATATCATGATATTTGTGTTGTAGATCAACAAACAATATCATCTAGCATGAAATTACAAGAATTATAAGGTAATTTATATCTTAAATTTACCATTTTGTGTGTATGAGATGTTGGACTTGTTCCAGGAACCATATTCGCATGCATGTAGCTTTAGGACTTCAATTTAAAGCTTAAACTTACTTGCAAAGCACCAAATAAACATGTAGAAACATTCAATTAGTGTTTAATTGAATTGTATGTTGAGATTGATATCAGAAAATGAATGTAAGGGTTTTGGGTCTGAGACATTAAGTCTCGCACTGGTCAAGTGATGAATGAACTACAACTTTGGACCCTTAGGGTGTGTTTGTTTGCAATTAAAAGGGTCTGAATTTGGTTTGAAGTCTAAATTTCAGATCTTAACCTAATTTGTATTGTTTGTTTAAATTCAGACTTAAGAGGTTCCAACCTCTGAATTTCCCTCTGAATTTTAAGAGATAGAGAGTAGTCTGAATTAAAATCCAGAGCCTCTTAATTTCATATTTTAAGATTTCCTCTTAATTTCAGACATGCTTTTCAGACTTTAGACATTTAACCTCTTAAAAAACAAATAACACCTTAGACTTTGTGTTTCGGTGTGTGTGTGTGTGTGTGTGCATGTGAAGAGTAAGGACACCGAGATTTTGATTCTCGGAGTGGGTTGGAAATATGTGAAACCTCGACTCTATATTTCTTGGTGTGGCTGCAACAAGGTGAGACGTACCCCGAGTCCTAAAGACTCGGGGTGAGGATGATGAAGGTGGTTGAAATGGTACCAAGAGTACGAATATTGACCATAAGATTTATATATCTAATGGTTTAAATTGAGGGTGATATTTTTATAATTAAAATTTTAAATCGATGAATTTTAGGCCATTAATATTCATCCGACAGTCAAACTTGGTATTTCTAGTATCCTACAATATATATATATATATATATATATATATATATATATATATATATATATATATATAACTGCCACGTGTCGATTCATGGTGACGACACGTGGCTTCACCAGAAATGAGTATAGTTACTCTTTTAATAGTATCATTATATAGTTACCTTATTTATTAGTTGTGCATGAAGAATTAGGGTTCAGAAGAGTTTCATAAATAACCTAAACTTAGGATTTCAAATATTATTATTTATTTTAAAATAAACAAGAGCTAGAAATTAAATAAAGAGGGTACTATAGACCAAAACAAACTCTTTAAGTGAAAGCTAAAAAAAATAAAGAATATTAAAGAGCAACCAACTTATTAATATATAAGCAAGACAAACCGATTCAACGAGTGGCTCGTTTTGACATTATTCATGACTACTACTTGGTTGCATCGCCATTGGCATCGGCATCGGTTTTGGCATGGTTATTCCGATCCTTTTTATTCGATGGAAGTAACTTGACCGGATTGAAATAAACTCCGATAGACTTGATAGTTGACTTGTAAGATGTACCATAAAATCCTCCAAAACTTGAATTTGGTCCAAATTCATATTTGAATACATCTGTGTGTACTTTACTACTCACACCAAAAGGTCCATACGTTTGTTTGTTGGTCCCAAATGATATCGTTTCGAATCCTCCCCAAACATTATCAGTACCACTTACCGAAATCAAATACTCTGTTGGATAATCTAACGTCACCTGTAAAAATATTGAAAACACCCAATCAACTTTTCATATATTCTCAATTAAGTCCTTAAAATTTTTTATTCAATTGTTAAGTCCTTAAACTATGTTTGTCTTATTCAAGAGTATATATATTTGACCGGTTACCGGATTTGCCGGTAAAATAAAACTGATAATACAAAAGGTTTTAGAGACTTAATCGCTATAATACGGAAAGATTGTGAGTTTTTTCTAACATTAATCAAGTGAAAAAAACTAAGGTTACTTATTTAGTAACTGGTCAAATATACACTTTTGAATAAGACAAAAGTAGTTTAGTAACTTAAATAATAAGAAAAAAAAATTTAGGAACTTAATCGAGAAAATTAAAAAACTTGATGGGTTTTATTCAATATTAGCGCGAATTTTTATAACATTTTAATTAATACAAACATTCAATTCAATATTTTCAATTTGCATTGATGACTACACTTTCTTATTAAATGGTGTTTAAACGATATACGGTGTGTATATATATATATATATATATATATATATATATATATATATATATATATATATATATATATATATATATATATATATATATATATATATATATATATATATATATATATATATATGATCATATGAAATTTTGAACAAGAGAAAGATTGAAGACTTACGATACGAAAATTGGAACCACAGTGTTGTTTTGCTCCATGGATTGGCGAATAACGCACACCGCCTTTTTCAGCATATGCAAACTGGATCGATTTGATGGAATGTCTTCCATATGAAATAAGAATTTGAACAATTGCAGAGTTACCACCTTCGTCCCAGATCAGTCCTTTATAGTGGTTTGAACCCAACCTTAACATCAGTGCCAAGTGACGACTATATCATATCAAGAAAGATGCCACAACTTAGAAACGAACAAAACACGACAGTACATATAATCAAGGGAAAATTATACAAAAAACCAATGCACTTTTGATATTTTTCGATTAAGTCCTTGTACCAAAAACGTCCTTTAACTTGAAATTTTTTACGAATTGTGTTGTTTTATGAGATTTTTGAAGGACTTTAGATGTTTTTCATAAAATTTCATTAAGTTAAAGGACTTTTATAAAAACATTTTATGTGCAGTAACTTTTACGAAACGTTTTTAAGTTAAGGGACTTTTATGAAAACGTTTTTGGTGCAATGACTTATTCGAAAAATATTGAAAGTACGTTGGTTTTTAACATAATTTTCTCTATAATCAAACTGCACACACCGGTGATTGATCCTTGCTCGTAATGTTTGTTGCGATGCAACCACGAATATCGAGAGTTAGAAAACTCAAGAAAACCCCATGAGCGACAGTGAAAAACTTGAAGCAAAGTTACGTATGCATGAAGGCAGAAAATGAAGAGCATAAACCCCCGGCCAGCCAAAGAATTGTGTGATTTAATACCGCCGATCAACCCTTTATTTATCCTGATTTAGTTATATAAAATAACTTAATTAATAAATTTTATTCGGCTGAAAATCGGGAAGAAATAGCCTTCTCAATGATCTCCACATTTTCTGCTGCGACTCATGTAATTCGATCAACTAATTACTTGGTATTACCAAATAGTTCTTGAATCGACTAATTTGTCTATCGTTTAAATCATCACGTGTTAAAATTCCAGTTTGTCATATTTCATTACTAAAATTAAAATTTTATTAAAAATCAAATCTAATTCAGTGTGTTATAATCTAATCTAACTAATCTGATATATAATTAACTAAAGTATGATAAAATTAATTTTTTTTTATTATTTCATGTGTTTTTATAAATATTTGTTTATAATTTTTTTAAATTCAACCCATGTAGTACATATGTATATAACCTAATCTATAATTAAAATACATCATGACACTACTTTATATAACAAAACTAGTGTGATACCCGTGGAGTGCACATGATGATGCTTTTTGAATATTTAATATATGATAAATTTAGGGTTAAAGCCGTATAATAGTTGCGAACTTTTTAAGGTGTACCGATATGATACATGTATTTTTTTTAATTATCCATATAGTACGTGTACACTTTAAATCATTCAAATATAATACTTATATTTTTTATGACCGATTATTTTGTTATAAAAGTTTACATGTCATATTAATATCTGATTTGGAATTTAAAATTTTTATTATAATTCTGAAATAACATTTTACTAATGAGGTGTCCTTTTTTATAATCTGATTATGTATTATTTTTATCATTCTTATTATTATGATCATGTTCTTCGTCAAGTTCATTGGAGCTTTCATGCTTCCGGCCAGCAACTCCTACCTCTACCGTCGACTTCATCGGGGCTTTAAATCATGAAGGGGCCTTGATTGAAGTCCATAAAACATTTTTTTTTCTTTTAATAATAATAAATCCAAGTGAGCATTATTTACTAAACTAATGTCACGTTTTAATCTTTTACTGGTATAGTGTAACTGTAACAACCTAACTTTTGATCTAATCTTAAATTCAGTATTTGAACCGATAATGTAATATTATTACATTATTTGAATTATAATTTAATTAAGTTATGAAATATTTAATTAAATTATATAAATATTTAAATTATGATTTAATAAATTATTAAAGATAATTAAATAAAAGAGATATAAGATACAAAAGTAAAAATGGGTTGAATTTCAAATTTAACTGATTAAGTATATAAACGTAATTTAGATTAATAATCTTTCATTTAGAAATCTAACTCTCTCTCTACTCTCTCTCTAAAAATCTCACAAAGATTCATAAAAATCACTCTAATTTGCAAGCAAGTTGGAGTATTAATCAAGGAAAAGTTACAAGAAGTGATAAACAACGACAATCTACAACAAATTTGAGGTAAAAATTGTTGCTTTTCTGATTTCTTTGTTTCGGTTTTAAAGAAGAATTCGAGTTTGAATAATTTTGTGTGATTAATGCTAATTTAACTTGAGTTTTAACTGGAATAAGTATAATATAAACGAACCTAGGCTTAATACTTATCATATTCGTGATTTATGACTTAGAAATTCATGTTTAAAAGTTGTAAAATATGAACAAACTCGAAATGCCAAGAACAAACTCGAAAATACATGGAACAAACTCGAATTTGAGCTAAATTCGAAAATATATTCGAATTTAATCGTCAAATTCGAATGATGTCTTCGAATTTAATACTTGGAGTTCGATTTTGCTCTTAAATTCTAATGTAGGATCGAATTTAGTCATCAAATTCGAATGATGATTCGAATTTAAGCATGGATTTCGAATTTAACCCTCCTTCGAATTTGATATATATTTGAAATAGTCCACATGCTCGAATTTAATGTATATGATTCAAATTTAATTTATAAATTCGAACCCCACTCCAAAAAATCGAATATATTGAATAAAATACATAGACAATGCATAAAATAACAAGATAGTTAGCAAAATGTATATATATATATATATATATATATATATATATATATATATATATATATATATATATATATATAGATCCTTTGAGAATTTAATGAAACAAAGAATATTACTGAAAGGATGATTTATAAATGAACAAGTTATCAGAATCAGATAAAATAAAGATTTAAAGACTAAAAGATGATGATATTGACAAAAGATGATATGATAATTCTGGACAGGTTCAGTTAAATTCTGAACATTGATTTAAAGATTTAAAGCGGGTCAAAGATTTGAATTGACAGAGAACAGATTGACAAAGATAAAATCCTGAGATAACTCAGGTGGCAGATTTTACATCTGTTTGATAAAGACCCAGATCTGTGAGTTATAGATATTCAGATTTAACATGCTTGAATTTCCGGTTGAGACATATTGTTGATGCTAGATTGATTTGACATTCATATTATCAGCTGGATTGTGACCTGTGCACACCATGGTTCGGTGTTGCCCAGTGGATCATGAGAGCTATTTGATCATCATTTCATATGTTATTGTGTAACATCCGTCAATTTGACCTGGTACGTGGAATTATTTTAGTGGATAAATAATTTATTAATATTGGGTTGGTCCAATTATATCCTGTTTCGTGGATTGATACGTGTCGGGATTTGGGCTTGCGTGTCACCGGGTTATAATTTTAATGAACGGATTATATTTTTTGGATCGTGGGATTAAATGGGTTAAATGGGTATGAATATTGAAAATGTGATATCGGGTTCGGGTTATTGGGTTCGGGACCGGGTTGAGATAAAGACGTACATATAGAATTATCTTTCTTCCCTTCCTTATCCATTGTGAAATACCCTAAGAGTGTGTATGTGTGTGTTTGTGTGAGACTCCAGCAGCAGATAGAAGCTCTCCTAGCTGAGAATTAGTTATTGAACTTGGGATTAATCCACCATCTTCATTCTTGTGTGCTTGAGGCTTCAAGGAGGTAAGAAAGCTTCAACTTGATGACTTAAATTATGTTATATGTTGAGTTTTTGAGGGAATTGATTGTGTAATTGGTTAGGGAGCTTGTATACTGATTGTATGTGTTTATTTGGGGTCTGAGATCGAATTGGAAGGAGTTGTAACTCCTGGGCAGAGCTGAAAATCGCCGTGCAGAAACAGGGTTTCGCGGTGTCGCGGCGCGACGACCAGGGGGTCCGCGGCGCGACTAACTGCCTGCAGTGAAAATTCGAGTTTAGTCTTGTGAAATGGGTTCGGGTCGAATTGTGTCGGGCTTCCTTCGGGTTTGCTCGGGTTGGGTTTTGTTTGGGTCTGGGGTCTCATTTGGGAATTCTTCGAGTCATGTTTGGGTCGGGTTTCGTGTATTGATCGGATTTCGGTTTCGTGGGATTGTCGGGTTCGAATTGAGTTCGGGTCGATGTAATTGTGTAATATGTGTTATTCGGTGATTGTGCTTAATCCTTGGGATATCCATGTGATTACAGGGACTAGCGGATCGCGAGCCGGATTTGATCAGGGCGTTCAGACTTCGGGGAATCAATCAGGTGAGTACTCGAGACTTTTCTAAACGCGCGCCGTCTTTACGCTTTTAGCTGTGTTGCTATTTTTTGCGTGTTTATATATATGAGACAGGGACGTGAACCTCAGGTATACTCTAATCCTTATACGTGTTATGTATGAGATGTGAGATCGGTCCAGGGGTCCGTGATGAGTTCCATACGAACGGTAAGTCGCGAAGGGGAATCGCGCGGGTTGACTGTCCCTTACAGTCCTTGGGGCGTATATATACGGCAGGGCCTGTAGCCGGGTAGCTTCCGTGCTACAGGGTATTACCGACCATTGCTGTGTGCGATGTGTCTACCGGGGAAGGGTCCCCACAGGGCTATGTGTACTCCGATCTCATACTTGTGTTTATATACCTGAGATGCGTGTTGGGATACCGGGACCGGGATAGGGAATGGGTGCTATGTGCTTATGTGCAGTGTCAACCCTCGCGTGCTCACGGGCTTTATAGCTCATGTATTCGAGTCTAACATGTTCAGGGAATCAGAAAGGACCTCAGCCGCAGCCGAGGTAGATCCGAGATTGACGGAAGATCTGTAATAATGCGGTCTTTTGTATAGAACGGTTTGTAATAGTTGTTTTGGGGTCTATGTATCCAGTGACCGGGATTATTATGTTTTGTTAATCTGGGATTATAAATGTATTGACTGCGTTTGTCTTATGTGTTAAAGTTTTAAATTTGCCGTAATCTGCATTACCCTATGACACGTGCGTGTATAGATCCGTTGCGTTATTGCCACTTATGATATTATGTTGACGTGGCATTTCCGGGATCGGGAGGGGTTTTACAGCATGGTATCAGAGCTTGTGGTTTGAAGCTTGAGTATCGTTAGTGGATGCTTAACTTAGACCTTGTTTCGGTCCATGGGGGATCGTTTTGCGATTATATAGTGGATTAACCGACCTGGCTTAGTGTATAATGCTGGGTGAATTATCCTTTGTGCTTAATCGTTTTGTTTTGTGCAGATTATAATGGCAGATCAGGGTGAAGGGTCGGGCGCGGGTAAGCCGCCCAGTGATGAGTATATCCGAAAATCCGAGCTGTTAGAGGTTCTTACCGAGTTTTACCGATAGCAAAAAGAGCAAGAACGCGAGCAGGGTCAGAGTTTCGGGCCAGTGGTTCGGCATACTGAGACTTGATGCGAGTGTCGTTAACCCGTCAAAAATACCACTAAATACCTTAGAAGCGGGTAAGTAGGGATCGTATCCACAGAGAGCGAGAGGTTAATTACACGTATTTGAGCGACTAGCGTTGTAAAATAATTAATTTTAAGAGATTGATTGGTTTGTAAAAAGGTGATTGCTTGATTTATAAAACTAATTACTTGCGAAGTTTGTGAAAAGAAAACTTAAGAAAACTGTTTGATTGAATAAAGTACGAGGATAACCATTCCCGGATTCCACACCTCGCTTTGCATTTAATTTATAAAAACGATTTGAAAATTACATAGACATAATCTTTGTTATAATTATTATTAAAATCGTTACGTGATCTTGGGCATAGCGCGTGACACGTTTGATTACTCGTCTTAATTAAACAATTAACTCGGTACGAATAATAAAATGTCTACAAACTATCTTGCGAAACGCAACAACAAAATAATAATCATTCGTTTACAATCTAAATATAAATAATAAAAACCATGCAAACTTAAAGTAATCGTTCATAAAATAAAACTTAGCGTTGTGCTTCCTCCGAGAATAATTATGATGAGACTAGCCGGACATTGTTGGTGCAATGCTCAAGAGTTGTGTGTCCATCTTCGTAGCTTGACTCGTGTGCTCTTCGTACGTGTGTTCGCTCAAACAGGGTCCTTTTCCTTAGCCTTCTCCTCCAAAAAACGATGCTTTCTTCTAAAATATGTCTTTGTATTTATAGGAAAAACTGGAAAAACCCTAAAAACGGCCGTATATTATTTTAATGGGCTGGGCGCAGCCGCAGGCGCAGGCCTGCGCCCCCCCCTGTGCTGGTCTGTGAAAATCCGTATTTTGTGAATTAATTTGTTCTGCTGAACCCTCGGTCTGGGCGCAGGGCTGCGCCCCTCTCTGCGCCTGGCTCTGAGTTTTTGTCCTTTTTACACAATTTTAAACCGGATTTTGTTTACCTGCACAAGCACATAATTTATTCAATAGCGGCACATTTTATGACACTTTCGTACTAAAAACAACTCTTTTGGGTTTAATAAACATGATAATTATAACCCGATCAAACTTCCCCAACTTAATTCTTGATCGTCCCGAGCAAGCAACGAAAATCAGACTTGTAAAACATCGGGTTTATCAAGCGTGCAAAACATAATTAACTCATTTAAACAAGCACTAGCCTTCATAGACGTGATAAAACTCGCAGACACGAACGGAATTTATTTCAGATATATCGTGATGTTTTTCAAAGTGATTGTTCAAAAATTCCTCACCACTATCATCCTTTTAGCTCAAGGTTATAGAATTGAATTCACGTGGGTCACTGGACCATCTTTTTCCTCGATGCATGACTTTAGCTACTAATTGTTCTTTTCTTTTTATTCTTTTCATGCAATGTCTACGTTTTTCGTTCAAGTTTACCATGACTTTCTAGATGATCCGTGTAGCAGGATTTGTGTCAGCCACTCCCAGACCAGTTGGTCTTAGGGGACTAGGCATGATGGTACCCTTCAGACTTAGTCTCCTGAATCAACTAGGCCACACTTGAATTGAGGCTTTATTCGTGTTCGCTTCCTCCCCCTTATTGCATGAATAATTAGCAGCTATTGGAATCCTTGTTAATTATCACTCGCTACAATATAATATATCCTAATTCAAACCCGGTTCACTTCCTTGGTTTTAGCATCTATGACTCTTTGTGTTATATTTAAACTCATATAATTACGTCTTTTTGCTTGAAACCGACCTAACTAACATCATCATATTTAAGTTGCAAGCTCAACAATAAAAATTTATCGGGTTAATTGATCGGATCTTTACGGCTCGCTTTTCACATAATCTTCTTAAAAAGAAGCACATTTATTCAATCAACGTAATGCATGCAAAAACAAACACTAATAATAATAATAATAATAAAGCATAAAAACAGTAATTCATCCTACTTAGAGAGAGGAACGGAAGAACCTGACTACTGCGGTGGTGGTGGCGGTCCGAAAATACCAGCAAAGAATTCCCCGAAGGGGTTTCGGTCTTCTTGCATAAGAGGTGCAGGTGGGTACGTGTTTGCAGGGTGCACCACGCTCTCTCCGCGTGTCGTGGTGGGGACTCGACCATAGGCTGGGAAGTATTGAGGAGTTCGATCCTCAACGTTCAGCCTTTCGAAATTCTGCCACTGATAATCCTCGTATGGTTGGTGTGGTAACCCAACATTGTAATTCATGTGATCTCTCACTACGATGGTGTACGCCCAGTGCTGCTGGTTGTAATAGGCGTTCTGAAAGAATGAAGCGCGCACACCGGTGTAGATTTCATCAATCCGGCTAGTCTGGGTTTCCAACTCATGCTGAAACTCGTCCATCCTCCCTACCACGTCCTCTTGGAAGGTACCCAACCGTAAGTTCATCGCGTCCAACCGAGCAATGACCTGGGACATATCATTAGCTCCCCCCGCTGCATGTATTCGTTCAGCTTGATGTTGATGATAGGCCTCTGCCTCTTCTATACCATATAGCTCTCGATGCGTCTTTCCCGTGTCTGAGTCAAAGATCTCAAATCCTTGATCTGTTTGGCGCAGAGTGATGCTTTGTATCATAGCCGCTGTAATGACGGCGCCAGAGACTCCCCTCGGAACAGATATGGGGGAAATTGCTGCCTGAGCCCTCAGAAACTCTGATAGAATCCAGCCGTGAGGGATTATTTTCCTCTCCCTCGTTTCGTACATCGACCATAGGTTGTTCATCACAATCCAAGCAAAAGAAAGGCTCGGCTCTCCTGTCATTAGTGCATAAAGGATAGTTACCTCCTTGTGCCGAATTTTTGTCAGATCACTGTCTCTTGGCAGCACGTTGTTGGTAACAATCTTGTGTAACACCTTCGCCATGGGGCTAAGGTCACGCCTAGCATACGCCGTATATCCAGCCGCGACATTGTAATCGATCTTCAGTATCTCTGCTAACTGCGTAGTCCATTCACCCTCCCAAGTTCTATCGGTGAATGCTAGTTGTGCGTCTGTTTTATACTCATAGTTGAAATTCCGTGCTCCGTCTTCTCCAACACCAATGTCAACCCCAAAAACCTCTCGTAACGCTTGTGCGTTCATCGGAAATTCATGCCCATTTACGCGACCTATTAAAGTGAAGTCGCCTCTGAATCGTCCTTCTTCGCGTCTCAGTGTGGACATCCACTCCACAACCTCATCATGATAAATGTGCTCCCCTCCTAAATCCAATACTGCCTCCCATCCTAACCGGTCGAAGCATCGCACTACCCCATAATTCTCGAACTCGTCTTTCTTAACTCTCTTTTCGACCAAGACCTTGCCGGAGAATTTCTTTGTCATGAACAACTGTCGTCGAATATTTGCCGGATGCTGTGATAGATTGAAGTCCGGGTTCCACTCTACCCTCGGTTGGGTAGAGGAACTGGCGCCTTCCCCCACTCGTTATCTAGTTCGGCGAGACATTTGCAATTACGACAACTTAAGTATATATATATAGTTATAAAATTCTTAATTCGTCCTATCTTCACAACAAAGAACCATAACTGATAGTTTGTGCAATAATCATATCATATGTAACCCAAGGATGCGTAATTTACTCATATCAATTTAACCACTTTGTCACATTTAACAATTTAAGCAAATTGCACCAAATAACAACAAACTTTTCGGAAATTGACTAGCATGCCTTTTTTCTTAATCGTGCTCATAATTTCACTTAATACTCTAGTCTACACTATGAAAGCACTTAGAATTATCTTGTATACGTGGTCATGCAAAATTCAATCTAAAAGTCAAAATTCAACTTCAAACTCCATTAAAGCTTAATTGTTCAAGAATGGTGGAGCTTTTTGTACCTTGTTCTTGATGAAGAATGAAAGAGAAGTTGAATCTAAAGTGGTGGTGGATGATTCCTAGCTTGACTTCACCTTCCCCAACTTGAGTTGCAAACTCAAGTTCCTTGCTACTTCTTGCGTAATGTCAATCACTAGCTTGATTTTTAGTGATTTTTGTGGGCAAAAATGAGTTTTTTAGGTGAAAATATGTGGAGAAGGTGAAGGAACCGTAAGGGGGGCGCAAGGGGTACTCTTGTAGGGTTTGCAAAAAAATTTTCCTATTTAAAATGAAGAAGATCGGGCAGGCGCCCCCCTGGGCGCAGGCCTGCGCCGGCGGCTGCGCTTGGGTGGCCTGTTCGGTTCAAAAAATTTTCGTTTTTTCAGTTGGTCGGGTGCATGCTAGGTTTGATAATTTACGTTTTTTTCGATAAAAAATATGGTTTACAAGCATTTATCCTACACTTCTTAACACATTTATGTGTTTCCCCTTCCCCAACTTTAAAGACTGTGTCGTCCCCGACACTACGGAGGCTAAAAATCGTTATATGAGCAGAGTAATATGTAGGTAACAGAGATAGTGCAAGTCAAATGTTCACTAGGCATAGCATGCAATTTGTTACGAAATCTAAAAAGTTTACGGTGCTAGCACGAACACCACACATATTTGTTATGGCCTAAGGCCATTTACACAACCGAGTACCAATTGTTTGAAAGTTCAAGGACCATAGTGTTTTAGAAAGAACTGCATGGAATCAGGGAATCAATATTCATCAGGAGACGTCAGCTGAGATGTGTGGGTGGAGACGGTGTGGGAACTGCGGCGGCCGACAGCCCGTTCGAGCTCCTCTGCCCTCGATTGGAGGCTAGCGAGCCAACGGGAGTGAGCTCCCACCGAGATTCCGTGAACATTGACATCATGTTTGATCTTGTCCACCTCCAAAAGGACTGCTCTGTTTGCTGCCAGTAGTCCCTCCACCGCATTCTTGATGGCGGTAAGTCGTGCTTCCAAGACCTCGTTATCCGACAAGTGTGCTTGTGATGAACCTCCCTTCTCAAACTTCACATCAGCTTTTACAAACTTTACCTCATCCTTCTCAAACTTAAGCTCACCTATTCTTGCTTTACCCTTGTCTAAAGTTTGGTCATATCGATAAAAAGATCGGCTGGCAGGGATGATTGAGACAGTACCGTGCGTGGGGTCCCTAATCAAAAAGGTGCCCGAAACATGCTCAAATTGTAAGCCCGCCATGGTATGTCGTGTAAACCAAACATCATTGGGTCCTAATAGCCGTGGGCTTGCCCCTTCCGATATGACTCCCATATTGATAAACAATTCACTAAGCATACAACCGTAAGGTATTTCCATGTGTGGTTTCATGAGGGTCGCTTCCCAAATATTTTGCATCATGATGTAAGCAAGGGAGATGGCCGGTTTACCCGTGAGCAAAGCATGAATAAGGATGACCTCGCGGGTGCGAACGGCAGTGGTATTAGCGGATCTCGGCAAGATATTGAAAACAATAAGCTTCCACAAGACTTTGGCCCAAGGGCGAAGATCACCCCGATAGTACTTGGAATAGACCCTTGCTTGTTCGATCGTAAGATTGAAAACCTCGGTTAGCTTTTTAGCCCATCCCTCTGAATGTCTCAACACCCCACTAGATAAGTCTTGTTTCGTCCAAAATTCCCTTGCTACCGGGATGTCAGTGTCGAAATTTTAATACTCACACAATTCTTTCCTAGAGACTACAACCTCTTTCCCATTAATACGACCCCGTAATTCAAAGTCGTGTTCGACAGCCCCCTCTATTCGGATCAGAGTTGTCATCCATTCATAGATTTCAGTTTCATGAACATACGGAGTTTCGATTTGCAAAGCCCCCGACCACCCAATACGATCAAAACTCTCGATAATCCCAAAGTGTTTAAAATCCGTTTTATTAAGAGTCTTTTCTATGAAAAAGTGCGTGGGTGGTTCAGAAACCGGTGGTGAGGGTGGTGGTGAAGGATACTCGATATTAATCGGGATAGGGGTGTGCACACGCATTCGTGGAGTACGAGTGATACGTCGGCGTGAGTTCCCTGTGAATTGTTGTGACATCTATGCACATATAGCAAAGAAAAACAGAATTAAGCACAATTAAATGCACATGATGGCACACAAGCATGTGAATCTCGGTGGAGTTCGAAGAACCCGGTGAGAAATACATAAATGTTAAGTGCAACGTGTTCCGCAAAGGTGCAAGTAAGTTAATGCAATGACCATTCTCCATGAATTTGGTGCATGTGCATGAGCGATGAATGTAACGTAGCATGGCAAGAGTTGTCGTGACATGCATGATTATGAGCGACAAATGGAGCGATTAAAATCACGAATCAAGAATGTGTAATGGAGTAACATGTCCAACCTAATTTTTTGCAGAGAGTAATGCTTCTCAACTGGAATTTATCACTTAATATAGCATTTCTAAACATGTCACAGTGAGAAATTCATGAAAAACCCTATATTAAGAAATTAACTAGAAAGGCATGAAATGTGTATATTCTAGCATGTTGCACACGACTAATGACAAAGAAAACCTCTGAAACGTGTTCATCTTCGACATCTTGGAATTAGGGAAACAAACAAGAACATCAAATTTCCATGGAAAAGTAGCATCTCTTGGTCTAAAATTAAAAAATGAGGCAGAAAACCACTTACATTGGTGAGATGATCAAAGGAGGATCACGAATCAAGCAAGATTTCCACGTTACAGAAGATTTGGGAGCAATAAGGAGGTAAAATTTCGGAGGTTTTTGAGAGAAAATAAAAAAAATGGGGTGAAAAAGGGTTTAAAACCGCTGGAATGCATCGAGGCGCAGACGCAGGCGCACCCCTGCGCTGGCCGGTGCGCTGCTCTGCTGCCAGGCGATTTTTGTGTGTGCTGTTTGTAGTGTTTGGTCCCCCCAAAAAACTAACGAATTGTCGTACACGTACCGAATTTTATCCTCTATTTGTCCAAATTTTCGTCTTTCTTTGGCTCGGGATTTGCATCCTCTTAAGGAATAAATTTTTCCCCAACTTAGTTGGTTGCGATATGTACCACCATAATATAGGATGAACTATTGTTTGACTAACTAATTTAAAAGAGCAACAAACTAAGGCATAATAAAAATTTAATCTGCAGAAATTAAAACACACTTTTGTGCTGAAAACGATTGCACTTAGCATGTGCAACAAGCCTTTAAACCCCTCGGTAGCCCGAGTGGACGAGTTATAGTCTCGTGAGGGTTTCTATGGAACACACCCACAAAGTTCACTGGATTGCCTTCCAGAAAGCGCTAAGTTTAATGTCTTCAGCCAGACATTTTGGAATTCTTAAATATATAAGTGATATCTTCCAAGACCATTGTCTCAGATGATATAATTTCATTGTCAGCCCATTGTACAAATAATTTTAATCTATGTCCGTTTACTTTGAACGGCTCACCGCCTTTTTGATCTATTATTTCAACCGTACCGTAGGGGTAAACGTTAGTTACTGTGTATGGGCCTGTCCACTTACTTTTTAATTTGCCTGGGAAGAGCCGCAGGCGTGCGTTAAATAGCCAAACTTTGTCACCTTTATTAAACACCTTCCGTTTAATTATTCGATCGTGGAAAGCTTTTGTTTTTTCTTTGTAGATTTTAGAACTTTCATAAGCTTCCTTACGTATTTCTTCTAATTCGTTTAGTTGGTGTTTCCGATTTATATCAGCGGCTGTGAAGTTAAGGTTTGCATTTTTAATGGCCCATAAGGCTCGGTGCTCTAACTCAACCGGAATATGACATAATTTCCCATAAACTAGCTTGTAGGGAGACATACCAATAGGGGTTTTATACGCTGTACGATACGCCCAAAGTGCATCATCTAATCGTATTGACCAATCTTTCCTATCGGGTCGTACTGTTTTTTCTAATATACGCTTAACCTCCTTGTTAGACACTTCCACCTGTCCACTAGTTTGTGGGTGATATGGGGTTGCTATCTTATGTGTTACTCCATAATGCTTAAGTAGTTTGCTAAAGTACATATTTTTGAAATGAGAACCCCCATCACTGATTATGGCTCTAGGGATTCCATGGCGAGAAAATATATTACGTTTAACAAATTGGCAAACTACTTTGTGGTCATTAGTCCTTGTGGCTACCCATTTAGAGACGTAATCGACTGCCACTAGGATATATTCGAAACCGTATGACTTAGGGAATGGTCCCATAAAGTCTATGCCCCACACATCGAAAATCTCCACTATAAGAATTGGTGTCATAGGCATTTGGTCTCGTTTTGAGATACCTCCTATTTGCTGGCATCGTAGGCATGACTTAACAAATTCATAGGAGTCCTTAAAGATGGTCGGCCAAAAGAATCCACTTTGTAGGATTCGATGACCTGTCTTTTTAGCACTAAAATGGCCTCCACATGCATACGAGTGACAGTGATTTAAAATATCATAATGCTCATTATCTGGAACACATCGCCGAATAATCTGATTTACTCCTATTTTGAATAAATCCGGCTCCTCCCAAATGTACTGTTTAGTTTGAGAGAAGAAATACTTTCTTTGATGTGAGTTCCAGTGGCTTGGGGTTTTCCCTGTGACAAAATAGTTTACTAAGTTAGCAAACCAAGGCACTTTTGCGATGAACAATAATTGTTCATCTGGGAAATTGTCCCGAATGGAGTCCAGCATATCTGTGGTGATTGCTGGTAGTCTCGAGAGATGGTCTGCTACTACATTTTCTGAACCCTTTTTGTCTCGGATTTCTAAATCAAATTCTTGTAATAACAGTATCCAACGAATTAGCCGTGGCTTAGCATCTTTCTTAGCCAAGTGGTGTCGTAAGGCACTGTGATCGGAATACACAATTACCTTAGCTCCCCAGACGTAAGATCTAAACTTATCTAGCGTATACACTACTGTAAGCAATTCTTTTTCAGTGTTGTGTAATTAATTTGAGCTTCAGAGGATGTTTTACTTGCATAGTATATTACCACGGGCTTTTTGTCCACTCTTTGACCAAGGACGGCACCTACTGCATGATCACTTGCGTCGCACATGATCTCAAAGGGTTGAGACCAAACATGTGATTGCAGAATTGGTGCCTCCGTGAGCTTCATTTTTAATGTATTGAACGCCTCTATACAGTCTTTATCAAAGTTGAACGGTGCGTCTTTCAGGAGAAGGTTACATAGAGGTTTGGTTATGGCACTAAAATCTTTTATGAACCTCCTATAGAAACCTGCATGTCCTAGGAAAGAACGAATCCCCTTAACATTAGTCGGCGGTGGTAACGAGGAAATTATTTGTATTTTGGCTCGATCAACCTCCATTCCCCTTTCAGAAACTATGTGTCCCAAGACTACTCCCTCCTTAACCATAAAATGACTTTTCTCCCAGCTTAGTACCAAATTGGTTTCAGTACACCGCTTGAGAACTTTTTCTAAATGAGAGAGACACCCTTCGAATGACTTATCAAATATCGAAAAGTCGTCCATGAAGATTTCGAGAGACCCTCCGACCATGTCTGAAAATATCGACATCATACATCGCTGGAATGTGGCCGGAGCGTTACATAATCCAAATGGCATTCTTCGGTAGGCGAATGTGCCATACGGACACGTAAATGTCGTTTTATCTTGATCCTCTGGGTGTATCGGGATTTGGTTATACCCCGAATAGCCATCTAAGAAACAATAGAATTTCTGCCCTGCTAATTTCTCTACTATTTGGTCAATGAATGGCAGAGGAAAATGATCCTTCGAGGTTGCAGCATTTAGCTTTCTGTAGTCGATACATACTCTCCACCCCGTTACAGGGCGAGTTGCAATCTTTTCCCCTTCAGGAGTATCGACAATAGTGATTCCAGATTTCTTTGGAACCGTCTGTGTGGGACTAACCCATTGGCTATCTGATATCGGATAGATAATTCCAGCATCTAGCCATTTTAACACTTCCTTCTTCACTACCTCTCTAGGTTAGGGTTTAGCCTTCTCTGAGCATCTCTACTTGGCTTGGCTGTTGGATCAGTTATAATCCTATGCATACACAACGTTGGGCTAATTCCCTTAAAAGCTGCTATGGTCCAGCCTACCGCTTCCTTATATTTCGATAACACTTCTAACAAGGCCTTTTCTTGTGCAGCAGTAAGGTCTGTTGCGATGATTACAGGCAATGTACTCTCAGGGCCAAGGAAAGCGTATTTGAGATGAGCTGGGAGTGGTTTCAACTCTAAGTTGGGTGGTTGCTCTAAAGACGGTTTTGCTGATGGTGGAAGGTCAGTCGGAAGTTTTTCGATTTTGTGTGTCCATGGTGGTTGAGTAGAATCCACTGACTGAACACGTTCACGTTCGAACTCCTTAGCTTCAGGCATATTATCTAGCTTATGCTCATTATAGTACAGAAGCAGTTCCACTGGATCTTTACATGTTATTGTTGATAATTGTTGTTGTATTAAATCATCAACTAGGTCGATCATGTAGCACTCTGAATCCAATGGTGCATTGGGTACATTATTAAAGACATTAAGTCGGAGTTTGCGGTTTCCGAATGCTATGTCTAATGCACCTATCCTGCAATTGATTTGAGCGTTGATTGTAGCTAAGAAGGGACGTCCTAATATAATTGCCGGTTGGCTTTCTTTGTAAGCGCTATCTGAGTCCAACACTAAGAAATCTATTGGATAGTAGAAGTCTTCGACCTTAACGATTACATCAGATAACATCCCTCGTGGAACTTTGGTAGACCTATCTGCTAATTGTAGGATGACATCTGTTGTCTGTAGGGTTCCTAGATCATGTTGGTCAAATAAATTACCAGGTAAAATGTTAACACTCGCCCCTAAGTCTAGAAGTGCTCTTTTAATTTGAATATCGCCAATAGTTACCGGGATCAAGGGTGATCCTGGATCTTTTAGTTTAGGCGGCAGTGAGCTAGTGATAACTGCACTGACTTGTTCAGTGAGGTTGATTTGCTTTGGAAGAGTTATTTTAAATTTTCGCTTCTGAGTACAAAGGTCTTTTAGGAATTTAGCGTAAGAAGGGACTTGTTGTATAGCTTTGATTAAGGGGATGTTAATTTTAACTTGATTAAAGATATCTCATAATTCTTCGTTTTTAGGTCCTCTCTTACCATAAGGAAATGAAGCTGGATTTTCTAAGGCCGTTGGGTAGGGAGCAATTTCAGTATTGGAACTCCCTTCCCCAACTTTAGTCTCTACTGGTTTCTTGGCTTCTGCTTCCTTAAAGGTTACTTTCTTAATTTTTGTTTCTACCTTTGACTCCGATCTGGGTGGTTCTTCTTCATAAGCAATTTCTACCTCGTCGTCAGTCTCACTCTCCTTAGGCATTTCTATTTTATTATCTACTTCCTTTCCACTCCTAAGGGTAGTGACTTTATTAACTTCGTTCACTTCGTTGACTTCATATTTCTTTTCCTTGCCATGGTGGTGCGATGGGTTAACTGTGGTGTTGCTTGGAAGCTTCCCTTCTTCTCGTTTAGTTAAGGACTCTGCAATTTGTCCCATCTGCCTTCCGAGCATCTCCATAGTTTTTGCTTGAACCATGGTTTGTTGTTTCATGAATTCCATAAACTCGGAAAATTCTTTCGAGTTCCCCGACACTGGTCGTGAATCATTTTCTTCTTTAGGGTCTTGGCGTTTATAGTACCGATCATCCTTTGTAGCTGAGGTCGATCCATATTGGAAATCTCGGTTTTGTTGACGAGGTTGCTCATATCTTGGTTTCGGGGGAGCATCATTATCTTGATTATCCCTCCAACTAAAGTTCGGGTGTTTTCTCCATCCCGGATTGTAGGTCTCCGAGTATGGGTTCTCCCGTTCTCTTCGTTGCCGAAAACCAAAAGCTTCGTTCACATATTCTTCGTGCGTGAAAGTATGTGGGCAATTCTCGGTTGGATGAGAAGGGTCTCCACAAGTGACACAGCAGACCTGTACCACTGTAGCCTTTCCCATTCCTTTCATCAACAAGTCCATCTTTTTGCTTAGTTCGGATATATCAGATTTAACTTCTTTCTTCCATGCGTTGTCTATGCCCATAACTTGGACACCAACACTATTATCAGAAACTGCTAGGACTTTTAAACCCTTGCTTAACTGGGTTAATAATTCCCAAGCTTCGTCATCTTCCTTGGCTAAAAAGGTTCCGCCTGAAGCAGCGGTGATCATATTCCTACTTTCTTGACTAACCCCATCGAAAAAGGTTTTAATTAGCATCCATTTAGGAATTTCATGGTGAGGGCATGTTCTTAGTAATTCATTTAACCTATTAAAGGCTTCGTGAAATTGTTCCCCTATTTTCTGTTTAAATCCAGTAATTTCTTTACGTTTTTCTGTAGTTTTGCTAATTGGGTAATATTCGGTTAGAAATTCTTTTTTCATCTCATCCCAGTTAGTTATACTATCAGTGGGAAGTGACACAAACCAGTTTTTCGCTCGTTCCTTCAAGGAGAAAGGAAAGAGTCTGAGTTTTAGTGCGTCTACGGTCATTCCCCTAACGTGATTGGCCTTACATATGGCAGTGAATTCAGCTAAATGCTCATACGGTTCTTCACTTGGTGCTCCGCGAAAAACGGGTAATATGCTAAATAGCTGTGGCCTAATTTCAGGTTCATTCTCGTTAATTGGGTAGAGAATGGGTGATGGATCAGGGATATCACCCGGCCTATAATGTGATCCTACTGTTCTACGGTCTCCCATTGGTCTTTGGTTTTGTTGGACGTTGACAAGAACGTTATCGATGTTCTCGTCTTCCGAATTAATTATTTCTTCTTCCACGTTTACTTTAGGAGCAATATTTTTAATTTCGTTCGCTTTAGTGGTGGCTCGCCTATTAGATCTAGCAGTTTTTTCGATTTCTGGATCAAAATTCAAGGGTGAAATTCTACCAGAATATCGTGTGTGCATAAACCTATGAGGACTAGATGAAGAATTTGAACTAGAAACTTTCTTTTTGGTGAGAATCGATGCTTGCGCCACGATTCCCTTTTTCTTAATAAAACTAAGGCACTAATTTAAAGCTTAAAAACTAATTGAATAGAATAATAGCAAAATAAGGAAACTTAAACTAATTTAAGTAAGCAAATAAAAACAAATAAGCAAATAAATTGAGATTAGCTAAATTAACGAAATTAACTAAATTACTCTAGAAAAAATTAAGTAACTAAACTAAGCTAATTACTAAAATACGTGATTTAAGCGCAACCGCTCGCCGGCAACGGCGCCAAAATTTGATGCGAGTGTCGTTAACCCGTCAAAAATACCACTAAATACCTTAGAAGCAAGGGTAAGTAGGGATCGTATCCACAGAGAGCGAGAGGTTAATTACACGTATTTGAGCGACTAGCGTTGTAAAATAATTAATTTTAAGAGATTGATTGGTTTGTAAAAAGGTGATTGCTTGATTTATAAAACTAATTACTTGCGAAGTTTGTGAAAAGAAAACTTAAGAAAACTGTTTGATTGAATAAAGTACGAGGATAACCATTCCCGGATTCCACACCTCGCTTTGCATTTAATTTATAAAAACGATTTGAAGATTACATAGACATAATCTTTGTTATAATTATTATTAAAATCGTTACGTGATCTTGGGCATAGCGCGTGACACGTTTGATTACTCGTCTTAATTAAACAATTAACTAGGCACGAATAATAAAATGTCTACGAACTATCTTGCGAAACGCAACAACAAAATAATAATCATTCGTTTACAATCTAAATATAAATAATAAAAACCATGCAAACTTAAAGTAATCGTTCATAAAATAAAACTTAGCGATGTGCTTCCTCCGAGAATGATTATGACGAGACTAGCCGGACATTGTTGGTGCAATGCTCAAGAGTTGTGTGTCCATCTTCGTAGCTTGACTCGTGTGCTCTTCGTACGTGTGTTCGCTCAAACAGGGTCATTTTCCTTAGCCTTCTCCTCCAAAAAACGATGCTTCCTTCTAAAATATGACTTTGTATTTATAGGAAAAACCCTAAAAACGGCCGTATATTATTTTAATGGGCTGGGCGCAGGCGCAGGCCTGCGCCCCCCCCTGTGCTGGTCTGTGAAAATCCGTATTTTGTGAATTAATTTGTTCTGCTGAACCCTCGGTCTGCGCACAAGGCTGCGCCCCTCTCTGCGCCTGGCTCTGAGTTTTTGTCCTTTTTATGCAATTTTAAACCGGATTTTGTTTACCTGCACAAGCACAGAATTTATTCAATAGCGGCACATTCTATGACACTTTCGTACTAAAAACAACTCTTTTGGGTTTAATAAACATGATAAATTATAACCTGATGCGAGTGTCGTTAACCCGTCAAAAATACCACTAAATACCTTAGAAGCTAGGGTAAGTAGGGATCGTATCCACAGAAAGCGAGAGGTTAATTACACGTATTTGAGCGACTAGCGTTGTAAAATAATTAATTTTAAGAGATTGATTGGTTTGTAAAAAGGTGATTGCTTGATTTATAAAACTAATTACTTGCGAAGTTTGTGAAAAGAAAACTTAAGAAAACTGTTTGATTGAATAAAGTACGAGGATAACCATTCCCGGATTCCACACCTCGCTTTGCATTTAATTTATAAAAACGATTTGAAGATTACATAGACATAATATTTGTTATAATTATTATTAAAATCGTTACGTGATCTTGGGCATAGCGCGTGACACGTTTGATTACTCTTCTTAATTAAACAATTAACTCAGCACGAATAATAAAATGTCTACGAACTATCTTGTGAAACGCAACAACAAAATAATAATCATTCGTTTACAATCTAAATATAAATAATAAAAACCATGCAAACTTAAAGTAATCGTTCATAAAATAAAACTTAGCGATGTGCTTCCTCCGAGAATGATTATGATGAGACTAGCCGGACATTGTTGGTGCAATGCTCAAGAGTTGTGTGTCCATCTTCGTAGCTTGACTCGTGTGCTATTCGTACGTGTGTTCGCTCAAACATGGTCCTTTTCCTTAGCCTTCTCCTCCAAAAAACGATGCTTTCTTCTAAAATATGACTTTGTATTTATAAGAAAAACTGGAAAAACCCTAAAAACGGCCGTATATTATTTTAATGGGCTGGGCGGCAGGCGCAGGCCTGCCCCCCCCCCCCCCTGCGCTGGTCTGTGAAAATCCGTATTTTGTGAATTAATTTGTTCTGCTGAACCCTCGGTCTGGGCGCAGGGCTGCGCCCCTCTCTGCGCCTGGCTCTGAGTTTTTGTCCTTTTTACGCAATTTTAAACCGGATTTTGTTTACCTGCACAAGCACAGAATTTATTCAATAGCGGCACATTCTATGACACTTTCGTACTAAAAACAACTCTTTTGGGTTTAATAAACATGATAAATTATAACCCGATCAAGACTGAGTCAGGGGGTGGAGCTTCATCATCTTCGCAGCGAGGCGGGTCCTTTAAGGATTTCATGACAGGGGCCCCACCGCAGTTTCGGGGTGACGGTGAGCCGGGGCGGCCATCGCATGGGAGCGAGAGATTGAGGCCGCATTTTGAGTGGCTCATGTGGATCCCAGGGATATGGTTGGGTACGCCGCATATCAGTTACGGGGCGGTGCTCTGCAGTGGTGGAAATCGATTTAGTCGTTGATGACTGAGTCCGCCGCTTATGTTATGACTTGGGAGCAGTTCAGGGCTATGTTTGAGCTCCAGTACATCCCGAGGGACGAGAGACGGGAGATGGAGCGCCGGTTCCTCCATTTGCAGCAGGGTAATATGACAGTCCAACAGTATGTTGATCGATTTAATGAATATTCACAGTTCGCGCCTCAGCATGTTGATACGGAGAGCCGTAAGGCTGATGCTTTTATCGATGGGCTCCGATCTGTTATCCGGGAGTTCGTAGGGCTACATGATACTCCGACATTTGCTAGAGCCCTTGAGATGGCCCGTATGAGGGAGCGGGAGATCCTCAAGCAGAGGGAGCAGCCCTCTTCCCAAAGGCAGCGTACTGGGACCTCCGAGCAGCCGTCTAGTGTGTGGAGATCTTCCGGGGACGCCCCCAGTGACCAGCGTCCAGATCAGTGGCAGTTTTCGGGACAGGGTTCTGGGCAGACTTCAGGGCAAGGGTCTGGACAGCGACGTGATAGGGACCGGGGTCGAGATCGTCGATCGAGACGTCAGGGTCAGGGCCAGAGTCAGGGGTCGGGGGCGCAGAGCCAGAGTAGTGTGGGACAGGGGTCCCAGGCGTCCGGCAGCCGTGTTGAGAGCTCGTATGGTGATCGGGAGTGCCCGAAATGTCACCGGCGCCATTCGGGCCAGTGTTTGTCTGAGCAGCCGCGTTGATTCCGGTGCGGCTAGCGGGGCCACGCCGCTTCGGTTTGTACGGTTCCCGAGCCGCTATGCTTCAGATGTGGGAGGCCGGGGCATCGAGTCAGGGATTGTCCAGAGCCGGGGCCGGCAGTGCAGGGGGCTAGTTCGAGTGGAGCCATGACCGAGCCGTCGTCATCCAGCCGCCGTGAGACAGTTCCGAGAGGCCGCGTGCGAGTGTTTCAGGCGACAGCAGAAGAGGCACGGGATGCCACCGATGTAGTTTCGGGTACGTATATCCTTAATGGACTTCGAGCTCGTGTATTATTTGATTCCGGGGCAGATCGCTCCTATGTGTCAGTTATATTTTGTGCGTATTTTAGTGTGTCTCCTTCTTCTTTATCTGTTCCGTTGATTGTCGAGAGGGTTGATGGGAGTTTGATGTTAGTGAGTCGGGTTTATCGGGACTGTGTGTTAGAGATAGATTCTCATCAGTTTGCGATCGATTTGCTGCCGACTGAGATCAGTAGCTTCGATGTGATAGTGGGTATGGACTGGTTGACTGCCAGACGGGCTGATATTCTGTGTGCTAAGAAGATCATCCGTATACCCATTTCTGACAGTGAGAGTGTCATTGTGTATGGGGAGCGCCGTAAGGGAGATATTGGGATCGTGTCTGTGGCCAGAGCTCAGCGATATGTCTCTAAGGGGTGCGAGACCTTCCTAGCTTATGTAGTTGACGTGAGGAAGGAAAAGAAGACCTTAGAGGATATTCCGGTGATCCGTGAGTTCCCTGAGGTATTCCCAGAGGAGTTGCCTGGGTTACCGCCAGATCGCCAAGTAGAGTTCAGAATAGATCTTGTTCCTGGGGCGGTGCCGATTGCTAAGACACCTTATAGGCTGGCACCGACAGAGATGCGTGAGCTAATGTCTCAGTTGCAGGAGCTTCTGGATCGTGGATTCATCCGTCCGAGTTCGTCGCCGTGGGGTGCGCCGGTGCTTTTCGTGAAAAAGAAGGACGGCAGCATGCGGATGTGTATCGACTATCGGGAATTGAATAAAGTGACCGTGAAGAATCGTTATCCGCTTCCACGTATCGACGAACTGTTTGATCAGCTCCAGCGTTCGAGTTTCTTCTCCAAGATCGACTTGCGATCTGGTTATCATCAATTGAGGGTCAGGGACGAAGATGTGCCGAAGACCGCGTTTCGGACTCGTTATGGGCACTACGAGTTCCTTGTCATGCCGTTTGGTTTGACCAACGCACCCGCCGCTTTCATGGATTCGATGAATCGGGTGTGTAGAACTATGTTGGATAGATTCGTGATCGTATTCATCGATGACATCCTTATCTATTCGCGGAGTGCCGGGGAACACGAGCAGCACCTTCGAGAGGTTTTGACCGTGCTGCGCTGGGAGAAGCTGTACGCGAAATTCACTAAATGTGAATTTTGGCTTCGGGAGGTGCAGTTTTTGGGTCATGTGGTCAGTGCCGAGGGTATAAAAGTGGATCCAGCCAAGATTGAGGCAGTGATGAGCTGGGAACCTCCGAGATCAGTGCCAGATATTCGTAGCTTTCTGGGTCTCGCGGGGTATTATAGACGCTTCATCCAGGATTTCTCGAGGATTGCCTTGCCGTTGACGAGATTGACACGGCAGTCCATTCCGTTTGAGTGGTCCGAGGAGCAGGAGCGTGCGTTCAGAGAGCTGAAGACCCGGTTATTTTAGGCTCCAGTGTTGGCTTTGCCGGAGGGTACCGATAATTTCGTAGTGTACTGTGATGCTTCAGGGTCGGGTCTGGGTTGTGTTTTGATGCAACGGGGGAAGGTGATTGCGTATGCCTCGCGCCAGCTGAAGACTTACGAGGAGAACCATACCGTGCACGATTTAGAGTTAGACGCCATTGTGTTTGCGTTGAAGATTTGGCGTCATTATCTGTATGGGTCTCGGTTTATTGTGTATACCGACCATAAGAGTCTTCAGTATCTGTTTAGCCAGAAAGATCTGAATATGCGACAGCGTCGTAGCCTTGAGTTGCTTAAGGACTACGATTGTGAGATTCAGTACCACCCGGGCCGAGCTAATGTGGTAGCTGATGCGCTGAGCCGTAGGGCATGCGGCCAGACTGTGATTTCCAGGGCTTCGAGGCTTGAGATTACCTCGACATTGATCGATAGTCTGAGGTTAGCGCAGCAGGAGGGCTTGCGGGGTGATAATGTGAAGCGTGAACGGTTGACCGGGCAGCTTGAGTCGTTGATCAGGGATGATCGTGGGCTGTTTGTGTTCCATGATAGGGTCTGGGTCCCGAGGGTTGGGAATTTGAGACAGTTGATTCTTGATGAGTCGCATCGATCGAGGTTATCTGTGCATCCGGGGAGTACTAAGATGTATCGTGATCTCCGTGACTTCTACTGGTGGCCGGGAATGAAAAGGGATGTGGGCCGATATGTTGAACAATGCATGACGTGTCTCAGGGTCAAAGCCGAGCATCAGAAGCCGCACGGGCATCTGCAGCCGTTAGAGATCCCCGAGTGGAAGTGGTACCATATTACAATGGATTTCATTGTGAGACTTCCACGCACTGTCCGCGGGAACGATATGATCTGGGTTATAGTGGATCGACTAACGAAGAGTGCGCACTTCTTAGCCGTTCGGGGTACTATCACCATGGATCAGTTAGCGAGACTATATATCAATGAGGTAGTATCGCGGCATGGGATTCCGATGTCGATTACTTCGGATCGGGATACGCGGTTTACGTCCCGATTTTGGCAGAGCTTTCAGCGAGAATTGGGTACCAGAGTTCAGCTGAGCACGGCGTACAGGCCGCAGACTGACGGGCAGACCGAGCGCACCAATCAGACCCTCGAGGATATGTTGCGGGCGTGTGCTATCGACTTCAGCGGCAATTGGGATGTGCATTTACCGTTGATCGAGTTCGCGTATAATAACAGTTATCACGCCACGATTAAAATGGCTCCGTTTGAGGCACTATATGGGCGTAAGTGCCTGACCCCAGTGTGTTGGGGCGAGGTCGGTGAGCGACCTATCAGCGGGCCGGAGTTATTGCAAGAGACTAGTGACAAGGTGGCTGTGATTCGGGAGCATATGAGGGTCGCCCAGAGCCGTCAGAAAAGTTATGCTGATCGTCGTCTGAAAGAACTGGAATTTAGTGTCGGGGACCGAGTCTTGCTTAAAGTGTCGCCGTGGAAAGGGGTTATCCGATTCAGACATCGTGGGAAGCTGAGTCCACGTTATATTGGGCCATTCGAGATTGTTGAGAGAGTCCGGGATCAGGCCTATCGACTGCGATTACCTTCAGAGTTGGCCGGTGTGCACGATACGTTTCATGTGAGTCATCTCCGGAAGTGTCTGGCTACAGATGACCAGTATGTACCCCTATCTGAGGTTACAGTCGATGATCAGCTGCGATATGTGGAGCAGCCCGAGGCCATGACCGACCGAAAGATCAAGAAGCTGAGAAATAAAGAGACTGCGCTAGTACTCGTTCAGTGGAGACACCATAAGGGTACCAACGCTACCTGGGAGCCCGAGTTGGAGATGCGATCGAGATATCCTCATCTATTCCAGAGTTCGAGTTAGATTCCGGGACGGAATTTCTTTAAGAGGGGAGGATTTGTAACATCCGTCAATTTGACCTCGTACGTGGAATTATTTTAGTGGATAAATAATTTATTAATATTGGGTTGGTCCAATTCTATCCCGTTTCGTGGATTGATACGTGTCGGGATTTGGGCTTGCGTGTCACCGGGTTATAATTTTAATGAACGGATTATATTTTTGGGATTGTGGGATTAAATGGGTTAAGTGGGTATGAATATTGAAAATGTGATATCGGGTTTGGGTTATTGGGTTCGGGACCGAGTTGAGATAAAGACGTACATATAGAATTATCTTTCTTCCCTTCCTTATCCATTGTGAAATACCCTAAAAGTGTGTATGTGTGTGTTTGTGTGAGACTCCAGCAGCAGATAGAAGCTCTCCTAGCTGAGAATTAGTTGTTGAACTTGGGATTAATCCACCATCTTCATTCTTGTGTGCTTGAGGCTTCAAGGAGGTAAGAAAGCTTCAACTTGATGACTTAAATTATGTTATATGTTGAGTTTTTGAGGGAATTGATTGTGTAATTGGTTAGGGAGCTTGTATACTGATTGTATGTGTTTATTTGGGGTCTGAGATCGAATTGGAAGGAGTTGTAACTCCTGGGCAGAGCTGAAAATCGCTGTGCAGGAACAGGGTTTCGCGGTGTCGCGGCGCGACGACCAGGGGGTCCGCGGCGCGACTAACTGCCTGCAGTGAAAATTCGAGTTTAGTCTTGTGAAATGGGTTCGGGTCGAATTGTGTCGGGTTTCCTTCGGGTTTGCTCGGGTTGGGTTTTGTTTGGGTCTGGGGTCTCATTTGGGAATTCTTCGAGTCATGTTTGGGTCGGGTTTCGTGTATTGATCGGATTTCGGTTTTGTGGGATTGTCGGGTTCGTATTCAGTTCGGGTCGATGTAATTGTGTAATATGTGTTATTCGGTGATTGTGCTTAATCCTTGGGATATCCATGTGATTACAGGGACTAGCGGATCGCGAGCCGGATTTGATCAGGGCGTTCAGACTTCGGGGAATCAATCAGGTGAGTACTCGAGACTTTTCTAAACGCGCGCCGTCTTTACGATTTTAGCTGTGTTGCTATTTTGTGCGTGTTTATATATATGAGACAGGGACGTGAACCTCAGGTATACTCTAATCCTTATACGTGTTATGTATGAGATGTGAGATCGGTCCAGGGGTCCGTGATGAGTTCCATACGGACGGTAAGTCGCGAAGGGGAATCGCGCGGGTTGACTGTCCCTTACAGTCCTTGGGGCGTATATATACGGCAGGGCCTGTAGCCGGGTAGCTTCCGTGCTACAGGGTATTACCGACCATTGCTGTGTGCGATGTGTCTACCGGGGAAGGGTCCCCACAGGGCTATGTGTACTCCGATCTCATACTTGTGTTTATATACCTGAGATGCGTGTTGGGATACCGGGACCGGGATAGGGAATGTGTGCTATGTGCTTATGTGCAGTGTCAACCCTCGCGTGCTCACGGGCTTTATAGCTCATGTATTCGAGTCTAGCATGTTCAGGGAATCATAAAGGACCTCAGCCACAGCCGAGGTAGATCCGAGATTGACGGAAGATCTGTAATAATGCGGTCTTTTGTATAGAACGGTTTGTAATAGTTGTTTTGGGATCTATGTATCCAGTGACCAGGATTATTATGCGTTGTTAATCTGGGATTATAAATGTATTGACTGCGTTTGTCTTATGTGTTAAAGTTTTAAATTTGTCGTAATCTGCATTACCCTATGACACGTGCGTGTATAGATCCGTTGCGTTATTGCCACTTATGATATTATGTTGACGTGGCATTTCCGGGATCGGGAGGGGTGTTACCTATTGCATTTATAGTTCATTTCTGATACTGCTTTGACACTACTGGTATCATGACTTTGATTACGTATGATTCATCATTGCATATACTTGACATATTGATTCAGCTTGACTAGCCTTGTTGGTCTATTGTTCTAGACCTGGCTATTTCACCAGTTCTATTGAACTTGGTAATGACCTCCGATGTTCCGCCACATTGATTTACTGGTAGCTAGCCCAGTATGTGGCTGATCCCCACGATTTAAGCGTGAGCGTGGCTTGAGCATCATCCGACTCTATGACTTCTATGTCTTAATCATGAGGGCTTTAGCGGCAGCCAAGACATATCACGCTAGACTAACGATCCGCTTGACATTGCATGTTAATTTGAAAATCTATTTACTCACTAAGCATTGCTTACGGTTGCTACTTGACCTTTTTACAGGAAAAGATAAAGGAAAGTCACCTGCCGGACCTAGTTCTTAGGTCTTACAAAGATCAAGTCAGAAGTTTCATAGGCCTCTACTCAGCAAACCCTTTTTGGTACTAATTGAAGGATGATAATATGGTGGTCTGGGTAGATTTATCTTGATTATATGATGATATGAATTAGATTAGACTTGTGCCCTTTATAAGTTTAATTTAAAAACTTAATCTGTATAAACTTAAATCCTATTATGTTTGTGCATGTAATTTAATATTCCGCACTTAATTACTCTATCTTAGTTTGATTGATATCGTATTGCATGATATGGGACCTAGACTCGTGAGAACTGCCCCGCAAGGGGTGGTCTTCACAGGATGGTATCAGAGCCCATAGTTTGAGTGAATCAAGTATTACGTGAGTAATACTTGGTCTCAAACTGAGGCAATACATATGTATCAATCATTTAGGTGATTTGAACTGAGATAGGATGTACAGACTATTAGGATGGGAAAAAGAGTACATAGATCTAAGTCTATAAACTGATAGTTGAATGATTTTATTTTTCAGCTAAGATGTCAGGATCAGGATCAGGTGACATACCAAACAACATGACCCCACAACAAATGTTCGAAATGATGCAACAACTTTTAGCCCAACACTCTGAACAACAAAATAAGATTATGCAAGAACAGTTTCAGGCCAGAGATGAGGATGAAGCTAAAAGACGTGATGATAAAAAGAATAAGCGAAAAGAAAAGCAAGTCCAGAATAATAACACTGATTCTGGTAACTCAAACCCTGAAACTCAAGTTGCACAGCCAAAAGGCTGTAAGTTCAAAAATTTTAAAGCTACCGGTGCCCTTAACTTTGAGGGTACCGTTAATTCAATTCAGGCGATGGATTGGATCAGTCATACTGAAGAGATTTTTAGAATCTCTGATTGTTTAGAATCAAAGAAACTGAGCTATGTTTCTGCGTTGTTTGTCGGCGCTGCCCGTGCTTAGTGGAAGACTCAGAGGAGCATTTATGGCGAAAAAGTTATCCAGACTCTAGAATGGGAGCAGTTTTTAGACATGTTCAATGCAAAGTATTGTCCGGTCGACCAGCGAGACAAGATGGAAGTTCAATTGATGCAGCTGACTCAAGGAACTAAGACTGTTGATGAATACGAGCATGAATTCTCACGGCTTTGTGGTTACTCCTCGTATCAAGTAGCTACTGAGGAACGGAAGATGAATAGATTCCGCGGAGGACTAAACCCAAGATACCGACATCCGATGAGCGCGATAAAGTATAAGTCCTATCTGGAAATGGTGGAAGCGGCCAGACAGATCGAGAGAGGATACCTAGAGTATGGCGATCAGCTCTATGCTCCATCAGCAAACTCGACATGTCCATCTCCCCCAAAGAAACAGAGATTCGGCAGATTCTTCAGAACAAACAAATCTCAGTCCCAGCAACCTCAGCAATCTCAGCAATCCCAACCGAAAGCTCAAGCCTACTCGCTTACGAATGAACCCCGATTTTGTAAAAGATGCAGAAAATCACACATAGGATTGTGCAATCCAGACGACGTCACTTGTTTTGCGTGCAATAGAATTGGTTACAGCAGTGAAGAGTGTCCGTAGCGAGGACTCGGATGTGCAAAATGTGGGTAACGAGGACACTTCATGTATCAGTGTCGCAGCGGGCAACGGGGTCAGATACAATCGTCAGCTGGAGGATCTACTATGAAAAGTTCAGCTGCAACACCAACAGCAAGAACTCGCGCATTTCAGATAACAGCCGAGGAAGCGAGAGAAACCCCTAACGTAGTTACCGGTACGTTCATGCTTAACTCAATCCCTGCTCGCGTCTTATTTGATTCTGGCGCTAGTCGTTCCTTTATATCGACTTCTTTCGCACAAAGATTATTCAAAACTCGATCGAAGCTTCTCGTGATACTTGATATTGAGACAGCCAGTAACAACTATGTTATGGTTGATTCTGTTTATCGAAACTGTACTTTGCTTGTTGACAATATCGTGTTCAACCTCGACCTTATCCCGATTCCGTTGAAAGAGTTCGACGTCATCATTGGCATGGACTAACTAATGAATAACGAGGCTACGATCGTATGCGACCGCCGAATCATCAAAATTAAGTCTTCAGACGACCGAGTGTTGGAAATAAAAGGCGAGAAGCGAAAAGGTGCTCACTGCTTCATTTCAGTTGAAAAAGCTTACAAATATCTGTCTAAGGGTCACGAATCTTACATATGCTATGTCTCATCTGAATCCGTCTCTGAAGCCCAAAAGAAATCCTTATCTGATATTCCTGTCGTCTGTGAGTTCCCAGACGTATTTCCTGATGATATTTCTGGAGTGCCACCGGAACGTCAAGTCGAGTTCGGAATTGACTTGGTTCCTGGTGCGGCTCCAATTGCCAAAGCTCCCTACAGACTTGCACCTGCAGAAATGCAGGAAATGTCGAAACAATTGCAAGAACTGTTAGAAAAGGGATTTATCCGACCGAGTTCATCTCCGTGGGGTGCACCTGTCTTATTCGTAAATAAGAAAGACGGAACTCTCCGAATGTGCATCAATTATCGGGAATTGAACAAAGTCACCATAAAGAATAAATATCCTCTGCCCAGAATTGATGATTTATTCGATCAGCTACAAGGAGCCAGCTACTTTTCTAAAATCGATCTTCGTTCTGGGTATCATCAGCTGAAGGTTAAAGATGAGGATGTCAAAGACAGCCTTCCGAACAAGATACGGTCATTACGAATTTCTCGTGATGCCGTTTGGTTTAAAAAATGCACCAGCGGCGTTCATGGATCTCATGAATCGCGTGTGCAGACCGATGTTGGATAAGTCAGTTATCGTATTCATAGACGATATCCTGATTTACTCTAAAACGGAGGCGGATCATTCTATTCATCTGCGACAATTACTAGAGTTATTGAGAAAGGAAAGACTCTACGCAAAATTTTCTAAGTGTGAATTCTGGCTCAGACAGGTACAAATTTACATTGTCTTGAGTTATTCCTTGAGCTTTCTTTGTTTCAAACAAAACTTGATATTCTATTTGATCTCTTTATAGATCCAATTCCTTGGCCATGTCATATCTGGCGAAGGAATTTCAGTCGATCCATCTAAAGTCGAGGTCGTTCAAAAATGGCAAACGCCTCGCAATGCCTCTGAAATAAGAAGTTTCCTTGGATTGGCCGGCTATTATCGACGATTCAAAAAGGACTTCTCGAAGATTGTTGTGCCGCTTACGATGCTAACACGAAAGAATACACCTTTCGTATGGGCGGATAAACAGCAAGAGGCATTTGAAACTTTGAAACAAAAGCTTATTCAAGCGCCAATCCTAGCCTTACCAGAGGGCAATGATGATTTTGTCGTTTACAGCGACGCATCTGGTACTGGCTTAGGATGTGTTCTAATGTAAATGGGAAAATTCATTGCCTACGCTTCAAGGCAATTGAAGGATTACGAGAAAAGTGCACCGACTCATGATCTTGAGTTGGCTGCCGTTACCTTCGCTCTGAAAATATGGCATCATTATCTTTATGGGACTCGGTGTCAACTTTACACCGATCATAAGAGTCTTAAACATCTCTTTACTCAAAAGGATCTGAATATGAAACACCGTCGGTCCTTGGAGCTTATCAAGGACTATGATTGCGAGATCCTATATCATCCCGGCAAAGCTAATGTTGTCGCGGATGCTTTGAGTAGGAAAGTATACCCGGAAAAGTGTTGCTATGCCCTGACTCCTGTTGTATTCTCTTCGGATCTTATTGAAGACATCAGATCTGCTCAAGTCGAAGCGTTGAAAGAAGAAAATATAAGTGCTGAAAATCTCAAAGGGCAGTTACAATTTCTATCTTTGAATCATTTGGGACTTCATTGTCTCAAGGGAAACCGAATCTGGATTCCTAAATATGGTTCAATCCGCAACACTCTTCTATCTGAAGCCCATCAGTCCAAGTTATCTGTTCATCCTGGCAGCTCAAAGATGTACTTCAATCTGAAAGCTGATTACTGGTGGCCAGGAATGAAGAAAGACATCGGTCAATATGTTGAAAGCTGCAGAATATGTCAAATGGTTAAGGCAGAACATCAGAAACCCTTCGGGGATATTCAACCACTGCCAGTTCCTGAGTGAAAGTGGGAGCATATAACAATGGACTTCATCACGAAGTTGCCGAAAACCAAGAGACAGCACGACTCCATCTGGGTAGTCGTGGATCAATTAACAAAGTCAGCTCATTTCATACCAATGAAAGAGACGTACTCCCTTGATAGATTGGCACAGTTGTATATCACTGAAATTATTTCTCGTCACGGTGTGCCAAAATCGATCGTATCTGATCGTGACAGTCGTTTCACATCTAGATTCTGGCAAGCTCTACAAGACGGGATGGGTACTCGGATCTCTATGAGTACTGCTTATCATCCTAATGCAGATGGCCAGAGTGAGCGTACTATCCTTACTCTTGAACAATATGCTTCGTGCCTGTGTTCTTGATCTGGGTGGTAACTGGGATGACCACTTGCCTCTGGTCGAATTCTCATATAATAACAGTTATCATTCAACGATCAAGATGACTCCTTTTGAAGCTCTGTACGGAAGAAAGTGCAGAACTCCCACCTGTTGGCGTGAAACAGGTGAATTAACGATAACGGGTCCTGCCCTTCTACAGTTGACTCACGAAAAGATTCAACTCGTCAGAAGGAACATTCTTGAAGCTCAAAGCAGGCAGAAGTCATATTATGACAATCGACACAGATCTATCAGCTTTGCAATTAACGATTGGGTGATGTTAAAAGTATCCCTAATGACGAATGTGGTGAGATTCATAAAGCGAAATAAGATCCGAGATTCATCGGTCCGTTCAAGATTGTGGAAAAGATAGGAAATCAATCTTATCGTCTTGAACTGTTAGCGGACTTATCTGGAATACATCATGTATTTCATGTCAGTCATCTGAGAAAGAGCTTAGCAGACGAAAGAGAAGTTCAAATATCACACGTTAACTTGCAAACTGATGAAAAGCTTCGAGTTGTTGAAGAGCCAGAACGTATTTTGGACTCGAAGACCAAGAAGCTTAGAAATAAAGATATACAGATGGTGCTCGTCCAGTGGAAACACCACAAGGGTTCGCATCAGTCTTGGGAATCTGAAGATGTTATGAAAGCTACTTATCCCAGTCTGTTCGAACATAGCTAACTTCGGGGACGAAGTTTGTGCGTGGTGGAGCCCATTCTGTAACAACCTAACTTTTGATCTAGTCTTAAATTCAGTATTTGAACCGATAATGTAATATTATTACATTATTTGAATTATAATTTAATTAAGTTATAAAATATTTAATTAAATTATATAAATATTTAAATTATGATTTAATAAATTATTAAAGATAATTAAATAAAAGAGATATAAGATACAAAAGTAAAAATGGGTTAAATTTCAAATGTAACTGATTAAGTATATAAACGTAATTTAGATTAATAATCTTTCATTTAGAAATCTAACTCTCTCTACTCTCTCTCTTAAAATCTCACAAAGATTCATAAAAATCACTCTAATTTGCAAGCAAGTTGGAGTATTGATCAAGGAAAAGTTACAAGAAGTGATAAACAACGACAATCTACAACAAATTTGAGGTAAAAATCGTTGCTTTTCTGATTTCTTTGTTTCGGTTTTAAAGGAGAATTCGAGTTTGAATAATTTTGTGTGATTAATGCTAATTTAACTTGAGTTTTAACTGGAATAAGTATAATATAAACGAACCTAGGCTTAATACTTATCATATTCGTGATTTATGACTTAGAAATTCATGTTTAAAAGTTGTAAAATATGAACAAACTCGAAATGTCAAGAACAAACTGGAAAATACATGGAACAAACTCGAATTTGAGCTAAATTCGAAAATATATTCGAATTTAATCATCAAATTCGAATGATGTCTTCGAATTTAATACTTGGAGTTCGATTTTGCTCTTAAATTCTAATGTAGGATCGAATTTAGTCATCACATTCGAATGATGATTCGAATTTAAGCATGGATTTCAAATTTAACCCTCCTTCGAATTTGATATATATTTGAAATAGTCCACATGCTCGAATTTAATGTATATGATTCAAATTTAATTTATAAATTTGAACCCCCACTCCCAAAAATCGAATATATTGAATGAAATACATAGACAATGCATAAAATAACAAGATAGTTAGCAAAATGAATATATATATATATATATATATATATATATATATATATATATATATATATATATATATATATATATTGATCCTTTGAGAATTTAATGAAACAAAGAATATTACTGAAAGGATGATTTATGAATGAACAAGTTATCAGAATCAGATAAAATAAAGATTTAAAGACTAAAAGATGATGATATTGACAAAAGATGATATGATAATTCTGGACAGGTTCAGTTAAAAGATTTAAAGCGGGTCAAAGATTTGAATTGACAGAGAACAGATTGACAAAGATAAAATCCTGATACAACTCAGGTGGTAGATTTTACATCTGTTTGATAAAGACCCAGATCTGTGAGTTATAGATATTCAGATTTAACATGCTTGAATTTCCGGTTAAACATATTGTTGATGCTAGATTGATTTGACATTCATATTATCAGCTGGATTGTGACCTGTGCACACCATGGTTCGGTGTTGCCTAGTGGATCATGATAGCTATTTGATCATCATTTCATATGTTATTGCATTTATAGTTCATTTCTGATACTGCTTTGAGACTACTGCTATCATGACTTTGATTACGTATGCTTCATCATTGCATATACTTGACATATTGATTCAGCTTGACTAGCCTTGTTGGTATATTGTTCTAGACCTGGCTATTTCACCAGTTCTATTGAACTTCGTAATGACCTCTGATGTTCCGCCACGTTGATTTACTGGTAGCTAGCCCAGTTTGTGGCTGATCCCCACGATTTAAGCGTGAGTGTGGCTTGAGCATCATCCGACTCTATGACTTCTATGTCTCAATCATGAGGGCTGTAGCGGCAGCCAAGACATATCACGCTAGACTAACGATCCGCTTGACATTGCATGTTAATTTGAAAATCTATTTACTCACTAAGCATTGCTTACGGTTGCTACTTGCCCTTTTTACAGGAAAGTATAAAGGAAAGTCACCTGCCGGACCTAGTTCTTAGGTCTTACAAAGATCAAGTCAGAAGTTTCATAGGCCTCTACTCAGCAAACCCTTTTTGGTACTAATTGAAAGATGATAATATGGTGGTCTGGGTAGATTTATCTTGATTATATGATGATATGAATTAGATTAGACTTGTGCCCTTTAGAAGTTTAATTTAAAAACTTAATCTGTATTAAACTTCAATCCTAATATGTTTGTGCATGTAATTTAATATTTCGTACTTAATTACTCTATTTTAGTTTGATTGATATCGTATTGCATGATGTGGGACCTAGACTCGTGAGAAATGCCCCACAAGGGGTGGTCTTCACAGTAACGCCCGTAAATTTCGGTAAATTCATTTCTGCTATTTTATATTCAATCCAAAAATAAAGAGATTTATAAAAATCAAAATTAGGCAATTACGTCATCATATTTGGAAAGAACGCGAAAAATCGAGAAGAATGACTACAAAAACGAATATTTCACTTTTTGGGATATCGGGTGCAAATACTGACAGTTTACGAAATTAACTGTGTGGGGAAGAGGACAGACTGTACACGTCCAGCCTCCCACTCCCTGCATTCCCTCTCCCTCTCCCTCACCTCTACTCTTCTTTCTCCATACTTGAAGTTTTTTTTATTCCAAAAACCATTCCCTTTTACTTCTCTTTACAATAATCAATCATCACATTTCTTCTATATATAAAGCCTCCTTTCCTAAGATAATTTCATCACTTAGGCGCTGTTTGGTTCACAGAAAATTTTCTGAAGGAATGGAATCTGTCAAAGGAATGGAATTCTGGAAGGAATGGAATCTGTCAGAATCCAAAAGTTGTCACTTGTTTGGTTGGCAGGAAAGGAATGGATTTCAAATTCCATTCCTTGCTGTTTTCTGTTTGGTTTGTATATCTGTCAAAGGAATTGAAAATTAATTCTGATAAATGAACAAATCATTATTATTTATTTTTATAATATTTTTTTAATTATAAAAATATTTTGATGTCATTTATTTAGACATCAATTTTACTAGATAATATATTTTTTTTTCACAATTTTACAAGATAACCGCTATAATTTTTTTTATTTCTTCAAATTTACTAGATGTCATTTATAAACCACAAATTCATAAAACAAACATTCAAAATAATAACCATAATAAGATCAATATCCAACACATGTGATCAAAATATCATCTAATGTGCCACATAAAGTATCTTGATATTCAAATCAATAAAATATGCATCAAGAGCCGCTACTTGCAAAACAACCAAAGTATCTAGATCACCCAAAAACAAAAGTATTAGACAAATCTTTCTCGTGGTACATGCTTAATTCATTCACTCAAAACATTTTTGACAACCTTTCACGTGCTGCTCCTTGATAACCTCCAAATGCTAAAACAGCATCCGGTTCACGTGTTATCTTTCTTGCTGCCTTAAATTTATCCGCTTCAGACAATGATGTCATTTTGTCAATTTCTACACCCACCATGCTTGTCTTATTTTGCAAATCAACTTCAGCTCGTAGAGAGACGTTCATATTTTCTGATGCTTCTTGAATTTTGTTTCCAATTATATGGGCCGCGCTAGTGATGCCATCAACTAATGTATCGGTCCTAGTTTTTCTTTTACGAGTTCGTGTAGATGACACTTCCTCACTCTGGACATTGGTAGTGGTATGTCCATCATTACTTAAATTCATGTGCTCGTCCGAGTGACCTTCTAAGTCTTGTGTCATTTCTTCTATGTTTGCTTCATTTGCCATCTCTACGAAATCTCGTGCTCTATTTCCTGTCGCCCTATCTTTTCCAAAAACGATACACAAATCTTGATAATGGGGAAATTGTTTGTTTTTCCATTTAGCCGCTCCTTTATGAACCTATAATAAATCAAAAGTATATAATATGAGCATACTTAACCAAGATCACAAACTTCAAATTTAAAAGAAAGTACATAACGTACCGCGAGATAAGTATCCCAAACATCCGGTTCGGAAACTACACATTGCGTTACACTATCGTAACCAAACCCACTTGTATTTGTACCATTTACCATATCGTAAACAACTTGCCAGTCCTTTTTAAATGTTTTAATCCTCGATTCAATATGAGGCTTACCCATAATACCAGCGTTGGGAAGCACCTCTTTTAGTGCTTGCTCCAAATGTTGCAGGTAACCCGACTTAAAACCGTTATCAGCTTTAAAAATTCCACCATTAACCATATTAACCAATGCTTCAACAAGCTTTTCATCTTCAAGAGTGGTCCAGATCTTGTAATTTCTACTATTTTCCGCCATAGCTAAAACCAAATATAATACATGACAAATGTACAACAATCATCACAAACATCATCAATCTAAAATGCTACTAATTAATTGTTCATAATACACAACAATCACAAAGATACAACCACATTGTTCATAAAACATGACAATCATAAACGACAAGATAAAGTCTACTACAAAAGCATCAATTAGTAACACTCCAAGAATCAAACATAGATTGTGCCAAATTATTTCTAAATGTAGTCCACTCATCTGATGTTCCAATGGAAGTGATATTATCATCATCTACACCTCCATCATCTCCGGTTCCCTCGTCAGGTTCAAAATCATTCTCAAATGGATCAACTACCATTTCTTGTCTTATAAAATTATGGAGAAGACAACATGCCATAATGATTTTATTTTTTAAATCAACCGAATAATATGAATTATCCTTTAAAATTCCCCATCTTGCCTTTAAAATTCCAAAGCATCTTTCGATAACATTTCTTGCAGATGAATGTCTCATGTTGAATAATTATTTTGGTGTAGTTGGTTGATGACCATCACGCCAATCATTTAAATGATATCCTTGACCTCTATAAGGGGCAAGAAAACCTTCTCCATTTGTGTACCCCGCATCTACCAAATAATAACCTATTAATATATTTTAGTTAATATACCTTATTTAATGTAATATATAATTAACCTATATATTAAATAATAATGCATACCCGGTCTTGGAACCTTCAGACCATGTGGCCTAATAAGCGCATCTCGAAGCACTCTACCATCAGCTGCGGACCCTTCCCATCCCGGTAACACATAGATAAATTGCATATCTTGTGAGCATACTCCTAACACATTTGTGGCAATATCGTTTTTTCTTGTTCTGTATCTAGGTTTGTCTTTAAGTGGCACTAAACACTTTATGTGTGTCTCATCTAAAGCTCCTAGGCAATTCTACATGTCAAAGAAACGAAACAATCAATATATCATGTCAATTTACTTAAATTTGAATACCAAATAGTTTCTAATTATAATATATACCTTGAACCACTTCCATCTTTGATCTGAGGAGTTCTCGAGTACAGGTTCGGGTTTCTTAAGTAAGTATGGATGCAATCTTATCACTGCGTTGCAAACTCGAGAAAAAAGTCTACTAATTGTTTCTCCCGAACGATGAAAGCGACAAATAATGACCCGATTCTTAACATTATGTGCAACTATGTGAAGAAAAATTGCAACTTGTTCATCAATATTCATGTTCCTACTTGCCCTTAGTCCACCTAATCTTTCAAGCATATCACACAACTTGGTAAAACACCTTCGGTTCATCCTAAGTTGTGATATGCACATAGTATCACTCTCATAAGCATAACGATGCAATATGGAGTATCGGTCCACATTTGACAAAACGCTTTGTATTCGTGGTGTTTCATTCAAGTACTCGGCTATCAAAAAACAAACCGTATGGAAAAACCATGCAACTGCTTGCATAATTTGGTTCCAAAATGCAACAATTACTTGCTTTCTTTTAAGTCTACGTTTTGAGGACGTTAAACTAAGTCGGGCCATTCCTGTAAGATGCGATAAAAAGAAGGCAAAACAACATCAAAACTAAAATGGTATATACATAACATAATTTGTAATGTATATGTTATATCCTAGCATACATGGGTGAGTGTTCTATTTCTGAAGACAGCACCTGTCATTAACCATATAAATGTGTGTGAATGTTGCTGGACAAACAAAAACAGAATGTTGCTGGACAAGATCAACAACATCCCTTCAATTGGAATAAAAAATATTGTATGTGTGTGTTTGTGAGAAGCAAAAACAGTAGCCAATCCCACTTGTATTTGGGTGAGTTTGAGGCTGAAAATAGAATGAAATCAGCAGCAGCAAGGCCAACAATAATTCATACTAAAATCGGCGGAAAACAGTAGCAAATACAGCAGCAAGGTCAACAATAATTCATAATAAAACAGCAGCAGCATGTGTGTGTTCATGTGATAAATAAAATCAGCAGCAGCATGTGTGTGTTCATGTGATAAACAAAATCAGCAACTCATTATCAAGAATCATAAAGTTTTCTTTTTCACTAAAAAACAATCATAATACCTTAAACCTACAAACATGATAAGAATTAATTTTATCTAACCTGCAGTTGCAACTGCAAATCAACACCTGTTACAATAAAAATCAAAAAATTGTTGCAATCAAACATCAAACAGCCCCTTTTGTATAGATTGTTACAATCAAACATGAACAGATCAAAAAATTATCTTTTATATGCAAAACATATTGGTTGTTTTTTTTGGTTTAGAATTTCCATTTACAAAGAGCTGGGATTTAGAATTATAGACAAAAAGGAACACATAATTAGCAGAGAGTATGATGAACAGATCGATGAACAGATCGATGGATCCTACAAACTAAAGATGAACAGATCGATGGATCCTTAAACCTACAAACAGAAAAGATGAACATATCATAAAACCGAGAACTAGACAAACAGATCGAAGAACAGAAAAGATCGAAGAACAAAAAAAAATTAAATAAACATAAAAGAGCAGAACAGATCGATCGATCGATGGAACAGATTCAAGAAAGAGAAAGAAAAAGAAACATGGACAGATCGATAGAATGATCGATTTTGAAGAGAAAGACGAACGGAGATCGATCGATCGATGAACAAGAACAAGATCGATGGAGATGAACAGAGATCGAATGATCGATGAACAAGAGAAGGATGGAAAGGAGAAATCGAAATCGAAACATACCTTGCACAGGAGAACGGTCGTTGATGGAGAACGGTCGCAGGAAGCCAGGAAGCGGCGCTAGGGTTAGAGAGAATTTGGTTGGAAACTTGGAATGGAATGTGCATTCCTTGGCCCCCCCCTCCGGAAAATACATTCAACCGCACAAGGGAAAATTTTTAATTCAAGGGAATCTCTTTCCGGATGTTAAACCCACCAAACAGCCCATGGAATGGAATGTTCATTCCAATTCCACAGGATTCCTTCAGGAATCTGTGAACCAAACAGCCCCTTAGAGTTTGTTGAAGGAGGTGTTGATCTTGTAAATTTCCACCAAGAACTCTTCTTCAAATGAGGCTTCAATTGGTGGTAACATTCTCTAAAATTCGTATTTGAATATTGATGTGTGTGTGAAATCCAATTTTGAGCATCAAAGTATGTTTACATTCATCTAGAATGTTTATTTTGATGTTTATTATCTTCATCTTCTTCATTTTCTTGAAAAGCTTCAAAACACCATTAATAGTGAAATCTTCAAAACATGATTTTAAACCTTGAAATTGTTAAATGATGTTAGAAATATGTTTATAAACTTGTTTGTAAAGTTATCTCATGATGTCAAACGGTACTTTGAAGTTTATAGCAAAGATTTGATGATTTTATAAAATTTGTGTTCTTGAGGAAAAAGAAAATAAAAGAAAGAGATAATTAAATGGTAAATTTGATGTTTTTGTGTGGGTTTTAAGTTTGAAATGCTGTAAGGATGATTGGGGTTGATTTGGTAATGTGTGTGTGTGTGTATATATATATATATATATATATATATATATATATATATATATATATATATATATATATATATATATATATATATATATATATTTAACAAGTGTTAAAAGTTGGTTTGGAAGTTAAAAACGTCAAAAAATAGCTTCTGTTCGACATTATGGAAAATGGGTGACCTGCACTAGTCGTGGTCATGACCAGATGTAGTGGTCTCGACCTGAGGTAGTGATCACGACTATATGTAGTGGTCACAACAGTGTTCATTTGCAAACGTCATGATCATGACATAGTGTAGTGGTCACGACATGCATAGTGGTCATGACCTTTTGTAGTGGTCATGACTTATGTAGTGACCATGATCTTCTGTAGTGGTCATGACCCATCAGAAAAGACAACATCTTTCCATTTCAGTGGTCTTTATACTAGGCTCTGTCATGGTCATGACACCCTGGTAATGATCACTACCCGGTCTAGATAACAAAGCCTAGATCTTATAACAAAGTTAGAAAGTTTGATAATAGACAGTCATTTTATGATTCCAGGTTTGAAAGTATAAATCGGTGACGTGTATCAGTTGATTAGTAGCTAGACATCTTGGGCTTGTGTTGTAACACCCGTAAATTTTGAGAGAATTAATTAATTTCAAGTTATTTAACTCAATTATAAATTCGAGAAAATAGGATATAAATTATCAAATTCCATGATTGGTATTTAAAATATTGAATTTTTATTATAAATTTTAAGAAATCGGAAAGGGTTACAAACCAATATATATGCATATAAAACAAACCTTATATATTCATGATTAAAAGAAAATAATATATATATATATACATATATATATATATATATATATATATATATATATATATATATATATATATATATATATATATATATATATGCATGCATGATTGCATGAAATACATTATAATCATAACCATCATCATCATCCAATTTTCTATATAAATTCCTGAATATACACACACAAACCCTAATAGCTATTTTGCACCTCAAGAACACAAACCCTTTTTCATAAATCTGGATATTCCTTCTTATTTGTTTTGGGCTGGAAATTCAAGGATATGATCAACATTTTCATCATCATCATCACCAAATCAACAATTCATTATTAAATCTTGAGGTAATATCCATAAACTCAAAGATTATATAAATTTCCGTATGTAATATGTAGAGAAATTGTAGAATCCATACAATGTTGTCTAAAAGAAATGTATCAAATGTGTAAGTGATCAACCAACAAATATTGATTCTATCACTTTCATTTTTGTTTGGTTACAACTTACAAGCTTGAAAATAAATGAGTTTAAACGAGATATCATGGGTTTTTACATACTAATCTGAAAAAAACTTACATTAGAAATAATGAGTGTGAGTTGTGGGAGAATCGGCCGGAGAGGCTGTCGGCGGCGGCGGCGGCAGCAGCGATGCAGCCTCTGTTTGTCGGCTGTCTGTTCGATTTTGGGTTCCATCAGGAGAGGCGAGGGAGTGAGATATTGTAGGTGTTGTGTGTAGGTTGATCGGCGCCTGAAAACCCTCGGCCGGCGACCTGCACGGCGCCGGTGGCCACCGCCACCCTTCTTCTCGGCGGGCGCCGCCTTCTCTTTTCCCTTTCTTTCTGTTTCAGTCCATCGAGTGAGAGAGGAGAGGCACCGGCAGCTGCTTCTTTCTTTTTCTTTTGTTGCCCAACCGAGAGGGAGAGAGGAGAGTGGGAGTGGTGTGTGTGCGTAGAGTGGTGTGTGGTGATGGTCAGACCGGTGCCGGAGACTTCACCGGCCGGCGATTTTTCCCCTGACCGGCGGCCTACCCCCCCCCCCCCCCTGCTTGTGTACCGAGAAAAGAGAAGAGAGTATAGATTAGGGTTTTATTTTCTTTTGTTGTTCTTTTAAGTCTTTTTGGGTTTTAGAAATCAAAATGTTGGGCTTTTAAGTTTTTAATTGTTTTAAATTTCTTTAGCCTCAAAAAAATTAAATTCTGTTGGGCTCCTTACTTAACAATTAATCTTGGGCTAGGAATTTTAATAAGAATTAAAGTTGGTGTTGGGTTTTAAGATTAAATTGATTATGGGTCCATGTTTCTTATTGGATTGATTAATTAAATTAAATGGGTTTGGTCTTTTATTTTAAATTGGGCTAAAATATATAGATTAGAGTTTAATTGGTTAGATTTAATTTATTTAAATTTAGATGAGTTATCCATTAAGTTATATTAGGTTTATATGTGGATTGAATTAGTATAGAGTTAAGTATTAGTAATATGATTAATGCAAGTTTAAAAGGATTTTAATTTATGATTTGATATGATTAATCAATTACTTCTATGTGAGAGCTTAGTATTTGCTTAATAAACTTTAATAATAATAAAAATGCATCGTTTATAATTAAGTAATTTGAGTTATTTAATTAGTTAAAAATTTATGCTATGTAGTTGGGTTAATGCATAGTTGATTTTTAGGTTTATGTAAATTTAATAATTGAGACTAGTGGATTTTGATTTGAATCTATTTGGATGGAATTTTATATAAGGTCTCTTATAGAATAATTAGTAACTCGTTCTTTACAATGGAAATTAACTAAACATAATAACCACAATTGCGAATAAATAATTATCAATAAAAGTGTAACCTTTAAAACAAATAAGTCATTATTTTTAAATTAGTTACAGAACTCTAATTACTTAAGTAGATGGAGGACATAAAAATTTATGAAGTTAGAGATATTGATATGTCTATTTATATCAGGACTCTAGTGATTTGATCGAGATTTGTGGCTCTCAGTAGTGTTTGCAGTTGATATTGAGTTGTCGTTTGGCGAGTACGGATTGCAAGCACTGTGAGTAATTGATTTAATTTCGCAAATGATCATAAATGATATGCTTGCACTGGATATCTCTTTCGTTTCTATTGTCATGATTATTCTTTAACTACCATGCTTAGCCTTGAATGTTGTTATTTATTTCGTTGCCTTGAGCCGATATCTGTGAACCCTTTTCCCCAGTATGCATACTGTGTATTATGTGGATTAAGCGAGGTTGCTGTGTGCTTCCGAGTTATATGGCGGGCGAGCCGCATGTTTTGTACATGTGCTAACCGAGCGAGTCGTACGCCGTGTACTTGTTATCGGGCGAGCCGGTAACAATACCCGATTCGTGTATGCTAAATCGAGCGAGTCGTAATGCTACACATGTTGAATTTGAGCCGATATTTGTGTTGAACATGTTATATATTCTTGTCTGCGCTTTTAAATCTGTTATTCGCTAGGCGACGGCTTACCCCGGTTGTGGGGACAAATTTTCAGGTTTAACTGATAAAGGAAAGGCACCAGCTTCAGGATCTTTGAGTTTGAGCATTTATGGTATCAGAAGGACTTCCACATTTACTCTAATTTATATTTTGTACTTTGGATGGGTAGATCCATAGACTTTCAATTTGGTTGTAATAATTAGATGTTATATTTTAGCGCACTCTGAATGTGTTGGTTTTAGTTTATTTACGTATTGAAATTGAAGTTGAGATTCGAACTCTTTATTTTATTACTTCGAGGATTATGTTGCAGAATTATAGTAAAAGCGTCGCGTTATTAGAACGGGTGTTTCAATATCAGAGTCAGGTTTGGTTTAATTGAATTAAGTACTTGTTTGGTGCTTAGTCTTAAACTGTAAGATCAGTAGTAGCGTAAGTTATGATTGTATGAGGTAAACTCTATCCTGATGGCCTTAGGATATTGGGTACGGTTAAGATAGGTTTAACTGTAAACTTTATAAATATATGAACATATACCCTTATGAGCAAACCAGAAACTAATCAAGTACGAAAATATAACTGAAGTTTTAATTTAACTCATAAAGCTAATTTTCAGTACCATGGCTGATGACGAGAGCCACAGTCATCCACGCGATGAGCAAGTTATCGTAGAGTCAGAGGATATAGAGCATTCTGACGGGGAGCGCGAGAAGGAAGATGATTTAGATGAGGATATTGGACCCGAGGGAGGGCCGTTGACCCCTCGTGAGACCTGGATGATGAGGTACATGACCCGTTACGTACGAGATGTTATGGACAAGAGTCGCGCGGAGATGCAGCAGAGTTTCCAGGAGATTCGCGACCTGATCGCTACTTCCCGATCTAATGCGGGAAATACTTTGACAACTGCTCCTACTGGTGGGGGAAATATTGTGGAGACTGAGACTGGCGGACGACGACCTAATCGTGCTTCGTTCAAGGCCTTTAAGGTGTCTGGGGCCAAGGAATTCGACGGGACTATGGAGCCTGTGAAGGCTCTAAAGTGGCTAGAGTGTGCGGAGAGGGCATTTCGCCTGAGCCATTGCTTAGAGACGGATATGGTGGAGTCTGCTGCGGGGATGTTAGTAGGTCCAGCGTTGACATGGTGGAAGAACACATCGAGAGCTATTGGTTCTGATCTAGTGGGGACGATGACTTGGGCTCAGTTTAGGAAGAGATTCCAGGATCAGTACTGTCCAGCTGACTTGACTAGGGAGATTGAAAGACGGTTTTTAGATCTACGACAGGAGGGTCTGACAGTTCAGGATTATGAGGCGGTCTTCAGGGAGAAATCACAGTTTGTGACGAGATATGCGCTAGATGAAGAGACGAGGGTAGATATGTTTGTGAAAGGATTTCGTGCTGAAATTAAAGAGTTTGTTGAGATGCAAAGCTATAGGACCCTTGAGGAGGCAGTCATGAGTGCGCCGAAGCGCGAACGAGCACTGTTAGGTTCTACTACTTCTTTGATGTCATCACCCAAGAAAGCTAGGACTGCAGGTCCTGATCGGTTATTTCAGACTTCTGCAAAAACATCTGGTTCTTCTTTCTTCCAATCCCAGCAGCAGTATACATCATCGACGCAGATGCCACACGATTGCCAACAGTGTGGGAAGAGACATACTGGGTTATGTAGTGGTTTATCTAGAGGGTGTCATGCATGTGGGGATACCAAGCACATCAGAGTTAACTGTCCGACACATCCGTTGATTTGCTTTGATTGTGGAGTTCAGGGCCATGTAGCGAGGAACTGCCCTCAGCAGAGACAGAGTCAGAATATGAGTGTTAGTAGTGCATCGATGAGTCAACCAGCGATAGGTCCGGCCCAGTCGAGGAAAGGAGACACTGATAGAGTTCTGACCCGTGCTTTTCAGATCACCGCTAACGAGGCTTGCGAGACTCCTGATGTGGTTACGGGTATTTATGACTTAACGCTTTTCTTATTTATCTGTTATTTAACTGGGTGACACCATTCATTTTTATAGATGTGCCTCATTTGTATATTATCTGAATGTATTTGTTTTATGTTATTTGATTCCATAGACGTTGAGACCTTAAGCGAGCGTGTGTCATAGGCTCAAGAGATTTACATATATGCTTAGCTTTGGTGATCAAGATTTCACTTTAGAGTTTGTAGTTATAATTACTAGGGAACTGAATGTGATGGTGGTATGAATTAGTTGGATACTTATAATGCTCATATTATTTGTTCAAGAAGTAAGATTTAGATTTCTAGCGAGTAGATAAAAATATATGAATTTATAGTGTTTTGATGCAACAAGGAAAAATAATTAATTATGCATTGAAGTAGCAGAAAAGTCATGAGAGGAATTAATCTATACAAGACTTAGAATTGGCAACGATGATGTTTACATTGAAGTTATAGAGATGTTAATTACATGGCAAGGAATGTCTGCTAGTCACTAATACTTGCGGAGGTAAATATTACGGGACAAATTTTCAATGAATGTGTTACGATAAGCATTATCGATTGATTAGCATTCGAAGTCTAAGCGCACAATTAGATTCAGATTATTCGTGAGTGATTGGGAATTATTCAGGATCAACCAGAGATATATTCGATTTAAGCATAGATCAGTTGAATTTGAAGTTGATCGTAATGTGATGCTAATAGTATCGTCTGAGAGGGAGATTATACAAAATAAGAAACGTAATCCTAAGTTCATTATAATGTGTTGGACTATAAAGTGCATAGGTGCGCAAGATTAACAACTAAAATTACCATTGGAGTTTGTCAATGCACATGATAGATATGATTTTAGTTTTAAAAAAAATAATAGAAGAATGCTGACAAGATGATAAGATTAATACAAGGCTTAGAAATATCAAGATGATTTAATCGAGGTGGCGTGTTATCGAGATTCGAATTATATGTGAAAATCTAAGACAGAGATTTAAGTGAGATATTCGATTTAATGTAATTTCTTATGATCTCGAGGACGAGATCAATCCAACTTGTAGAAGATTGTAACACCCGTAAATTTTGAGAGAATTAATTAATTTCAAGTTATTTAACTCAATTATAAATTCGAGAAAATAGGATATAAATTATGAAATTCCATGATTGGTATTTAAAATATTGAATTTTTATTATAAATTTTAAGAAATCGGAGAGGGTTACAAACCAATATATATGCATATAAAACAAACCTTATATATTCATGATTAAAAGAAAATTATATACATATACATACATACATACATATATATATATATATATGCATGCATGATTGCATGAAATACATTATAATCATAACCATCATCATCATCTAATTTTCTATATAAATTCCTGAATATACACACACAAACCCTAATAGCTATTTTGCACCTCAAGAACACAAACCCTTTTTCATAAATCTGGATATTCCTTCTTATTTGTTTTGGGCTGGAAATTCAAGGATATGATCAACATTCTCATCATCATCATCACCAAATCAACAATTCATTATTAAATCTTGAGGTAATATCCATTAACCCAAAGATTATATAAATTTTCGTATGTAATATTTAGAGAAACTGTAGAATCCATACAATGTTGTCTAAAAGAAATGTATCAAATGTGTAAGTGATCAACCAACAAATATTGATTCTATCACTTTCATTTTTGTTTGGTTACAACTTACAAGCTTGAAAATAAATGATTTTAAACGAGATATCATGGGTTTTTACATACTAATCTGAAAAAAACTTACATAAGAAATAATGAGTGTGAGTGGTGGGAGAATCGGCCGGAGAGGCTGTCGGCGGCGGCAGCAGCGCCGCAGCCTCTGTTTGTCGGCTGTCTGTTCGATTTTGGGTTCCATCAGGAGAGGCAAGGGAGTGAGATATTGTAGGTGTTGTCTGTAGGTTGATCGGCGCCTGAAACCCCTCGGCCGGCGACCTGCACGGCGCCGGTGGCCACCGCCACCCTTCTTCTCGGCGGGCGCCGCCTTCTCTTTTCCCTTTCTTTCTGTTTCAGTCCATCGAGTGAGAGAGGAGAGGCACCGGCAGCTGCTTCTTTCTTTTTCTTTTGTTGCGCAACCGAGAGGGAGAGAGGAGAGTGGGAGTGGTGTGTGCGTAGAGTGGTGTGTGGTGATGGCCAGACCAGTGCCGGAGACTTCACCGGCCGGTGCTTTTTCCCCTGACCCGCGGCCTACCCCCCCTCCGTGCTTGTGTACCGAGAAGAGAGAAGAGAGTATAGATTAGGGTTTTATTTTCTTTTGTTGTTCTTTTAAGTCTTTTTGGGTTTTAGAAGTCAAAATGTTGGGCTTTTAAGTTTTTAATTGTTTTAAATTTCTTTAGCCTCAAATAAATTAAATTCTGTTGGGCTCCTTACTTAACAATTAATCTTGGGCTAGGAATTTTAATAAGAATAAAAGTTGGTGTTGGGTTTTAAGATTAAATTGATTATGGGTCCATGTTTCTTATTGGATTGATTAATTAAATTAAATGGGTTTGGTCTTTTATTTTAAATTTGGCTAAAATATATAGATTAGAGTTTAATTGGTTAGATTTAATTTATTTAAATTTAGATGGGTTATCCATTAAGTTATATTAGGTTTATATGTGGGTTGAATTAGTATAGAGTTAATTATTAGTAATATGATTAATGCAAGTTTAAATGGATTTTAATTTAAGATTTGATATGATTAATCAATTACTTCTATGTGAGAGCTTAGTATTTGCTTAATAAACTTTAATAATAATAAAATTGCATCGTTTATAATTAAGTAATTTGAGTTATTTAATTAGTTAAAAATTTGTGCTATGTATTTGGGTTAATGCATTGATTTTTAGGTTTATGTAAATTTAATAATTGAGACTAGTGGATTTTGATTTGAATCTATTTGGATGGAATTTTATATAAGGTCTCTTATAGAATAATTAGTAACTCGTTCTTTACAATGGAAATTAACTAAACATAATAACCACAATTGCGAATAAATAATTATCAATAAAAGTGTAACCTTTAAAACAAATAAGTCATTAATTTTAAATTAGTTACCAAACTCTAATTACTTAAGTAGATGGAGGACATAAAAATTTATGAAGTTAGAGATATTGAGATGTCTATTTATATCAGGACTCTAGTGATTCGATCGAGATTTGTGGCTCTCAGTAGTGTTTGCAGTTGATATTGAGTTGTCGTTTGGCGAGTACGGATTGCAAGCACTGTGAGTAATTGAGTTAATTTCGCAAATGATCATAAATGATATGCTTGCACTGGATATCTCTTTCGTTTCTATTGCCATGATTATTCTTTAACTACCATGCTTAGCCTTGAATGTTGTTATTTTTTTTGTTGCCTTGAGCCGATATCTGTGAACCCTTTTCCCCAGTATGCATACTGTGTATTATGTGGATTAAGAGAGGTTGTTGTGTGCTTCCGAGTTGTATGGCGGGCGAGCCGCATGTTTTGTACATGTGCTAACCGAGCGAGTCGTACGCCGTGTACTTGTTATCGGGCGAGCCGGTAACAATACCCGATTCGTGTATGCTAAATCGAGCGAGTCGTAATGCTACACATGTTGAATTTGAGCCGATGTTTGTGTTGAACATGTTATATATGCTTGTCCGTGCTTTTAAATCTGTTATTCGCTAGGCGACGGCTTACCCCGGTTGTGGGGACAAATTTTCAGGTTTAACTGATAAAGGAAAGGCACCAGCTTCAGGATCTTGAGTTTGAGCATTTATGGTATCAAAAGGACTTCCGCATTTACTTTGATTTATATTTTGTACTTTGGATGGGTAGATCCCTAGACTTTCAATTTGGTTGTAATAATTAGATGTTATATTTTAGCGCACTCTGAATGTGGTGGTTTTAGTTTATTTACGTATTGAAATTGAAGTTGAGATTCGAACGCTTTATTTTATTACTTCGAGGATTATGTTGCAGAATTATAGTAAAAGTGCCGCGTTATTAGAACGGGTGTTTCATGTGTGGACTTTTGACCTCAATAACATAGTGAGTAACAATGTTGTGAATTCATAACTTTGCATATACTTGTTAATTGCTATCATGAAAATTACTTGTTAATCTCGTTCTCTTATTATAAGTTTCACAAGCAACCTTATATGATTCATATGATTCACTCTTATGTTTATTCGTGGGGTGCCGTCCCTTTCCACATACATGCATGATATGGTATATATTGACTGTGATGCTACTCCGTGTGGCAAAACAGATATTGTAGGGAGTGTCGTCTCCTTGAAATACTGTTTGGGAGTGCCGTCCTCCTACGGATATACACAGGTTGGGTGTCGTTCCCCACTTACGACTCTCGGGAGTGTCTTCTCCCTTCTTTTACATGTACTTTCAGTTATTACACATATGCACTGTATGTTTTCACCTTGTTACTCGCTAGGCTGTGAGCTTACCCCGTTTGGGGAATTACTTTTCAGGTGGAGACAAAGGTAAATGCCCGATGGGCTAAATTATCATTAGCTAGAAGGATGCTTAAAGTTGCGGATTTTTGTAGAAGACTTATCTACATTAGTGCCACCTTATGATGTTTTGGGTCGGGTAGACTATTTGATCAATAGTTGGCATGTAATGTATTAGTATATTGACTTATGTTGTATTCCGCTTGACTTGACATTTGACTTTGAATGAATATTTATATACTATCGACGAAAAGTTTTAAATTATCCCGTATTTTTGGAAGTAATAACTTTACGGATCCTGTATTGGTCCTAAATAGATTAGGACGGGTGTTTTATATAGTCGGTTACATGTCAACAAAAGTACCATATAAATAATAAAAAGACAGTAGATGTACCATATGGATAATTAAAAAGGTACACATGTCATATGAATACACTTTAAAAAGTAGACAACTATTGGATGACTTTAGCCCTAAAATTTATTAGAAAGAAACATAAACAACACTCAATATTTGGTCATAAAAATACAATATAATCACTTTTAAAGTGCACGTCCAAATATCCTCAAACTGAAGTTACTGTATAGCAACCCAATGTTAATCATAGAGACCTAATGAGAATAAATGACCATAAGGTGTATCAATTAACAACCTGACATGCTCGATCACATGCATAGAAAAAGAGAGCAAAGTTCTGTAGTTTATACACATGCACTTTTTTCTGCCTTCTTGTGAACCACCCATGACCTAAAAGTTGGAGGAAAAAATGAAAGTCACAACTCCTCCCAATATACGACCAACCATTAAATATTCCGGGTTGAGTTAAATGGTTGGTATCACATGTCAAAATGTAAGTAATCCCTTATCCGACAACTAATTTAACAAACAAGTTATGTTATGTGTTAACTTATTGTATATCAACCAAAAATATTACAATTGTTCCAAACATGGAAGATATGAGTCTAGCAATAAAGAGATGACCAATGTCCCTATATTCCATACTGAATCCGTATGGAATATAAAGGTAGTACACATATGACAAATGACCCCTTTAATACATTTACTCGTTCTGATCATGATTGTATGTAGCCTGTTACATTTATTCTACCAACTACTCTTTATAGTATCTACGGTTGATCATCCTCAACCTCCATCTTAAAAGCATTAATACTTTAATTCCATAATCATTCTCCTTATCAACCCAAGCATTAACACAGTCATGACTCTATATATAGTTGAAGTCAAAATCAACCCAAGAAATATAAACGCGACTAACAATTATTGTCTCAAAACGACAAAAAGTCTCCTATGCATACTTCGAGTAACTTTACTCCAATGGTCAAACCATTTTATATGAAAGAAAATTATGCTAATAGAAATTCAACATTTCAGTTACCTACTTGTGCTCATGGCAGTCTTGACCATTCCTAATCGAAATTACAATATAGTATTCATTATTTTACCTCAATATGAATGTTGCGTTGCACCGACTATTGCCTCCTTATCCCTTTTGGTGCCCTGTTGTGTCCTGTTTTCAAATTATTTTGTCTCAATTAGTCAGATGCACCTGCACAAAAAAAATTATTAGAACTTTTGCTTCAAAACTTCATGCAAAACTCCACTTCTTACCATAATTAATCAAACAATACATGATTAATTCTAGGCAGCAACATATTTATACATCAAGTGTTCAAAAGTATTTTCCATATATCAATATTGACATTACAAAATAAAGTTTAGTTTAGTAGGAGCTATTACTTATGGTGCTTATTATGAGTTAAAATTTATTAAATTATTTAAAATATAATAAATACTATCAAGTACTTGGATTGTAGGATCAACGTTTTTCACAACTTGAGTATCCTTAAAATGAATTCTAAACAAAGAAAGATTAGAGTTGACATGATACACAATGTTCAATCGAGTATGTAAATATGTAATTATAATTATAGATATGAAAACAAAATTTTCTGGCAACATCAAGAGATCAATTTCCTTTAACCTAAAAGAAAAAGAAGAATTTTGATGATTTAAGTTCAACAAACCAACCTTGTATTACCAACAAATGATCCGTAAATGCTTAAAGGGGTTCCGAAATTAAACAAATGAAATTTAATTTTAATCCTACAGCTTTCCATAATTGCTTCAAGGGGTTCTACCATAAATGTCGGTCCTCGTGATTTCCTTTTTCATCCTACAAAAAATAAAAAACCAAAATTCAATTTCAATCATTCAAAATTAATTTGTTACTGATTCGTACACGAAGGCATTTTGGTTAGACCTTCAAACTGAATACTGCCTCCGCCCAAAGAATTACAATGGCTTGATCAAGAAAAACACTCAATTGTATAAAAAAAATTCTATACCCAAAATCAATATCAACTTTGTATGATCACAACACGGAAATTTGAGCTATTAAAATTCAATAGTGACATGAATGTTTGTTGATGCAGCTCAAAATGGAAGTGACGCAGCTAGTAATTGAAGCCTTTTTTTCTACACCGATCAAATTACGCAAAATGAAATAGGAACTTACTGATTATCAGCCAAAGATCATATGACATGGAAGATCCAAAACCAGTGGAGCCGTATGTAGTATAAAGGTGGATCACGTGTGAACCTTGCAACTACTTAGCAGCTACACCTACTTAAAATCAGAGACATTAGCATTCACCGTAACTTGTTAGGGATAACTCTGATTAAAAGTTTGGATCATCCAGTAACCATTTTCTGATTTCTTCCATTACTAACTGCTTGCGATAATATATTTGATTTCCAAATATTTAACTTAGGTTAGAAAGTTGTTGCAATGGTAAAAGTACCCGTATTGATATGCATGCCAATTAAGAAACAATGGGAACATGAAAATAACAAACCTGCACAAGAAGTTACCTGCTACATTGATTGCAATTATATGGAAGTCATAAATCTGCTTGTAATGTTAATGTGACTAGTGACTGTAATTTTGCTTAGAGTATATAAGTCATGAACCCGGTTCTATGTAGCATATCCATGCCAATGTCTTCTTTGCTAAACAACAATAGCTACGTACATATATAATAGCAATCAACATAATAAACTGATGGATCAATAAGCTAAAATCTAGAAAAAAAACATGTACACAACCCCAGCATGATCAAACTTCACTTTAATCGGTTAATATAATTGAAAATAAACGAAGGTACCATTGATGTAAATGCTATACATAAGGTTTTTCAAAGGCCAATGAACATAGTTTGATTTTACAAAAAAAAAAATTATTTGCAATAATTTTTATCATTCAAATGATAATGTATATATATAACATTCTTGAATTAAACCAAACTCTCATGAATTTGTCAAACTCCAAAGAATAATTAAAATAATGAATACCATAAAAATACTATGCTGCAAAATCCAAAATAAAAAATATCTACCAGTTATGTGCTTTTTCAAGTGCTTATTGTTTCTTGAGTTGTGCTCATCACCACAAACACCCATTGGAACGTCATGTGCTTCCTCATCCCAGGCCTTGCACGATACATAGAATCAGATGAAAATCACAAATCAAAAGAAAACATAATATGAAATTTTAAATCCTTAATAAATGATAATAGTGTTGTCATTTACTTTGTCAAAAGGTGTAAGGTCTGACTTTTGAGATCAAACATACTACATTTCATCTGAAAATTGGTATGCTTTCATACATTTTCTAGAAATACGAAATGACAACGTAAAACCTTATCACAAAAGCTACACACACCAAAAAAACTGGCGTTAAATTTGTAGAAGTCAATTTCGAACTGAACGTGCTATAGGTTTGACCACAAAAGATAACATTAAACAATGATTTGAAATTTGGTAATTTTCATCTATAATTGGTACTCAAATAAGGAGAACCATAATCCATATTGCTATTTTTTTTTAATCCAATTGGGTCACAGTTGCTATCGATATCAATAAAAACTTACCCCTACAAGGTGAACCATGAATGCAACATAATGTTTTAATTTCATTTACTAAGTCATAACAACTAAATTCAGAAAGAAATTAGTTTCCTCTAGCCTGTTGTCACATCCTTGCTTTAAAACACGCTTGCTTATCCCAAGAATAATAATAAATGCATAAAGCTAAATAAAACATTACAATAAGTCTTGCACTACACGTGCTACAAGGTTATAGTACTAAGTTGCTAAAAACATCACAATTTAAATAAAAGCAGCTACCCAGAACCCAAGGCATCATAAAGCTATACCACAAGCTGAAAATGAGCTAAGTCCTCTGGGTTGATTAGATAAAAGACCTAAGCAGAAGGTCCAGCTTGTTCTTTACCTTTTCCTGTAAAAATTGTAAGTAGCAACTGTAAGCTAAAGCTTAGTGAGTAAACAGATATTCATGAATGCATGTAAAATATGAGGCGAAAGTGCCTATAAAGGCTGTTATGCTTGCTTGCTTGCTTGCTCGTTTGCTTAATACCCAGAAAGAATGCTGCACAATTGAGACATTTCACGCAGAAAGGAGATGCCACCACTAGGGGTTTACCGCTGACAGATGATCAATCTATGATGCGGGGCTAGCTACCCGCATAATGCTCAAGGGATAGTGGTGAACATCAGAATTGCTTGCTCGTTAAATATAATGCTTATGAGATGCACAAAGAAACGCTAAAACAAGGCTTGTTGTATAGTATGCAGAACAATAAACAGATAGCAGATAAATATGCATATTAATAGATCAGATGTAAGATCCGGCTAAGCTGGGCATCAGCTGTACCACAGTGTTCGCCTTCACTCACAAAAGTCTATTGAATTCCAAATAAATCATATAGAAGCAATTTATGTCTCAATTTCATATAAAACATGTAAACAAGAAAAACTGTTACTCACAGTACTGAAAATGCTTTGAAATGCTCGGAAATACTTGCTCGGCTTATTTACGCTTTAAATTGCTTTATAATGCTTGCACTTGCTTATCTAGGCTCAATATAGATTGGCACTGGCTTTGACTCGCAGCTGGGCTAAACAGCTTATGTATAATATCTGAAGTTTAATATTACTAAACATGTGCTAAATTAATATTGCTAGCTCAATATTCCAACATCTATAAGCCATAACTTCTAGCTAAATATTTTGCTATTTATTTTGCTAATTTATGCGTTGTTCGTAAATTTTATCAATTAGATTCGAAATTTAGGGGTTAGATTCGAATCTGAGCATCAGACTCGAAGTCAGATTCGAATCTGAGCATAGATTCGAAGACAGATTCGAACCAGGGGGTTAGATTCGAACCTCATTCTCGAATCTAGCTCTATTCGAGTCTGTTCTTGGCATTTCGAGTCTGTTCTATGCGTACTCGAGTTTGTTCATAAACTACAGCTTTAAACATGCATTTTCAAGCCTCAAATCCACAAATAAGCTAAGTAATAAGCCTCGGTTTAGTTATATTATACATAATCTACCATAATCAGGCTAAAACTCAAGCTAAATGGCTAAAAATCGAATCAAAAATGAAATATGAAGCTTCCTTCAAAAACCCAAATAATGCAGAATACGAAAATGTCAATTCTTACCTCGAATACGTATCAAATCTCACATGCAATGGTAGATCCGCGTAGTACACTTCGAGACCTTTCCGATGACGTATAGAACTCGAGATTTGGTCGGTCGGTTTGAGAGAAAAGTTAGAGAGAAGTTCGGGTTCTAGAGAGAGGAACTCTGAAAATGCTAGACGGGTTTTGCAAAAGTGTGAAAATGGAGCACTCAACTCCTATTTATACTAAATCTCGAAATTACATATTTTTACGCAAATTGCTCAAAATTACTTAAAATAAAAATGCAAATAAAAGGCAAGGTGTTAAACCTGTAATGGCAACATTATTAAGGATGGTTGGATGGCATGACAACACATCCTATATGTCAAATGAAGCAATCTGCAGTACATTTATACAATATTGTTAGTCATTTCCATCAAAGCTGGTCACAAATGTTATGTTGAATCCACATGTTCTATAACCATGGATTAAGTCATGCCACAATCTTGAAAACAAAAACTTAACATCATGTTTAACCCCAATTACAAGTGATGGAACTTTCAATCAATTTGCAATTAAAATAGAACACTTGATAGCAGGAAATATAATCTCATGGGATGAATATGAAATTACATAACTATTCTTAGCTTTAATACCATGCAAATTAATTGCAAGTGATGAAACTTTCAATCAAGTTCTACTTTAAGAAAAGGACTTTCATAATCAACATTTAACAGCCTAAATTATAAACTTATAATAAAAATGGACTGATTACTAAAGTTAGATATATTTTTTTCTTAAATAGATCGTTTACTTGATTACAAACCCTGCAAAGGTGTTTTTGAAAGTTTTTGTTTTCTAAAATTAGAGCTCGAATAAAGAATACCAAAGTCTATATTTGTCTTGGGGTCCTGCTTATTTTTTATCCACCAAAGTAGCATTTGCTATTGATGTCCATAAAAACTTACATCCCTAAACATTACAAGGTGAACTATGAATGCAACATAATATTTAAATTTCATTTACTCAGAGATAACAACTAAATTTAAAAAGAAATTAGTCCATGTAACCTGTTATGGCAACATCTAGGATGGTTGCATGAGATACCAACACATTCTGTATATAAAATGAAGAAATCTCCAATGCATTTATTCAATATTATTAGTCATGCCATAATCTTGAAAACAAAAACTTAACATCATGTTTAAGCCCAATTACAAGTGATGGAACTTTCAGTCAATTTGCAAGTTTAAAAAAAAACACTTAATAGCAGGAAATATAATCTCATGAGATTAATATGAAATTACCTAACTATTTTTAGCTTTAATCAAATGCAAATTCCAAGCGATGAGACTTTCAATCATGTTCTACTTTAAGGAAATGACTTTCACAACAAACATTTAACGGCCTATGTTAAAATTTTATAATTAAAAATGGACTAATTACTAAAATTAGATATAAATTTTTTTCCTAAACATGTCGTTTACTTGATTACAAACCCTGCAAAAGTGATTTTGAAAGTCAAACAACTTTTGACAAAACCGGAAAAAACACGGGAAAAACAACATTCGTACCTTTTGTCATCCACTTCCCTTCTATAAGAACATAGCAAGATGCCTGATACATGACAAAAATTACGAAGATAGGAAAATGGTTATTTAAATTAAATAACAGAAAAAAGTACTAAATTCCTTCAGCCAATTGCCTAAGCATAACACATGCTATTGATGTGTAAAAATAACAAAGAATCAAATCAATGAATAACACAGTTAGTAGTAGGGAGGGTGGTAGTTTTGCAAGCTGATAAGTGATTAAAGCTACAACCTACAAATCATTAAAGTGACATTGGTTGATGCAAAAACCTACAAATCATTAAAGTTACACAATAATTTTCCCAAATCAGCCAAACAAAAACCCATGAAACATTAAATAGGTAACTAAATGAATTTATTTCAACTTACACACGATCCGGATTTGAGAGAACCATCCGCAACAATAGTGCTTAGAAGAACCATCTCAATGGAATGATACTAATCGGTTTCTTCAGAATCTTTTGAGTTTTTTTTTTGAACTATCAACAATAAAAGGCTCAATAAAATCCTCAAGTCCTTTGTTATCCCATTTCTCAATGAATCTGTGCTCTTGCTCTCTTCGTCTGCTTTCATTCTCTCTCAACATTAGAAGATATAGTGCTCTCATCATCTTCGCAAAAAGAAACCGCTGTTAAAGAAACCTGCCCTTGCTACTTTTGATCTCATCCCTTGGTAATGGAAACCATCGTCGCTGATGGCATCACGCTCGAAGTAGAACTCGCATACTCTCTTTTCGTCTCTGTTTCTTCCTCTCTTTGTACGCTACCAAAAGAGTTGTACAGAAGAGGTGTGGAACTGAAAGAACGGTTGTTTGCAACATGGGTGAGATATGTGCTTTATAATATTTGTATCATCAGCTTAGAAAAAGTACTAAATTAACACAGACAGGATTATATTGAAGCTGATCTTACGACTGGTATTGAAGGAGAGGGTTACACACACTCTCTCTCTCTCTCTCTATCCTTCGTATGTAATATATAATGACAATATAAAAAGGGAATATCCCTGCCAGGAACGGACATCTTCAGAATAACAGTACATCACCCAACATTAGACTTCTGCATATCTTATAAGTTTTAGGATCAAATATCAAATAGTGTTAGACTTGTTTGCTTTGTCAAGTTTATAGGAAAACTTACATGTGAAAGATGAAATATAATAATCAAATAATCGTAAAACATGACATTCCCCAGGTTCCTTAAAACTCGTTTAGCATACGGATCATCACATTCAGATGCATAACATTTGTTGAATTCATCTTGAATGTTACTGCTGTTCATCATGGTTCTCGGGTAACAGAAAGGGAAAATATTTACTAAACTAATATCTTTATTATGAAATCACACATGAGTCACGATTACATATATATATACTTTTCCTGAATGTCAACAGACACACCAAATCAGAAACGATGCAACTGTTCAGAAGACAGCTACATGACAACTACCAAAACCGGTTTTTCTATACTTAATACCGGTAATATTTAGAGTACTTTAATTAATATATTTACAATCATTAATAATGCTTAGTAATACTTAAAAGTTTTATAACATTTAACCCAACATTCTCCCCTTAAATGTTTAAAATTTTCTGTCTAGCTTCTTCAAACAACCACATATTCAGCATCCTCCTTTTCTTTGTCTTCAAAATCAACTTCATTGCTTGTCTTCTTTGCATTCTCTTCCACCTCCATGTCTGTTCCATAATGATCAGCACGACCAATTGCTGCATCATCTTGTTGCTCCTTCTCAGCAACCTTTTCTTGCCAAAACTTGGCTTTCTTTATGAACAAATAATAACATTGAGGCAAATAGAGGTAATCTTCAAAAATCTTCATCAAACCCGGTGCATAATAGCAGGGAAAGCACAAACCATTGGCTAACCCTCTCCATTTCTCTTTACTTGTGACTTTCTCATAGCCACCATGATTTGCAACAATCTTGTACTAGTCAAACAAGCAAACTTGTACTCCAAATAATTTGAGGGGTACTTGAGGTGCAGTGTTGTTATAAGTCTTATGATACCAACTTAAAATCCTTTCAAATGCTTTTTTGAGTGCATCTTTGTTTCTCATAGCTATTCTATCATCATTTACCAAATCAAGGAACTTGAAGAATTCATACATGTTTTCAACCTTTAGGTTGCGTTTGGTAGAGAGAATTGAAGAAAAATGAAATGAAGACAAATTATGAGTTAGGAGACTTGAATTGCATATATAAATTCTCTATGAATTCTCAATTTGGATCAATGTATATGTTAAAATTCTATTCTTTCATTTCTCTAGCAATGATGGAGAATTAAGTATAAACTAAAATTAGAGAAAGAGAATTACAATCACCATATAATTATAGCATTTCCAAATTTGATAGTATAAAAAACCATTGATTTTATCCTCATTTATTTTCTCTACGTTTCTCTCTACCAAACGTAACCTTAGAGATTTGATCTCCCAATCCTTTTGTTCCTGATTTGATAAATGAGTTTTCTGAGAAGCTTCATAATCAAGTGATTTATCAATTTCTTCAAAATAGTTATTAAGAAAACTATCTTGAAGTTGCATGCCCTTAGATTCATCAAAATTTTCACATGAATCATGCGAGTCAAACATGTGTGTGATTGTGCATTTCAAGTCATTCAAATCAACCTCAAACACCACCTCCATAAAGGATTTGAATGCTTGTATTGATTCTCATTCATGAAAGGAAATATATATACAATGCAATACATAACACCTATCTTTTTTTTTTTCTTTTCCTTTCTACGGAAAACAAGATTTGGTGATTTCATTATGTATTTTGACCAAAAATTTGGCCTGACTGATGATATAGTTTTTACATAAGAATGAAAGATTTGTTAATAAAGAAAATTAGCATATACAATGGCCAAAGAAAAAAAAAAAAGAAATATACTGAAATAATCTGAACAAGAGCCTAAAAATAAAATATAATTTTCAACATCCTTCCACATTCATCTTTTTGCTGTCATCTGTAATTTTTCCCAGTTCCAAACCATCTTCCCCAAAGTTACATTTGATTCTGTTCTACATAAATTTCAAAGCAAGACCACGTGACCAAGGGACGACATAAGGAGGCACCAGAGTTCATTCATACCCAAAAAAAATCACCTAGAGCGCTGGCCACAAGCCCATGATTGCTCAGTCACTTCTTTTGCTGTTAACTGGAGAGTTCTGCTCCGTTAGCATTTTCAGAACATTAACCAATGCTCGCAGTCGGTCCCATACGTTCAACCCATATAGAGCCTCCACAAGTGACTGCTGAAACTCGAAGCAGTTTTCGGCAACAGGATACTAGAATTCACGTAGGAAAAAAATAAACAAGTTAGTTCGGTAAGCTTTAACATAGAAAGAGAACAAAATTTTAACATTTTTGCTTTTGAGTTAGTTCCAAAGGAGATGCTTTACTAAATATCAATCCATCGCATGAAACTACAACATTTCTTTTCTAGGAACTGAGAAGTTTCTAACTATTATCATAATAAACTTAATGATGGGAGCTGCATGCACAGTTATACTTTATGGTATTTCAAAAATAAAGTTAAACATCCTTTAATCTTTACTTTTTACAGTTTATGGCAACATACTTTCACATTTTTACCCTTTACTGCAATGTATTTTCATCCTTCAATCATTTATAACAATATATTTTATTGATTAAAGAAACAAAATAACAACCTACTTTCACATTTTCAAACTTTATAGCAACATACAATTTTTATTTTTAAATCACACATTGATGTAGGCAGAATTTTATAAAATACAACTCTGTGAAATGGTAGAATATAAAGTACTTTGCTATGAAGTATACAAGACAAAAAAGTGAAAATAGGTTGTTATTTTACGCGTTTAACCCATTTAGGTATTTGTTAAACTACCTAGTGAAGTCAAACAAAATAATTTTTATGGGATGAAAAAATGAAGATACATAAACACTTGTGCCTTTAAGAGATGCATGTGTCGAAATCCTAGTTTAATAATGGATCTTTTATTTGGATCTTCGAACAATTGAAGAGTATTTGGATGCCTGAATTGCAAAAGTTTACCTGGATTGGCTTTGGTATTTTGGTTTTAACCAAAGGCCACCATCTATCCTCCACAACTGATTTGACGAGGCAGCAAGCACGCAGCCCTTCGATGCCAGCAAATCGTCCAAATCCACTGTCTTTTACACCTCCGAATGGGAGAGACTGGAATGAAAAACACACCAAAACAAAAAGTTCATGAAAACAAGATATGCTAAACAACCTTTGAGGCTTTGACTACTCATAAGTAAACAAAGTCCTCTATCTCAAGGTAAGGTCAATCTATGCTCACATAAGGATAGACATTATCCAAAAATAAAATGTTGATTGAACGTCAAAAACAGGTATACGATGTTAAGGAGCATCTTTTGAGATGATTGCATCATTTGATGACAAAACAAGGGTACTTCAATCTTTTACATGAATGCAAAAAATATTATCACTAAGATCAACGCATGGTCAAACAAGGATAGATGGGTTTGTACCATAAAACCCAAGGCATCATATGCAAGTGTTAGAAATAATGGCTTGAATCAAATATATTTGGTTGAAGTACTTAAATGCATGTGACACAGACAGGAATGTTGTGAGTTTAGATTTAAGATTGGAAAATTCAAATTTTCATGTTTTTTTTTCTTTCGTATAAGAGGGAAAGCATACCCGGGCTCAAAGGATGGCACACAAGTTCATGTTAAAGTGTATCTAGTTCAGAAGTTTACATAGGCAAAGTACATATCTTACCCTTTATCTGATGGCTATATATAGGAGAGTGCAGGAAATATGCATGATAATGTATACCAAAAAGTGTTACTTTTGGCTACATACGTGTAAAGCTTGTTGCATTAAGAATAAAACCAGCCATTATCAGAAGCTAATAGCAATCATCTCAACAACTGCCTTCTAGAAAGCGCATCGATAAATGTAAATATACCTGACACATGTACGTGGATGCAAAGTCATTGATAGCAGCAACTCCACAATGTATCTGTGAAGCTATTGCTTTGGCACGACGTTGACTGCCAGAAAAAACAGCGCAACCAAGCCCATATTTGGAGTCATTTGCAAGCATGATAGCCTCCTCATCAGAGCTGAACTTCATTATTGGCATGATAGGACCAAAAGCCTGAGAATGTACATCTCAATTTAACAATAAAAGCCATTCTTGTTACATGCACTACTTCATGTCAAATTGGAGGGGATATCAATCATAAAAACTAAAATAGATGGTACACTTCATGTAAAAAATGAATTATCGCAATTAGTAATCAAGGAGAAGCCAAACCACTTACTTCCTCCTGCATCAACTTCATTTGGTGGTTTACGTTTACAATCACAGTAGGAGGGAAGAAATGATCAACAGCGCCTTCACTAATATTTCTCACACTACCTCCACCAACAATCTCGGCTCCTTTGTCCAAGGCATCATTGATGAGGCTTTGAAGCCTTTCGGAATGGTCTTGCATGCAAATGGCACCCATATCATACTTTCCAGATTGAGGAGGACCCTATATAAAACTGATCATGTTAATAGTAATGAACGTTAAGGTATATAACAGCCCAAAGGAAAATAACACAATGATATGTTGCAACGTACAATTAAAATGTAGGGAGTAGTGGAGTACTGCCTTTCAAAATAAAAAAGAGCAGGGAATACTTACAGCCGTAACAGATTTAACAATCTTGACTACTGCAGCTACAAATGAAGAATAGATGTCCTTGTGAACATAAAATCTCTCAGCACCAGCACAATTTTGTCCACTTGATTGCAGAGCAGCCCTAACAGCAACTTGTGCAACCTATATGTGGTTCTAAGATACTATTAAACAATTGATGGCATTAATAAACAGACTTCAAAATGACATGTTCAGAAGCATGTGTGAGTCACGGTCTGAGATCATTATCAAATTGACCTAAAGTCAGACTTTCGTACATGAGGCACATCTACATCTTCACACACAATAAATGGATCTTTTCCGCCAAGCTCAAGCGTCACTGGTATCAATGTATCAGCAGCCTTACTCATTATCTACATTTAAAAAGGAAATGTTATTATGTTAAAACTTAAAAGTACACCAAATATCCGTTACATTATATCCCAGTATCCCACCATGCAAACTCACAATCGTTAGCCAAATAAGAAATAAAGAGCAGAGAGAACTGAGAAAGTAGTCCCTAAAACACAAAGGACTCCCAAACTCGGTATTAAATCAAAAGAAATCAATATTTATGGGTTGAATATGATTACTTCCATCTGTAGCCAGACTTATATATAGCTAATAGATCGACATTCTCCTACTTTAGAGGAAATGAAAATACTTTTCGCAATGCACGTGGATGAATTCTTACTGACGGGTAAAAAATCATAAGATTAGAAATCATACCATTCTGCCTACACCTGGTGATCCTACAAAAATGATTTTGTCAACCGAGGACACTAATGCTTCTCCTGTCTCAGCAAACCTGGAAAAATCAAAGTTTAAAGTACCTAATAATAGCAAACAGATGGCATAATCAAAAAGGGCTTACCCAGTTATTACTTCAACAAGATTTTCAGGAGCTCCAACAGCTGCAAGGGCTGTTTGAATAATTCGCACATAGAAACATCCAGACCAGCTTGCGTGTTCAGAAACCTGCAAAACAGATGAGATATATGTCACTTTAACTGAAACTCAAAGGTTCTCTTTTCCTCTATAGGCAGGATTTGACAATTTTCAGGTGACATCTTTGGATAAACATGCAACATGTTTTTAAGGGCCAATTTACTACTTGAAATCTTCATTTTCTTTATCACCAATAAATAGTGATACTCCAGAAATATTGAGATAACATAAATCCTCTCTAGAAAGAGTTGCATTGAGAAAAGACCTCGCAAATTCAACTGCTTCCTGAATACTGAATGGAGCCTCACACACCAACCACAAGGCAGCATCCACATACTTAGAGGATGGATAATGAACACACCATGGACAACATGTGACTCAAGTTCAAACAATCAATTCATTCACCATTTCAAACAATTACAATGAAACACATAACATTTGAAGGAGAAATCAAATGATGCCAAACCTTAGGCATATTACAAAGAATGTTGATATCATAAGCCAGACAAATCATAAATGACATGCCAAGAGTGACTCTAGACAGCAACACACCTGAGGATGGTGACAATATCCAAAAACGCTATGTTTACATTTTGTTAAATATGGCATGTCCTAATTGACATCTACTCATAAAACAGCTTGACACTTCTTACAAATCTCCAACTTATTGAAAGTTTAAGCTAGTAGATAGAGGAGCCGATAAAACTTTAACAGATGTGAAGAAGAACAAGCATTTAGAATTTAGATGATATATTCTACCAAATGTAAATATTAGAAATTTCCAAGAAAGGTAACATAAAATACAAATTTTTACAATAAAGATATCATGATATTTTTTAGGCCAAGAAAGGTAACATAAAATTCTATTTTTGCCAAGAAAAGATGCGAAATCCAATTTTAGGCCAAAAAAAGATAATGAAATGTTGTTTATTGCCAGAAAAGGGAACATCAAATTAATTGTGTACCTTCTTAATCGATACCATTTTTTGTCAAAATTAAATTTTATGCTCCTTTCTTGGATTAAAAAGTTTTAGGTTACCTTTATCATCAAAAATTGAATTTTATGTTACATTTCTTGACAATTTGCCCTATATATTAAAATTATCAGTAAATACTTTTACCCAGGATCAAATACCTTCACAACTATGCCATTCCCGGAGAAGACAGCTGCCAACACTGGATTAAACAAGTTATGAAACGGATAATTCCATGATACAATAGCTCCAACCACACCAAGGGGGTGAAATTCCACCTTAGATGTCTTGTGAAGCATTGATCTTCCACACGATCTGAGAATAACAATAATGGAAACGCAATTTATCTTCAATAATATCATTATCATGTTCTTTGCCAATTTCAAAACTTGCTGAGCAGCACATGGAATTGAAGGAGAAACATCACACAAGTGAAAATAATGTACCCAGTAACCCAGTATACCTCATTGTTGCAAAACCATGGAGCAATCAATAAAGTGTAATTGATAGATGAACAACTAAGAAAACAGTAATAATGAAGCTGTAAAAAAATACCCTGTTGTGGCCACAGAGGTTCATGTGCAATGACTCCGGGCTACCCACAAAGTGAGTGGTTGCCCTAGGATTAGTCGGCCCGCAAAGTAGGTCAGACACCCAGGTTAATCAAATAAATAAGACTAAACCCACTAGGGACAAAATCTCATTAGTAAAATAAAATAATACAAAATCAAACTTTACGACTCATTTGTAGATTTTTTTTCATTGCTATTTCTGCTTTCAGTTCTGGATTTCAAGCTTGGTCATCATGTTGGAATATTAGCCTAAGTAATAGTTATCAAAGGTTCCAGATAAAAGTATAACTCGTCCATTTCAAAAGAAAAAAATTCACTTGAAAAACGAGGACATGAAAGAGAATTTCTAAATGAATTTACACATAATAACTAAATACAAAGCAAATGACTGACTACTCAGCTTTTAGAAGGAAGAAGCGATGCAGAAAAATCAACATTATGTCATTGCTAAATTCTACAAAGCATTGACCCTTCTAGGGATGAATGGAGGATTTTTTTTTTTTTTTTTTTTAAGATAATAGTTGAAAAGCCCCATTAGATTGAATGACCTCTTCAAAGGCTCTCATTAACACAAGAAATGACCATTGTTACATTGTGGTCATAATTTAAACTATAAATACAATAAGACTACTACTCAATATCATACACAATTGAAGAGAAAACAAATATACCTGTACTCAGGCTTTAGCCACCTCTCACCCTCTGAAAGAAGCCAAGTAATCTTTTCACAAGTCGTCATTATTTCTCCCAAAGATGCATCCACCATTGTCTTTCCAGTATCTCGTGAAGAGATTCTAAAAATAAAAATGAAGTAACATCATTTGAGTATTTGACTCTCCTTTTTGGTTTTTAACAGATGATATGGAATACCTGACCAAGAGTCTCGCTTTAAATATGTAAATCTAACAAATTGACACATTTCTCAATTGGAAAGGGACACACACACACACAAGCATGAATGCATGATCAGCCTCTCAACAATTTTCTTGTTAAATTAAAGCGTTCATAATAGCAATCTGGTGATGACTTCCAGTGGAAGAGATCTGAATCAGATATACGTTTAACCAGCCAAACGATCTATCTTTTGGGGAAATGGAATGTATGTGAAAGTTAATTTAATAAGGTGTCTTTTTGCAGAGTGCATTGCAACGATCGAGTTGTATAGTATATGCAAACTGTACATAATAAAGTATGGGAAGTCTGTTGTACTTTCTACAGGCAGACCTCCCTTGTGCCACAAATTGGGTGGAGTGCAACCAAGTAAATGCCATAAGTGGCAGCTAGTTTTAACACAACTCATTGGCAAGCTATAGCAACAACAAATGGCTTAACGACTTGTGGCCACTATACATTTGTAAGCTCTTGTTAGGAAAGCCGAAGATGTGTGTACAGAGAGAGATGAAGAATATAGACATAGTTGAGCAAAGTTAGGGACCGACTGATTAACGGTAAATTTTGAACACATATAACTTCACTTATGTTGCCTGTAGTTGTTAAAGGACATTTGAATAATAATAGTGCCCAATCATTGAGGATACCCACCAGAGATTTTGTTTTTTTTTTTTTTTTTTTTGGGGTGGGGGGCAGGAGTTATGCATCAAAGAGTCAGCGATACTTAAAACTTGCCATGTTGATTATATTTGTTTTAGTTCTGGAAAATTTTTTGTGTTTTTCACAAATAGATTGAAGCTGTAGTTTGCCCCTTCTATTAAGAAAAAAGAAAGAAAAGGTACATACATATTTGAACAATTATAGATTAATAAGTCAAGAAGAAACTCAAACATTATAGACTAATGTGTCAACATAAATGTTCATGTATGGTTGACAGTTGACCTTTACAGTTGGGCAGAGATTTATTTTGTATACATTAATATGCATGGATGACAGATGATAGCATGTAGCTCTGTATTCTACATGTGTTTCTCCACTTGCCTATAAGTGCCTTTGGGTTGGGAGAGGGGTTAGGCATTGAGGAGTATCTGTGACTCTGTGTGTGTGTCGGAGAGAGAGAAGACTGAAGAGACTAGGTGGGTATTTTCAAGTCTCGACAGTGAAGTGTCCACCAATTGAATAGAACATTACAACTTTAACCTATCAATAGATAGCAGAAGGTAATGACAACCCCCATCCCTTGCTAAAATTAATATAGCAGCCTTTCCAGTTGAGAAATTTCTGTTAGGTAAACAAATCAAGGTAGATAGGCTAGCACCATGCTCTCTGATCTCTAGAGTCACATTATGATTCTCTTATAAGTAACATACTATCATTGGGGTTACTTGCCTTTAAAAAAAAAAAGTAATCTACTATAACAGCATCATCCGTACAAATATAGTCCAAATGTAGAGTCTCCTAATAAATGGTTAGATCTTATCTTGATATGCATGAAAAATCCAAAAGTAGCAATTATTTTGAGATTGAGAAAGCAATAGCAAAACAATCTTAAAAATGTAGCAATTATTTTGAGTTGTTAACTCCTTGTCAAAGACTCACAGAGTCAGAGGATTCATGAGTTACTTGCACCTTAAGAAAAAGATATTCACAACTATATTGCTGTTAAGTAACATACATCTTGCCACTTCAAAAGCTATTCATCATATAAATAGCACTTAGAGGATTTTTTGGGCCAAGGGCTGGCCTTCAGTTTGTTCTCCTTTCAGTCCTCTATTTATTATGATACTGCCTTTGTGCATAATGGAGGTTGAGAGTGAGAGAGTGAGAGTGAGAGAGTGAGAGAGATACAGTTCGAAAAAAGAATAACAGCAAACTCTCCCTTATATTGAAGGAAATATCATTTATGTAGAAGGAAAGAAACATCAAATAATCACCACTTATTAAGATTTTATAAGGCGAAAAAAAATTTGAACAGCATCAAGACATAACAATAATTGCATGGTCAAAAGTGAAATTTTAACTTAATGATAGAATCAGTTTCTTACTCGCATATAAGGTCCTGATGTTCAATAATATACTTCAAAAGTACACGCAAAAACTGGCGTCTTTGCTTAAAGCTGCTCTTTGCCCACACTTTCTGGGATTTCCTAACCTGTGCCACTCGCTCCTTGACCTGAGCACATATGGATGATCATTATCAACCAATATTAGAAAGATCAAAGATCAAATACCATAACCCAGGAAGCATTTATTAAAATAGGGATGTGTAATGCATATATGGATAACAAACAACTGGCTGCAAGGAGACTCAAAGTATCATGCCTTCCATTTCTTAAATCATTATTGGTTTTAACCTGTATGACATCAACAGATATCAGTTATCCTGCATGTAAGGTAGGAGTTTTTCTAGTACATAATGTTGGTGCATCCTTGAGCAGGTATCGAAGTGTTTGCCATGGGATAGTTGTGAAAAGCGCGCCTCAGGCGCACCTAGGCCCTGAGGCGCATAAGGCTCAATCCACGGGGCTTTTTTACTAACAAGGCTACACACATAGCAGAGGCTCACCGAGGCGCAGCGCCTAGGTCTCAAGGCTCAGGCAAGCCTAGGCGCACCTCATGTATGTGGGCTCCTTTTAAATGGTTTTGGTTGTGTTTTTAAGTGGGCTTTTTGATTTAGGGGGCTATATTTTAAATTATTTAGCTCTGGTAGTAGTCAAAAACAATTAATTAAAATCCTACGATCATTAGTTCTTCAAAAACATACAAATAAACTTCATCTTGACAAAAATCGACTTCATAGACTTAAATTAGTTCATCCTTAAACTACTTTTTCTCTAGTTTTCATGCTTCATTGACTTCTTCTTGAACAATGTTAGTGTGTTTGATATTTTAATGTCATAACTTAAGACATTGCTTGATGTTTATTATTTTGTGTACTCTAGAATTGAAATACTCTTGCTACTTTATGTATGGAACATAGATTTGTTTGATATTATAAATGTTTTTATGCTATTTATGTTGTTTACACACACACACACACACACACACACACACACATATATATATTACATTTTTTAAATTAATGCGCCTAGCATTCATGAGGCCCGCGCCTGCGCCTCGCGCCTTAAGCCTTTCACAACTATGGGCATTGTTATTAGTATATCTATTGTCACCAGTCTACCAGAAAATGCGTTCACATCTACAATAATTGGAAGAATAATGGTCAAGGAGAGAAGCTTCCAACATCATCAATCTTAACCGTTCCCTGTGGAGGCTAAGTCCTAATTGTTTCATATATATTCAAAGTAACAAAATTCCATTAAAGGATTGTTTCAATAAACATTACAAGTGACAGAAGCAAGTTGAAAAAGAACAATATCGAAAATGACATATGCCACAGTAGAAAGGAGCTACACATGATGAAAATAGGACTTCCTTGACAACCATGCATTGTGCCATGACTCTTGTGGAAGGTTAAAATCTGATGTGAGGACTGAGGAGTACGAAAATCATGAGCGCATGACAGTTTATCAATTATTTTATAAAGGATTACAGTGACTCTGATTTCTACGGTGAAAAACTAAGAATGGTAACATGAAGTAATCATTTCTAATTACCAACCTCGTCAGGCTTCAGGGCAGGAAAGTACCCCAGGTACTTCATCGTTGCAGGCTCATAGCATTGGACTTTGTCAGTTTGTCTTCTTGAAGGTATCTATAATATGATACAAAAAAGAAATGGTAAGTTTTCATATATTGAAAATCTATACTGATTGAATATAAACATAGAACAACTCGAGGAACCAAAGCTATTATTTGCAATACAATACAGCATCACTTGTGCAATATCCAAAGCTTTTCACATCCAGTACATGCATTTTCATAGTTTAGAAGTATTCTGTGTTAGCAACTTTAAACATTTCTTAAATGTTATTGAAGGAAAAATGTAAGACATACAAAACAAAAGGTTGGCACAATTCCAAAAAGCCTTTTTCATCCCAAAACCCAAGGCCTTTCGGCGTCGCCTAAAAGTGATGCCCATTAAGAATAGTGAGAAGAAAGAAAATATAGCCAAACTTTATATGGGGTCTGCTTTATGAATTGAAGTCTCCTCTACCCTTCCTTTGTAATCCCTAGTAAGACCGAGCCATAAGTTGTATTCTGCATGGTGAAATTCCTTAGACTATATTTACACTAGTCTGTCGTATCTTCATGCAAGTTATTCCTTACAAATACACCAGAAAATATATATATGGCAAAAAAGAAGTTTTAAGCTATAATATAGCAATACTACCTGGAAGCATAAGCTGAAAACTTACATAAATGAAGCTATTCTCTTTTGGATGCCCATCATCTACAACTGTTATAAATCCATGAGGTGTAAAGTTTAGAGTGTCAATACATACTTAAAAAGCAAGCATCCACATACATAGAAAAACGCCAATGTACACATAGAAAAAAGAAAGAATAGAACTATTACAAACACATAGCAATAACATATGTATGATACAATGCACATGCAAACGCAAGCAGTTCTTTTCCAAGGATAATCACTGCTAATCACTTTTCTATTTTAAAAGTAAAATACATACCAGAAACAAGAGGCAAATAAATGTCTTAGTTGGTTTGAATGATGCCTCTTTCTTAGTAGTTGACTTGTGCCCATGTTTGCCCCCAAAAATCAATAACGCTTTAGTTGCATTAATACTCCACCATAGATAGTGGCACATGATGATATAATACGATTCACTCTCAAGGTCAAACCTATTAACTTTCCAAAATAAAATTTAATTACCATGTTTGTTGCATTTGTAACACCAATTTATCCATCTATGGTATTTGACGTAAATTAGAACACTCTCACAATCAATTTTCATTTATAACTTAATTGACCCTAAAATTGGGGGATATCTTATGTAATTACCCTCCGGTATTGGAAATAAAAATGTAAAATTTTCCAAAGTAGCTAACATAAGCATGTGTATATATAAACCAAATACGTCTATAACAGTCCGCAAAACACGATATATGCACATTGGAGTTGACTCTATACACAAAATTGAAACATGAGATAGACACGTTCATTCGTATAGTGCATGCATTTATAGCAAATAAAGTATATTCCTACCAATTATATGTCGCATTCTGTAAATTACAAGTTATATCATGCCGAATGGTGAACAGATGTTAGTAAATTAAATCAACTCAGAGAGAGAACGTATACCATCGGAGGCGTCAACGTCGATCGACGGCACGTTAGAAGGAATAAGCATTAGCAGAAATTTACAGATCACAAAAGCGAATGCAACGACGATCAAAGCCCACCAGAACGCCATTTCTTCCGATTGATTCAAAATTTTCAACAGTGTAACAAGAAATCAAGCGGATAAATCGAAACTAGGGCTTGATTCTTGACTTTCATTAATCCAAGCTCATTTCAGATTTCTGGTGATGCGAGAAAAGAATATATTCTTCACTTGTTGTTGATGCTTGCACGGCGTTTAAAAACCCCCCCGTATGTTTTTTGATTTTACTGTCAGGCCACTGTGATTTCAAGCATTTTTTAAATCTTTCATTTGTAAGCTTTATCAATTAGTATAAAATCTATGGTGAATTTAAAAGGATTTCACTATAGATTTTATTTTGCGACAGAACTTACATCATTCTATCACAAAATAAATTTAAATTGTAACTTTGATGACATCGAAATTGAAAGGACATAATTAATTCACAAATAAATATATTTATCACTGAAAATGAGCTAAGTCACAGTGAACCCAAGTTCTTGTTAACCTCTACTCTAATTAAACTTGGATGACTTGTTTGCTTTGCCATACAAAACACTTGTCATCTAACGGTTTCTTTTCATTTACAAATAACAGTGTTAAAAGTCAGACTTTAAATAAGAAGTCTTGTTTTTCACAGGGTTTGACCCTGTTGAATCCTAGCAACTATTGTAGATGATATTAAAGTTTTTATCATCTTAACTTGATTTTTATTTTTTAGGAGTTAGACATGAATATAATTTATCAAATCAACAAATGAATAATTTCATCAAATAGTAATCAAACAATATCTTACATATTCATATTTTGTTAAACACTGCATTGCTCTAGCGCCAAAGCTCAAGTTTTATTAGACAGAGGCATGAGCATTCAATAGATGGAGCAGTTGAGACGGTGGTGATGATGGAGAAACCGATGGAAGAAGTCGAGGTCAGGGGGTGGTGCCGGTAAGGACAGATTGCCGGCAAGAGGGAGCAGAAACATAGGTGACTTCTGGCAAGAGGAAGGAGATCGTCAGTGTAATCTTGAGGTTGAAGCCTAAACTTGAAGCAAACTGTACTTGTATGTAGGAGTTTCTATTATAGGTTTTTCTATCCAAACGGTGAAAAGAAGAAAGGGTAATATTGGAAAATACAAAGGCTGAATGAGGAACACAATGGGTCTGTGACTTATCCATTGGACTGACCGAATTTTTTCTCTAAATTGAGTAAGTCACCAACAAACATTAATTAATTCAATAGTTGATCGAAAACTTTATAATTAAGTTTAATAAGTCATTATCAAACAAAGCTTTCTGATAATGGTTATTTTAATTTATATATTGTAAAGTGACTTATGCCCTGCCATGTGTTTCTTGCAACCGTTTTAATCAACATAATGATTGAATTTTGTTTATGCCATTGTTCTTACAAAAATTTAAATAATAAAGAAAAGAAAAGCCTATCTTAAACGTCTATAAATACCAAATTACGTTTTATAAGAAAATGATGATGTTGGAACAAATTGGCATTCTAATTTGATGATAAGAAAAATCATAACCACGTTACGTGGCAAAAGTTAGTGGTGTGCAAAAAAACCAAAAACCAAACAGAAACTGAAAAAAACAAAAAAACAAAAAAAAAATCAAACCGTTTGGACTTTGAATTTTCAAAAACCAAAATTTCGGTTTGGATGTAAAAAAAACCCGTATAAAACCAAACCGAACCGAATTTTGTATTTTTAAAATTTGCAAATACTTTTCGTTCGTTACACTTCTTCATTTAAGTTTTATTAAAAGTTTTAACTTTTCATGTTTAAATTTCATACGAGGCTAAAACTCACTTTGAATATTATGATGATGATTTGTTGTTATTATTATTGTTGCATTTGTATGTTTTCATGGTTTTGAATGATACAATGGTTTAATGTTTAAATCTTATTTGTGAAATAATACATAAAGTATTGTATATTTTGATTTATGTATCCAGATGTGTGTATGTAGTTTTTGGTTTTGGAAGGAAAGGCTTGAATTGAAAACCATGAACAAATGAAAAATCAAAACCAAACTGAAACCGAAAAACCAAACCGTTTAAAATCTAAACGAATAAAACCAAAGTTTCGGTTTTTTGATATTTTGTGCACACCTAACATTATTTCATCTCCTCTTATTTATAGAAAACTCTTCTATCTAACTCCCACCCATTTTCCCTATATTACCCCTTCTAGAATCTACATGACATAATCCTATCACATCCCAGTTATGTTGAATGTTCATAAACAACTCGGACGAAGTGTCCTAAAAGGAGGCACAATGTAAGACCCGACCCCTGTCTATATTGTTTGAGGACTCGGAAGCCGTTGGGCTCATAGCCTCATAGGTAAGTTTTGGCCTTGTATGATACAATGTGTTTTGCTACTAAAGCCTGTATCTACGAAAACTCGGCAGTTAAGTGCGCTTGGTCGGGCGTAATACCAAAAACAAAACCGTAATTAAAAGAAAGAGGCATGGCCAAGCCCTCTAAGTAGGCAACATGAGTCTAAGAAGGAAATGTGTAACAAATAGACACTTCCCGATATTAAATTTATCGGTATGGAAAAAAATTAGTGACTGTCGGATTTTGTATCAAAATATCAAAATTACATGAACCATACTTGTCTCAATAAGCTCTCATTTACTATTAAATATTAGGATTTATTATGAAAGAAAAACAAACATGTTTTCGTCCCTTCATGTTATTCTTTCCCATAACAGTCCTCAAGTTATTTTTTTCGTTTTTGGTTTAATGAAATTTGGATATTAGAACCCGGTTTTTCAGTTTTTAAAAACCCGATTCACAAATTATAACCGGAGTCTAATGTCCAAATTTCACTAAATCAAAAAGAAAAAAAAATAACTTGATGTTTTTTATAGAAAAAAAAAATGGAGGGACGAAAACGCAAAAAACGTGAAAACATATCGGTTTTTTTCATAATAAACCCTAAATATTAAAACATGAAACTATACCCCTTTCAACTCTTGTGTATATTTTTAGAAGAATTCTGTTAAAACCTTTTGTTTGGTCTTTTGTAGTGCATCATTGTTGCATTCAGATAAGCCAAAGAAAGCTAGCCATAACTTGGTTACCCATTTTTATTCGTATAGCACATTTTACATACATTTACATAAGTTTTTGGAGGTTACATTTCACTAAACCCCTGCTTCTCCAACACTCATGTTCCAAAAGTCAACTTCATGTTCAAGAACACTAAGGAAAGATACCTCGGCTTTTGAGATCACCTCCGGTGATGCCTTCTGCAAGCAACGATTAGCGATATCTTGCAAAGCCTTGCAATACGCTCCAAAAGCTTCGTTTCCCCATCGTTGACAAGTCTCCTGTAGCTCTTGTGGAGGCGTACTGCCATCTTCGAGGCAATGAGCAAAGCTTTCTTGATACACGGCTTCGATAGCCCAAAACACTGAAATCACCACAGGATATTCGACTTCTGTACTTGTTAGGCTCTCTAGAAATCTGTAAAAGCATCAACGCCAATCGATAAATAGTTGCAGACTGGGTGCAATGCAACATTTCTCCTATATTTTTGACAGTGACCACCATGAAGAATAAACTGGATATGCTTATCCAAACAGTAATTAAACTTTTTAACCATTTGTATTCAAGATTTAGGCAGCAAACTAGGGATGATGTTCATGGTCATGTTAGCCGTTAGTTTGTTTGAATCGCAACTGTAAAGACCGTTTGACAAATTTCAAACTAGACCACACTTTCTGGTTAGACCAAACCAGCCATACCAGTTCGGTCAGCTGGTTTATTAACATTTATCAGAATTGTGTTATATAATAACTTAGGGTTCATTGTCAATAACCAACCTTACCTTTTTTATTGTTTAAGTCAACCAAGTTTGTTTGCAATAAGAAAAGGATCAAGCTTTCGTTTTTTATCATTATAATAATTGGTTACCTTAAATGATTAAAAAAAGGTATTGTTACCTTAAACGATAAAAAATATATAAAGTTGATTCTTTGACTGATTAGAAAATGAAAGTTAGATAATTTTATCTATTGCAGATAAAGTTGGTTATTTTAAATGATAAAAACATGAAAGTTCGATCCTTTTTTTCTATTGCAAACAACCTTGGTGACCTTGAGCAATAAAAGAAAATTACAGTTGGTTATCTTTTTTGACAATTAACCCTGTAACTAATATTATACTGTTCGGCTTAGTCAAAATGGTTAGCTCAACACTAAAAACGGCAGACCAATCTGAGTGAGCTTATTTCATATTTTCCAAACGAATACGCCAATTAAGGATATCCAACCGGTGAAGTTGCTTCAGATTGGCCAGTTTAGTTGGTTTTAGCCAAACTGTGTAATGCTCCAAACCAACTAATAAAAGAGGACAACCCATCCTATTGGGCCCTTACCAACTAGACCTACACTAAAATGGAGGAGATAAATCAGTTAACCCATAGCTAAAAAAATCTTGTATCAGTGTTTGATTGTGGACCTCTACTATGTAATTAGATTTCATGTCCCCAATCACTAGGCTATCATTGCAAGGCAACCATTGTCAACGAACATGTGCAGGGGTTTGCTCCAAACCACTAATCACTCTTCAAAAAGTGCCATACAATTTTGAAGAATCTGACTTTTTTTTTTAAAAAATTTGTTGAAATTAAGCAAAAGAACCATCATACCTACAACTTTATTTGTCCAAAATTGCTAGTTCAGAGAAAACGAATCAGCCTTTTTTTTTGCAAGTGAAAGGGTTCGTCCCTAGGAACCGAACAAAAGGTCATAATTGTGTTGCCACCCATCAATGATCATACACAAGTATAAAAATGAAACCTAAAATATATGCTGCTAGATTACTTAAGGAAGCCTATTTGTTGTTCTTGAACCATGAGCTACATGACTTATTAAATTAATTCACAAATCAAAGGATGTTACCTGCCATATTTGAGGTTTGCGTTTTGAGGGACGACGCTGGTCAGCGAAACATGAAACTTGGAAGCTTCTTTTTTGAACCAATTAATCTCGTCGTTTAGAGCAGCCATACCACCTAATATCACTTCCATATCCGAACTATCACTCGAATCCTTCCAAGCCTTCATCAATATACTCGCTACAAATGGCACGAACGATCTCACAAATATATAATCCTGTCCCTAAACCGCCATGAAAATTTTAACTTCTCAATTTTAGCTGTGATTCAAATCATACTAAACTTTAATCGAATTAAAAGCCCCTAAAAATGAAGTTCTTCGTCCTGATTTCAAACCAATCACTTCTCTAACTACTAAATTTGTGTATGGTTCGAGAGATATGCAGCTTACCAGAAGATACCAACTTTAAAAATCCTTATAAACTTCTTTTTCGTAAACATGTTTTAATTAACATGATATGTTCGTATCTCCTTAGCTCTTTGAAATGATGTGCACTAACATAAATTTACATATATACAAACGTAATGCATGATTTCGAACACTTACAATATCTGAATGGGTGCATGAAATTTATATATCAGTTAATTGTTTATGATTTTTTTTAAAAAAAAAGTACGTTTAGGAGTAGAACCTTTAGGTGCGTTGCATGATAAATGGTACTCAATTGAATGATATCCAATTGAACATATATATATATATATATATATATACATACAATTTAGATGGTGAAATTGTTTTGACAAATGTTGGAGGTGATCATTGTATATTCTTGATGGTGATTCTCTTTGTCTAGAAGTTTTAATTATAGTGGATGAAGATGGATATTCTTATGAACTTGTTGGCTAGCAACAGAAATACAACGACCACCAAGGTACACCTATAATTCTCATCATCTTTTAAATTCATCGTAGCATGCCATCATATAATAAATGCTCATTAGAAACACCAACATCCATTAAAAATATAAACCAACCTAAATATTATATAAATGCTAGTAACATACGTAGCCTACAATTTCATGCAACATCCATCTATTATAATTAAAATTGCTAGCCAACAAGTCCATAAGAATATCCATCTCCATCCACTATAATTAAAACCTCTAGACGAAGAGAATCACCATCAAGAATATAGAATTATCACCTCCAACATTTGTCATAACAATTTCCCCATTTAAATTAACCATCACATATGTTCTGCTATTCGAAGTACTCTATACCTCACAAGAACTGAATCTAGTATTCAGAAGCAAAGCTTCAACAGATCAGAGAGAAACACGATATGTTTCCTTTTTAAGAAGACATACAAGGCATATTTCATTTCACGAGGCCAATGGCCTATTTATATATACAAGGATGGTGGGTGGAGGTGTACATAACCGATTTTATCTAGGTGGAAAAATTAGTTACTCTTTGTGACAAATGGAGGCTAGATGTGATGGTTAATTTAGATGGTGAAATCGTTACGATAAATGTTGGAGGTGATCATTATATAATCTTGATGGTGATTCTTTTTGTCTAGAAGTTTTAATTATAGTGGATGAAGATGGATATTCTTATGAACTTGTTGGCTAGCAATTTTAATTATAATGAATGGATGTTGTATGAACTTGTAGGCTACATATGTTACCAGCATTTATATAATATTTACGTTGGTTTATATTTTTAATGGATGGTGGTGTATCTAATGAAGATTCATTATATGATGGCATGTTACGATGAATTTAAAAGATGATAAGAATTATAGGTGTACCTTGGTGGTCGTTGTATTTTTATATTTGATGGAGTTTGTTGATCTTCGTTGTTTGATTCTTTGACGTTGATGATGGTTTATTGTTCTTGTGATGGTGATGAGTTTTTTTGTGTTTGATGGATATATTCTGCTATTCAGAGTACACCTCAACAGAACTAAATCTGCTATTCAGAAGCAAAGCTTCAACAGATAGAGAGAAACACAATGTGTTTTCTTTTTACGAAGACATACAAGGCTTATTTCATTTCATAAGGCCAATGGCCTGTTTATATACAAGGATGGTGAGTGGAGGTGTACATAACCTTCCCTCCCCTCGACACGTGCGAACTCTAATGACACATACTAAAATAAAAAGAAAATTACAGACACGTGCTAGACCTAATGACACATACTAAAAATCAATAGAAAATTGCAGACGTGTGTCTTATATGTCGACACTTATTTTACAAGAAAACCGACGCGTGTCAAAACATCTGACATTCACATTTTGATGACGTAATTGCTTACGTATTTTACATTTTTTCTTGGCCGAACTTGCAGTGATGTCTTGGAGCGTGTGATATCTCCTTGCATAGTGCTTCTTTGAATTCATCGGGTTCGAGAAATCCTGTAAACTTCTCAAACGGTTCTTCAAATTTTGATATTGCGTTTAATCCTGGTTCATTTATTTCTTTGCTGAAATTTGAATAAATCATTATTGTTGGACTGCAATAATTTATTCTAATTCGTGCTTTTTGATCTTTTACGTTGCCCAATCTGGAAGATCCGATATAGACGCCGGCTAATGCTTTGACGAGATGATCCATTTGTGGTGTTGTTGGTTCTAGTACATCTCTTGTTGGGTATTTTTCGTTGCTTGCCCCCATTTGTACGAAAGATATTGCTGGGACTAGTACTTCATGGTTGTAGTCGAAGATTGGATAGCTTCCGTAAATTTTGAAGAATATTTCTCTGTCCTTTGCTACTTTCTCTTTGTAGTTCCTTATTGTTAACATTGCTCTTTGTGGAAATTCTTCGATCTTGTTCAGTGTTGGGTTGATATATAGTGTATCGATTAGTCTATGATTAAAGTAGTCTCATGCTGTTAATGGTGCTGCTCCAGGGAGAAATATTGCTTTTGGTAAAACCTTGTTATCAAATGGTTTTCTGTTTACTGGGTATAGTTGCATAGTAGAGTGATATTCTGTACTTGTGTAACTTTTGTGAGTTACATTTTTGTCTGATATGTGAGAATTTGCAATTCCACAGTCTTTGTATATTCCTCTGTGTGGTCCGTTGAAGATAACATAATATTTTTTCTTGGATGATGGCAGATCTTCTGGCAGACTTGGTATTGGTGATGATTGTGTTGGTGCTTCAGACGTTGATACTTCTGTTTTGGTGTCTTTTTCGATCGGGATTGTTGTAGTTGCTGCTATTATTTCGAGAGACTTCATCAGATCGCTTTCTTCTTTGAGAAGAGCTTGTTTGTCAAATGCTTGAATCTCTTTTTTCTGCTTTAGTTGATGCTGAATTTGTTTGATGGCTGCTTTCATTCTTATAATCTGTTTGTCAACCTTTAATAAATCCGAATAAGATTTTTGCACTTGGTGCTAAGTACTTTTTATTGTTAATGCTTGGATGCAAGGTTATCAAAATCGCGATTTAAATCGTAGGATCGTACGATCCTACGATCCTACAAGTGGATTTCAATCAGGATCGCTAGTAGGATCGATTTTGGGTAGGATCGTAAGCAAGATCGTAGGATCGTTAGTAGGATCGTAAGATCGTACGACGATCCGATCCTACATAGGGTTTGTTTTCGTAGGATCGTTAGTAAGATCGTAAGATCGTAGGATCGTTAGGCCCCTCAATTTAGCCGCATATTTTTTGAATCCAAGGTACCAATATAGTTCTGCTCATGACTGTGATTTTTGTTTCATCAAAGGGGCACTATACACGCGCCTTGAAAGAATAGGTAGGATAAGACTCTCTTTTGTTTATGATACAATATTGTGATATATAATATTTAATTTCGGTAGGATCTTACGATCCCGATCCGATCCTACGATCCTGATCTTGCAATGACAACAACGATCCTAGGTAAGATCTCGATCTTGACAACCTTGCTTGGATGCTCGTTTAGAGCCTTTAGATACTTGACTCATTTAAAGCTTTTAGTGCTTTCGTCTTGATACTTCATAGATTGTAGTTTTTTTCACTTTTAAGAAGTCTCATGCTTTAAAAAGTGGTCATTTATATACATCTTCCTTTTTTCAAGGCCAAACTTTAGTTTATTATCTTGATATTTTTATTTGTTTTTATGTCTCTTTTAATTAGCACGTTATTTATTTCTCGAATTTTTTGTTTTATATGCTTATCTAGATGTTTTTTAACCTATTAAATATATGAGGTTTTTTATCTATATCTTCTTACATTGTTTTTATCATGCGTTCTAGTTGTTTGTCACTATATATATTTTTTAACATGTCGTAAATGATATTTTTGACGAAATGATTTTTATTTGTTCATATCTGTTCTTTTGTAAGTATTTTAAATGACTAATAGATGATAACAAACTTTGATTATACGTTGATTTTATTTCTTTTACAGCATAAAGTCTTTTTAATTCTTTATTTAATCTTTTTATTTCTTTATAACATCCTTTTAATCTTTTGACGTTTTCGTTATTTTTTATTTGTATTCTAGCATCGCTCATGGTTTTAACATGTTCTTCTGTGATATATCCTAAAATTACAGTAACTAATTCATATTCTAAATTTATTCTGTGTTTTAATAAGTTAATTTTATATCCAATTTTTCGATTATAATTTTGTGATCTTTCAAGATTTTTCAACTTTTTTATGTCATCACTCAAACGATTTATTTTCTTATATTTTCTTTTTAATAATGATGTTAAATGTTTAATGTTTTTGCTTTGTAATTTTGTATCCATTGTATTAGCATGTACTTGCTGTTAATTTTGAAGTCTAAAAATCCATACTCCCTTTTTCTAACTTTTTATGTATTTTTAATACTCTAATTTTGAACTTTATTAGTTCTTCTTTTTCTTGGGTGTATATGGGATGATGTCTTTGTTTTGTTTTTACTAATTCTACACTTTCAATTATTTCTTTGAAATTTTTAACTCTTTGGTGTTGGATTTTAATTCTTTTTATGGTTTCGTGATTTAATCTAGCTTGTATTCTTCAATCTACCATCGTAATGGAGGCCTTGGTTCTATTAGTATTTTGTTTGTGTTAATGATTTGTTGATTTTGTTGAAATACTTCAGTATTTTGATTAGTATGATTTGACTGATTGTACACGTAGATAATATATTGTATTTGAATTTTAATTTCTTCTAACTCTTTATCTTTTTGTTGAAGCATTTTTCTTGTTTGTTGATAATCTTCATCTATTTTCTTTAACAATTCGGATAATTGTTTTAATGCTATCAAACTTAATATTTCGGTGGTATTATTAAGTGTTTTATTTGTTAGATCTATTTAGTCTCATAATGGTCTTTCTATTTGTTCTTCTAATCATATTCCATATGGTGTTCCTTTTGGTAAATTTTGTGGAATTTCTACTATATAATTTATAAAAGGGATAAATGGTTTTGTGTGTATTATTGTTGAAATATTTTTATCTATTGCATGTAAATTTTCGATACTAATACTTTCTTGACATTCTATTATTAAATTTTCTATAGTAACCATTTCTTTAATTCGAATATCTAATCTTTTAATCATTTCTTGTAGATTTTTTATTTTTTCTTCTTTTGTTAAATTTGATTCACTAGTTGACATTCTTGGACTTTCTGTTGGTTCGATCTATAGAATTTCTTCTTAATAATGATGTGGATATAACATTATTATAATATCTTTGGTTAACTATTTGTTTTGGTTGTTCTAAGAAAATAAGTGGTTTAAAAAATTTATCTATACAAATTCTATCTTCTATTTTAAAAGTAATGCTATGACGTGAGTTTGTTAATGTATAATTTATTTGATATGTAATACTAAATGGATGAAATCCTTTGTCCATGAACTGCATTTTTAATAATTTATATCTTATTACGATGGTATTATCTAGAATTCTATTTCTTAGACTTAAACCTAGTTGTATGTTGATGTCAAATTTTATTTTTCCTTCGATTAAAATTCCCTTTCCTTTTTCCTTCGATTAAATTTCCCTTTCCTTTTTCCTTCGATTAAATTTCCCTTTCCTTTTAGACTTAAACCAATTGTTGACAAATGTTGGAGGTGGTCATTGTATATTCTTGATGGTGATTCTCTTTGTCTAGAAGTTTTAATTATAGTGGATGAATATGGATATTCTTATGAACTTGTTGGCTAGCAATTTTAATTATAATGGATGAATGTTGTATGAACTTGTAGGCTATGTACGTTACTAGCATTTATATAATATTTACGTTGGCTTATATTTTTAATGGATGGTGGTGTTTCTAATGAGGATTTATTATATGATGGCATGTTACGATGAATTTAAAAGATGATGGGAATTACAGGTGTACCTTGGTGGTTGTTGTATTTTTATATTTAATGGAGTTTGTTGATCCTCGTTGTTTGATTCTTTGGCGTTGATGATGGTTTTATTGTTCTTGTGATGGTGATGGGTTTTTTGGTGTTTGATGGATATATTCTGCTATTCAGAAGTACTCTATTGAACTGCTATTCAGTAGCAAAGCTTCAACAGATTAGACAATGTGTTTTCTTTTTAAGAACACATACAAGGTTTATTTCATTTCATGAGGCCAATGGCCTATATACATACAAGGATTGTAGGTGGAGGTGTACATAACCATGATAAATGGTACTCAATTGAATGGTATCCAACTTGACATATATACATATATAGTTCGAGAGATACCACCCATTATACAGCGCACCAGGAGGTACCACCTTTAAAATAACTTTTTTTAAAGTTTTTTTTTTCATAAACATGTTTTAATTAACATTATGAAGATCATACGTAAATTTCACATACATTCACGTTTCCTAGCTCCTAAAAAATGATTTGAACACACACTTACATAATTTTGAAGACATGTGCATAAACGAGTGTTTTCATGCACTTAAAGTGTTCGGATTAGCGGAGAATTTACCTATGATCTGTGTAATGTTAATTAAAACATGTTTATGAAAAAAAATTTAAAAAAAATTAATTTTAAGGGTAGTATGGATCACTTGAACCTAAATCTACACACACATATATATATAGGGTTGGGTTCCGGTAAGAACCCTTGTTACCGTGAGAATGTGAGAACCACTCCAAAATGCACAAATTTGTACATCAAACGCACAAATTTTAAAATTAAAAGTTTTAGTTAAAATCATTATTAGTCTTAAATATTAATAAATATCATAATTTAACACTAAAATTACATTCAAAACTTACATTCATTAAGTTATAAACTAAATGTACAAATTTGAAAATCAAATGCACAAATTTTCTTAAATGCACAATTCGTACATAAAATGGATAAATTATAGCATGAGATGCGTAAATTTTTACATGAAATGCATAAATATATCGAAAACATTTAATTTTAGTATCAAATGCACAATTTTATACGGTGGATGCATAATTTTTAGAGTGGTTCTCTCGTTCTCACGGTAACGAGGGATTCTCATGTGAACCCAATCCTATATATATATATATATATATATATATATATATACACACACACACACACACGATTAACGTTGAGTTTGAATAGTAAAGTATAATCAATTTAGCACAAAATTCACTGAAAATGTCTAGAAAAAAAAGGGGGAAATTACCAGCCATCTCTTGAAAGAAGAGAAATCGACCGATCCGTCACGGATACTGATGATAAAATGGTGTCTTGTGGCAGCATCGTATAGCAAACGGTGCTTCCTTAGCCATGCTTCCGTCACTGGAATATTACAGTCTACTCCTGTCACCGCCTTCTTCGCCGGAGCTTCCATCGGTTCCTTTTTTCACCACCGTCCTTCTGGCCAAAAAGTCATAAACTCAATTAGGGTTTTAAGGACACATGTGACCGCTTAACGCAGAATAGGTGTCTCAAACCAGATGACTCATCTCATAACTTTCCAGATGGCATCCCGTAACATAAATCCATAAAAAAAAATTTAATTATTGTCCAGGTAATTTATAACGTAACGCATTTTAAAAGGAATATGAATAAATTTAAGTTACGTTTGTTTACTGAAAAATTTTAAAATTTCTATCTTACTTTTTTAGAAAATAAAAATTATTTTACCTAACAAAAATTTCATATATTTTGATTTCACTTTTTAAAACACCAATTTTCTTATTACCTATCATATATTTATGTATAATACACTCTTTCTTTTTCTTATTTTTCTATTATCTATCATATTTTTCTTATCTTATAATCACTCATCTTATTAATTTTAAAACTAAAACTTAATCATCTAAACAAGTTTTGCACTTTTGTTAGAAACCATTTTGTTTTTTTCCTGAAAACTGAAATTGAAAAATTATTAATTTTCGTTAACTAAACGCAACTTTAGTGTTTTAGTTAAAATATTAATAAAAATGGTTTATTGTCATTAATAATATGGATTTATTTATTAAATTTTTTGTAAAAAACAAATTTAGTTACGGGAAAATGACATCAAATAGCTCTGAACTTTCGACTTTGTACACATTTATGTAGTGAATTTTTTTTTTGTACACATTTGGTAGTCAAAGTTTCAAAATTGTTCTAATTTGGTAGTTGGTGTACCTTTTAACATGTTGCTTCCGGTTTCGATGCCTACATGGACAATTTTTTGATGACGTAGCTACCCTTTTTTATATTATAACCGGGTTTATCTACGTGGCAACCCGTTTTTTCAAATCACCCGGGTTATAAACCCGGGTGATTTTAAAAAACGGGTTGCCACGTAAAAATCAGGGTTTAATATAAAAACGGGTAGCCACGTCATTAAAAAATTGTCGACGTAGGCATCGAAACCGGAAGCAACCGGTTAAAAGGTACGTCAACTACCAAATTTGAACAATTTTAAAACTTTGACTACCAAATGTGCACAAAAAAAAAAGTTCACTACATAAATGTGTACAAAGTCGAAAATTCAGAGCTATTTGATGTCATTTTTCCTAAAATAAAATACAAGCTATTTTTTCTGCGCAAGTGTGTGTTTTTTATATCAAAAAAGGCAAGGAAAAAAAGTATATAGTTGAAAAGGTATTTATTTATTTATTTATTTTGTGTTTTTGAAAGCAAAACATCCAATAATTTAGTTTGTAACCAACAAAACAAATGCATTAATTTTAGTACGTGATTACTGTGTGATTTATTTTTAGGACCGAATAACATGAACAATTTCGTTTTTTTATGAATCTGAACGCGTTTTACAGAACTTTTGTATTCGATGAAAATTTTCAACGAAAACATGTAGTCCTAAAAGTTTTAGCCAACGTACATTACATGATGATCATACAAACTTCCAAGCGGAAACGGAGAAGACGGGTACGTCTTTCCAATCAACGATCAAGCATCGGCCATCAACGCGAAGCGCACAATAACTCCCGCACTCGAACTTGCTAATCAGCATCTTTGCTTCAAACAACGACTCATCGCTTAATTCGACTTCCAACATTCCAAATCGCACGAAAAACGCCCTCCACACATCAACATTTATGTGCCGAATCGTTCTTTCGTCTCCTTCAGCTGCCACGATATTACGTATATTTGGACCAAAGTATACGCACTCTGAAACCTTTCGGTCCCGATCATCATGGCCCAAACAATACGACATACTGTCGAAAAATGCACCGTAGAAGAATAGAGCTTCGATGAAACGATTCACAAAAACTGGTGAAGTATGGTTTGCTTCGACCTCGGTTACGACTGTTATACACGGATTTATCTTTCGAAGCTCTCGCATTAGATATTCGAGATGGTTTGGTTTCGCGATCAATGTTGATAAAAAGAACGGCGAGTAGACGGCAACCTTTTCGTCGTCATCGAGTTCGAGGAGGTCGACGTTGAAATCTAACACGCTTGACACTATAACTATCTTGAAACTAAACGGGACATTCATCGATTGTGCAAGATCAGCGAGACGCTTACCTGTCGAAAACAGATATACAAATTAGCCTTAACTACGTTACGTAAAATTCGATTATGCATACGTTACGGTTAACACAAGAACTAGGATTTACCGGTTGCTTTTATTTTCGATTCGGCTCTTGTTCCGATCGCAGTTATCTTGACGTACTCCACATTCTGATCAAGGCGGCTCGCAAGAGCTTGAAACAAAACCGTATAATTCGACCCGTTTCTGATCTCAAGATCAATCACATGAAGTTTCCTAGCGTCCCTTACGTTTTCGACTATCGTGTGAATCGCATTGAACTGGCAAACTTGCACCAACGGAACCTTTTGGTGAAATGCGAAAACGCTCGCTTCTATGCTCGTAAGCGCTTCTTGAAGATCAGACATCTTCATCCTTTCGACTCCATTGTTCGCCACTCTTCCAATCTCACGGTTTATTTTCTCACGAATAGCTTCGGAGAAGTAGTAAACCAATCGTTCGACGGTATTTCCTTCATTCGAAGACATGTTATTGCATGATTCAACGAGTTTTGTTGCGCAATCAAACTGTCGTTGACACGTTTTCTCAGCTGAAGATAGAAGCATAAGCAGAAGTTCGATGTCTTTAGCTTCGTCATCAGATATCCCAGGGAATGAAACGGCGAATTCAGAGATATTGATCGCATCGTCTTCTGAAGAATAAGATTCGATAAACCATTGTCCAGCCATTCGAATTTTTTCGTTAGTTGACAGTTTTTTGTCATTCACCTCCTCCGGATGATCTACGCTCGTACACCTTGATACATTCACATTTTCATCATCCGCCTTTCTCGATCTGCTTACGAAATCTTCAACGATCCCATCTTTTGATCGGAAACGTGTACACTTTAACATGTCTCGAAAAGGGGGACTGGAAAAGTCGATATAAACATTATCTAAATCACTGAAATTACTAAGATCGTTTTCAAGTATAGACCTGGCTTCAGTTTTAGTCGTATCGGAGAAATCGAGTTCCTGAAACTCAGAAGAACGATCATCGTCTGCAAGTTTAACAAGATCGAATTGCTTAGAAGAAAACATCATTAATCTAACAAAAACAAGAACCTGGAGGCATGAATATATGTTGCAATTAAGGTAACAAAGTTTAAGATACAATAAAATTCGTGACTCTCGACACTCGACAGAATAGCGCACCTTGGTAGTAACCCTGTAGCCGCTTTGTTCGATGGTTTTTAGGTGCTCGATCATCGGCCAGCTCAGCTCAAAAGGACAAACATATCAAATGTTGTTTTGTCATGAAAAACATGAACAGTTATTGACTGTTTCTTCACTAAAATCTAAGGTTTAATCAGCTAACAACAAACAAAAGTTCTGATAATACAATGTAGAACCCTCTTTTCGAATCAAGATTTCGCACAATACGTCTGATGTCGAGTAGATTTACAACCTTTGGATTATCGAATATTATTACAACTATCTCTAAAGCGAATGTATGCATACACTGTGAAGTTTCGAATACAAGTTTCGCTAAAAAAAAGAGGTTTTTATTAGTATAAGCTGTTAAGTGATAACACTTGTTTCATAGAGAACCGAATAACATCATATGCAATTATAAACAAGTCCGAAGCTAGGTGCTTTTACTAGTTACCTCCGTTCTACGTTCTTTATTTCATGGGATCGAACTCATCCCAATTCTACAAACGATATTACATCATGCAAACTTCCAAGCAGAAACAGAGAAGATCGGTATGTCTTTCCATCCAACAACGAAAGATTTACCATCAATAACAAGCGTACAAGAACTCCTGCAATCGAAGTTGCTGATAAGCAACTTCGCTTCATTAAACGATGCAGCGGTCAGTTCAACTTCCAACATTCCAAATCGCTTGAAAAATGCCCTCCAAACATCAATACCAACGTGTCGAATTTTTCTCTCGTCTCCTTCAGCTGCCACGATATTATGTATCGCTTGACTGTAGAATACAGACTCTATAGCCTTTCTGTTCAGATCATCATCAGCCAAACAGTCTGATAAACTGTCGAAAAGGGCACCATAGAAAAACAGAGCTTCGGTAAAACGATTTACAAACACTGGTGACGTATGGTTTGCTTCGACTTCTGTAATGACTATGATACAAGGATTCAACTTCCAAATCTCTCGCATAAGATATTCGAGGCGGTTTGGTCTTACGATCAGAAATGATAACATGAAAGGAGCATAGACGGCAACCTTTTCGTCATCGTTGAGTTCCAAAAGATTTATATTGAAATTGAGCACATCGGCTACCATAACTATCTTGAAACTAAACGGGATGTTCACCGATTTTGCAAAATCAGCAAGATTCTTACCTGCAGAAAGCCAAGAAATTTCAAGAGAAAACATTATCTCGAGAATCATCGTTGTCACAAAATATTGATTCATAATTCAAAAAATGGAGAGTAGGAATTATTACATGTATCTTTAATCTTCGATTCTGATCTTGTACCGATTGCAGTTATCTTGAAATGCTCGATATGCGTATCACTATGGCTAGCAAGAGCTTGCATCATAACTGTATATTGCATACCAGTCCTGATCTCGAGATCGACTACATGAATATTTCTAGCTTCTTTAACGTTTTCGATCATCATATGAACCGCAGTGAACTGGCAAACTTGTGACAATGGAACTTTCTGGTGAAATGCAATGATGCTCATGTCTATGTTCATCAATGCTTCATGAAGATCAAACTTCTGCATTCTTTCGAGTCCATTTTGCGCCACTCTTCCAATTTCACGGTTTATTTTCGCATGCATCGCTTCAGAAAAGTAGTAAACCAGTCTTTCGACAGGATTTCCTTCATTTGAAGACGTTTTGTGGCATAACTCAACGAGTTTGCTCGCATGATCAAACTGTCCTTGACCGATTTTGTCAGCAGAAGTTAGAAGAGTAAACAAAAGTTCTATGTCATTAGCTTCATCATCAGACAGTCCAGAAAATGAAACGGGATACGGATGACTCCATTGGGAGATTTCATCAGTTTTCGAAGAATAAAAATCAATAAATCGTTGTCCCGCCAGCTGAATTCTTGCATTAGTCGACATTTTTTTGTCATTTGCCTCAGGAACTTCGCTGTTACATCTTTGAATATGAATCTTATTGCCAATCAATTTTCTTGATCTGCTTGTGATTTCTTTAACAATCCCAAATGATGCAACTGGCGAACGATTTTCATATTCCATCGATTGGAAATCTTTACCCTTTAAAGTATCTTGAAAATGCGGAGAGTCAACAAGATCAAAACAATTATTGTCTAAATCTCCAAAGTCACCAAGAGACGCTTTTTGCTGATCTTTTTCGAGCATATGCCTGATTTCAGTTTCGGCTATATGACCTTGATAGACCCTGATGTCGGAGGAATCGAGTTCCACAAACTCAGAAGATAAATGATGATCATCTGCAGGTTGACCAAAATCAAATTGCTTGGAAGGGTTCATCGTTAATATGACTGCAACGCGCGAAATCCTGAAAGTAGTATTGTTCTAGTTAAAATAGAGTCAAATCCATGCCTCTTGGCATTTGGCAATATGGTCGATTTGTTCGATGTTATTTAGATGCTAGTCAGCCTGCTTTTAAGGACAAATGCATATGTTTAACATAGAAACTAACCAAACAGAATCTAAGTATAGATCAAGTACGGCAACCAGTCGAAAAAAAGTGAATACTATAGAGTTTTGTAACACAACAGACAAAAAAATGCAGACGGTTTTATTTTTATTATAAGACCTTGTTTATTTTACATTTGTTCTTTTTTTTTTTGTCTCGGGTGTCTGATTCGGTCAGACAAAAGAGGTTAAAACCTCTTTGGACAATGTTCAATCAACCATTGCAATTCTTGTGAGACAAAGCAATTGCTATGTATATTTGAGGCTCCCCATAGGTCATTATACAGACTTTTTGTACAATTAATAGGGACTTAAATGAGCCGACCTACTCATAAGCTACTCGAGCTTGACTCGTTAACAGCTCAAGTTAAACGAGCTCGAGTCCAAGCTTAACAAATTGAGCTCGCGAATCTAAACAAGCTTAAACGAGCTCATATATAAATATATTATTTAATAAACGAAGATATAAGATATAGATTAAATAAATGAAAGAACTTGATGAAATGAAATCTGCATTCTTCATTTGTATGCAATCTACTGTCATATCTTCATTTGTTATCATATGTAAAAGGCGATCCATGATTCATGAAATGAAAATATTTGATCACGAAAAGTCGAAAACAAATAGAAGTTGATGTGATGCGAAGCAGGATGAAGTGACCTCTGTTCATATTCGACGTCACAGACACACGATCAAGCCCACCTCCATCCCGTCGCTCTTAAATACAACGTCTGCGTGTTCAATTTAACCATAAAACAGTCATAATATACACAGTCATTATTTCTAATGTTGACAGACAGAAATAAATATGAACAATAAACATTGTATAAATATAAAGTAGACTTCCTTGTGACATTTTTTTAAATATGTAAGATTGAACACAAACAAGTGTTCTAAGCACAAGTACGAAAATACTTTGGTACAGTTGATTACTCTTTATTTGGAAAGACTACTTGCAGAAACTTCTTTCTTCTTCTTCGTAAATTCGGAGAGCTGTGCTGAATCAAGATTTCTTTCATGAGAACTTCCAAGCAGAAACATATTGGATTGGTGTTCCCTTCCAACCAATAACGAGGCAAGCACCGTTCATATCAAAGGTGCAATAACGTCCACAAGGAAATCTTTCGACCATCAGTTTTGCTTGATATAAAGAAGACATACTGAGATCAATCTCCGTCATCCCATATCGTGCGAAAAACTTTCTCCAGACATCGATATTCACATGCCGAATCACTCTTTCTGCTCCTTCTGCTGCCACGGTGCTCTGTATTCCGGTACCTACGTACATAGATTCGGTAATAGTACGATTCGGATCTTCGCGATCCATACAGTCTTCTAAAGAATCAAAGAACGCCCCGTAGAAGAAGAGAGCTTCAATAAAACGATTCACAAAGTTGGGTGAGTTGAGATTTACTGCAGCTTCAGACACTACCATAACACGAGGATTGGTATTTTTAATAACTTTCATTAGAGATTCAAGTCGGTCCTGCTGCCCAATCATGTTCCATAAACCAAACGATGAGTAAACGGCCAATGCTTCATCTGGATCCAACTCAAGAAGATCTTCTTTGAAATCTAGCATATCTCCCACCATAACCACATTGAATGAGAAAGGCAAGTTTATAGATTCAGCAAAACTTTTCAGCCGTTCACCGGTCTGCTCGATGTATTCTTTGAATATAGTCCCAACAGCAGTTACTTTAAGATGCTCGGTAGGACAATTCGCTTGAGATCTAAGAGCTTGCATTAGAATCGTAACTTGTACACCATTTCTTATTGAAAGATCAATTATATGCACTTTTCTAGCCTCTGCTACACCATCAACCAACGCCTGCACCCCAGAAAAGTGACCAGCTTGAAAAAATGGTAACCTCTGATAAATTGAGATTGCAGTCGTATTAGGGCTCATCATTTTCCGTTCAACATCATATGTTTGCTTCTTTTCATAGCTACGGAATAAAATTCTCCCTGTTTCACCAGTGATCTTCTCTCGTAAAGCTTTCGAGAAATAATGTACTAATCTTTGAATGGGATTTCCTGAACTAGAAGACAACGCGTCGCACCAATCAAGAAGCTTACTCGCCCGTTCAAACTGCTGCAGGCTGACTTTCTCCGCGGAAAGTAAAAGATTTTCGATGAGTTCAATGTCTTTAGCTTCCTGTTCAGTGTTGCCAGAGAATGAGCTGACATATGGATGGTTAGGTATCGTGATATTGTTCATCGATGACGAACAAGATTGTATGAACCTTTCTCCACCCAGCCGAATCACTGCATCAGTTGATAACTTGTGGCCACTCATTTCATAGCAGACTGTCTCACGACTTTGTGTCTCCGTCCTTTCAGGATGTCTGTGTGGTTTAATAAGCTCAGAATATTGAGATTCAATATCTGCAAGCTCCTGCATCTGATGTTCGTATGATTGAAACGGAGTTGTGGTATCAATAAACATGGCATCCAAAGTACGGAAATCTTTTAGGGGTTCTTGTCCTACTTGATGATGTTCTGTTGATAACAAAAGCCCATCAGTCGACTTATGTTTATTTCCCGTATCATCTTCTTCCCATAGCCTAGGAAGCTTTCCGAAACTCCCAACTTCCTGGTTCTCGACATGACCCTTAGAGTAGCTATGCTTGTCATGGATTCTTCCAGAAGGAAATCGATCATAAGGGACCATTTTACTCGTTTTCTCAATGCTTTTGGAACGAGAGCTCTCTATGTTAAACGAAAAAAGCTAGAGGTTTATCCACCCGATCCTAAAAATGTACAAGAAGCATAATTTCACAAACGAAAGAGAAAAGAGACATACAACATCATGGGGGACATTGATGTTATCATTATCGATGCATTCAATGTTGATGATCAGCACTATATTAATCAAAGATAGTAAATATAAATTCTTTTACTTATTCAAAGGATACTGCCAATAGCAAAAGTACAACTAATAGACACAAAATTGAAAGATAAGTTCAGCAAGAAGAATGCATCCTTTAAATACAGTAATTTAAGTTGTCTTTATAGAAGAAATTTTGTAGCTAACAATAAAAATGGTAACTACTTAAAACTGGGAAATTTATGAACTGTTACTGCAATAAAAAACTGAAGCCTAAAGTTAGGAATCACAAAAACCAGTAGCTCAAGTCAAACTACAATAGAAGTTAAAAGGTTCCTTTTCACAATTGTCTTTGTCATTGCAGATCATATAGTTATTTAACTTACTTAAGCGGCTAAATGATTACCACTGTACTATGGGCATGGCCCCATGAACTCGGTGCACCAAGGCTCATCAATTCTATGTGTGTTGGACCTCAAATTTTGTTCAGTAATTTGAACCTCGTCATAAGGATGAACCTTACCCGTTACTCCAAGACTCGCCCCTAGTCAATTATAAATGGGGAACAAAAATTCGTCCATAGATTCCTTAAGAAGATATCTAACACCATCATAACACACATCCTCATACTGTGAAATTGTTAAAGAAAACAATGGCATGACCCCATGCATATTATGGCTTCATACTGTTTGAATAATTTAGATTTTGAATGATTGCTTGGATGACTGAAAGAACGCAAAAAGCATAGTTGTCAATGTAACCAAATCATTTCATGATTGAGTGACGGTTTTTCAAATAAGTTACTTGTACAAAGAAATATAAAATTCCTATTCATGTGTCTACATACAAGTTATTGATCATTAACACCATATACAACCCAAAAAGTAAGGAATCTATAGTAAAGTTTATATAATCTTGATCAGATTACAAGATAAAACATGATTACAATTTTGCAACTTGGATTTACATTGTTTGATGTCATGAATATGATCTAACCATTGAATTTTGACAACAATAACTAAAAAGCCTTTAAAGAATACGTCGTTGTCATACTAAAAACTCCTCCTTCATTCAGTTGAAGCAAAACAAACACAAGTAAACTTCGATACGTAAATTATTGATTAAACAATCCAAGCATGAATAAAGAAAGAAACCTTGTCTAAAACAAAGTAAAAAAATGACAAGATCATTGATTATAAAAACAAAACTTGTTCTCTAATGCAGACAAATTGAGGCAAGCTAGAAACTTCATACTGACTTTACCTTTGATGTGAACATTGATGGAGATAGGCTTCTATTTTCGGTTAATTACATATTTATGCAACCACATTTCACATTTTCTTAACGATATATGCCACGAAATAGTTTTTGACACCAGTTATGCAACCACACTTCAATTTGTTCCAGAAATATGCAAATGTTTAAACCAATTTATGCAATATTTTACCCTGCTTTAAAAGCTACTTTGTTGAATAAAATAGTAATATGTTGCATTTTCACATACCAATTTGAAGAGTTGTTGCATATAAAAAACCACTTTGTTGCATAAAATATATATTAAAAAGTAAAATGTTGCATAAATATCTAATCTCCATGTTGGTCCCTCCTTACCACATCAGACTAATGATGGAAAATAAATTAGTAATAGATGATGTAAGGCAGGCTGAATTAAATAATGGAACGAATGACAAGATCAGTGAATACTACAAGAAATATGTTCCCAAAATACAAACAAAGTGAGGTATCTTCCAGTTCTTATCCTGAAACGATTTTTTAATACCTGAGGAGATTTATCATCATCAGCAATTTTGGATTTGATGTAAAGTATGAGTGAGATAAACCTTTTTTTTTTAACAACTGAACATACACTCTCTAAATCATACTCCTAAGTGGCTAAATCTACACGTTTTGTCTACTACAGCCAAATGAGCAAAAAACCCATTTACCTGAACCAAACCGAACCATTTCATATTCGGGCCGGTTTCCGGTTCCTATAATTCGGGTTTCGGTTCCATCGGGTCCGGTTTTCTTTTTTTCTTTGTATATGTTGGACAATAACTGGAACCGGACCTGACCGTTTCGTATTCGGGCCGGTTCTCGGTTCTTAATTTTACGCATTTTCGTTTTTTGGGTAGTTCGGGTTCGGACCAGTTCCAAAACCGAGCTCATCCCTTACTATGGGACTCAAACTCATGACTTGGAATCCAGGTTAATACATTGGTACCGCTGGGCTACAAGGCCTTCGCATAAGTGAGATAAACTCTGGTTGAATCCATATTGGATCAACGACAAACACCTTGATTGCAACTACTTAGATTGTCATTTGTAATCTGTGTTTGGTTTTTGGTTTGAAAAACTGCAATAAAAAAAATTTAACCCTAGCTTCTCGTCAGGCAAGCAGAAGCCGTCACCACCCCAACCAGTGCTCACCGTCCCGATCAGCCCTCACCGTCAACCAACGCAAACAATTTCGAGCTTCAACCTACAAACTAGACTAAATTACACAAATGGTCTCCGTGGTTTATATAAAATTATAGTTTTAATCTTTGGAATAATTTTATTGTACCACAAGTGCTTGAAGTTGTAACTTTATAACATTTTGGTTTTTGAAACTAATGACAGTTAACTTGAATTGTTAGTCTCGTTGGCATTTTTGTTCTTTTGTCTTTCGGAACCATTTATGTAGTTTTTTAATCTTCTTATTTGTTTTGATCCGTTTTTTATCATTAAATCATCCAAATGTAACATTTTAGTTTTATAATTCTTTTGTTTTAATTATTAATTTTTTAATTTTTGTATGCTAATTTTACTATCAGTGATAACTTTATTTATATTAGGGTTTATTATGAAAAAAACAGTATATTTTTACGTTTTTTACGTTTTCGTTCCTCCATATTAATTTTCTAGAAAATTTCTCAATTTTTTTTTTATTTAGTGAAATTTGACTATTAGAACCTGACTTTTTAGTTTTTAAAAACTCGGTTTACTAATTATAATCGGACTTTAAAGTCAAAACATAATAATAGTGACAAAAAGTTTGACAAAATTCTATATTTTTTTTTAGGATGACATGGACCATTTATGTAATTTACTCTCATGAAATATTTGTTAAGCTTCTTAAAGATATATACAGTTGTATACAATATATTTTTCATATATCAATGAATCAGAAAGATCTGTTATATACTTATATATAAAGAGACGTTTCTTCCTCCTTTCAAGATTACTGGCAGCAAAATGAAGTTTATTAGATCCTCTATGCAAAAAACTCTAATAAGATCAGTAGCATAATCATCCTAATTCAAGAATTTTAGTAAATTCTCTAAAAGTTTGTATCTGTTTTGTTTGCATCTAGTTTTCAATCCCTGAATTTAATGCAATTGCAAACAACTTTGAATTCAAAGACAAAGTCAAGAATGTTGGTGCAAGCCTTGTCAAATAGGTTGCTAATGCTACAAAAGATGTGGCCAGTGATAGTGAGATTCACTCTGATGGACTTGTAATTTTCTTTTGAATTATGTTCCAACAATCTCTTGTGAAGGAGTGTTTTAACGCGGATCCATAATGTCTCAGGTACTACTTGTGCGATAATCGTAATATTTTCAGAGGGTGCAAGTTGGATGCAGCTGGTAATAATGCAATGGACCGCCAGCAAGTTGATGTATTGGTAATAAACTTGAAGAGTACTACTCTATGATAAACGTATATCACTTCATTATCCTGGATGCTGATTATATAAACGATTTACGCATGGAGTATGTTTTTTGATAGGAAACTATAATGATCCTCGAGTGTATGGATCTATCAAAATGGTTTTCTTGGCAATATATGGCTATTGTGTCATATGGTTGCTCAACACATGAACTTGTAATGTTCTTGGTTCCCGAAAACAAGTACTTTGTAAATACTAAATCAAGTAGTCAAGTCATGAACAACAAAACTAGGCATTTATTTTAAATAGACAATAAAAGAATTATCATTTGGAGGGCTCGATGACATGTAGGGGTGGCAATTTCGGCTCGTTCAAGCAAACGGGTCAAACGGGTTAACAACCAAAATACATAAATTTTATATAATTTAGAAATTATTTTCAAAGGATAATTTGTTTAATCCACTGTTTTATAAATTTTCTTTTTGAAAAAAAAAAAGTTATGTTCTATCTTAGATTTTATGATGGGACATATAAAACTGTCTAGCCCGTTTGGCTGTTTAGGTCAAAATTGCCACGGCTTGTTGACATGTTAATGAACAAATTTCTCATAATGAATTGACAATACTTGTACTCACACCATAAGGAGCCCATTTCAACAACTATGTAGCCACTTCGAATTATAATCATATGATTTTAGAAAAACAGTTCATTGTGGCATTTTATCAAACACTTTGCATACAAAACTGAAAGGATACAAATTTCAAAAGAGAATTTGTTTTGGGAATATCCACAAACAATTATTTCATAAGATCAAAAGCATATATCAGTAATTAATACTTTTTATCAATATATAATTATGCAATAAGAAGAAAGGAGGTCAACTAAATCGAGAAAAGAGCATATGTTCTAACATGTTACTAAATCGATCAAAGAGGAATCATATTACCTGGAACGGATTCAAGAAGATGTACTGTGATTTCACCATATGCATTTGAGTAAACCACTTCGATTCCATAACAGATAGATGTTGAAGAAAAGATAGAATTGAAGGAGAAAAGAAAAGACGGCAGGTGGAGTCGGATGCAATGTTTGGATCGCTTCATGTTGATCAAGAGGTTGTATGGTTTTGCGTTTTGATACCAGTAACCAGATCATTGCCATAACAAAAAGCTTTTTGGATTTGCTTTAAAAATCATAAAATTACCAAAAATGACATCTGTATATGGTTATGAATTTTCTTAATTTAATAAGTATTTTTAGCTTATAATATAATATTTTTATTTATAATTATTTGCCACAAAATTAAGTATTGTTTATTACAAAAATGAACGTTTAAACTATCACAACCTAAGATCTAACACGCCGATAACAAGTGCCCTCTTCACTCTCAAACCCTCCTTGATTTGAAAGTTGTAACTCTAGAATCTCACTTGGAAATTTCTTTCCAAACTTCTGCAGGTTACAAACCTAAACTTTTGATTTCATTACACATAATTCAAAAATAGAGAGGTGTAGAAATCATTAAGGCTAAAAATCTCAAACAAAGTGTTCCAGTAACACGAGCCTCTGAAACAAACTCCTTCCAAACTTAGCCTGCTCACAATATGCAAACATCATTTAAAACATTTAGCCAAACAGTAGCCAGTACTCAATAGGAACAAATTACAAATTCATCGTTAATAAAAACTTATATTTCCGATCGTGAACGACCTTGTTAATCTATCATCAATATAATAATCAGTCAATACGATAATTACACACTCCTTCTCGGGAGTCGGGTTGTTACATAAATCGTGAGTCAGTAACTAGTTTGTAAATATATAAAGGGAACTGAGAGTAAACTCCTTACGAATCACCAAAACTGAAAGCACGATTCATATTTTAAGTACTAACCGAATTAGTCAGACTCGCAAAGGACTACAACATTGGTGTATTTAGTCATGTGAAAATTTTCAAAATTTCCATTCACTTTTAAAAAAAATGAAAACTTGTTTACTTAATGATATTTCTTTAAAATTTTCATTTCGTATTTTAAAATACCAATTTTCTTACCATCTCTCGTACTTTTCTATTACCTACAGTCCTACCCTATATTTATTTTTAATATTTTATTTTGTCTCTCTTACTTTTCTATCATCTATCTTATTTTTCTTACTTTATAATCATCTATATCATTTTTATCAAAAACTAAAATTTTATTATCTAAATAAGTTTTCACTTTTTATATTTTTTTCATTAAAACTATAAACTGAAACTGAAATTAAAAAATGGTTGGTTTTGTTTACTAAACAATATATTCTTCTTAACTTTGAGTGAACGAAGGTTGGGCTAAAAGCCCATTACATCCCATAAGTAAAAGGCCCAACACTCATCAGATAAGCCGACGACGCGTCAGCCGTCAGCTATTTACCAACCATTACCCGTTCGTTCTTTTCATTATTATTAGATTTGTCGTCTCCTTCGAATTTGGTAGGATTCCAGGAACAACAATCCTGTGCTGTTAATCGGATTTGATTAGGGTCATACAAGAAGAAATTAAAAATGGGGGATAAATATAACATGAAGAATCCATCGGTGAAGAGGATTTTACAAGAGGTGAAAGAAATGCAATCAAATCCATCCGATGATTTCATGAGCCTTCCTCTTGAGGTAATTTGATCCAAATTTCACTTCATGAGCCTTCCTATTTTGGTAATTTGATGAAGTTTCTATTAATTTACGAATATATTGGCATATTGCACAGATCTATTTAGAAAAAGCTGCCTTATTATTCGGTGATTAGGTTAATTAGGGTTTGTGTTGGTTTGATTTGAAATTATGATTCTGATGTGGTTTGATTCAAGTTTATATGAATAAAAAAGGTCCTAATTTATACGACAAAATTTAGTCCCCCCCGCTGGTCAAGGGTTTTGGTCATTCGTACTTCCTAATAAATCACAATGCATATACAAAGGATTTTGATAGAATAAGTTGACTGATATAGGTCTTGGTGCTTGAAATTCTTTTCATAGGAGAATATATTTGAATGGCAATTTGCAATTCGAGGACCAAGTGATACTGAATTTGAAGGAGGAATTTATCATGGGCGAATCCAATTACCATCCGAATACCCGTTTAAACCGCCATCCTTTATGCTATTAACGGTAACCTTTTTCATTTCTTATAGTTAGATTCTTTTTTGGAATCACTGTTTACTGTGTTTCTAAACCTACTGCCTTTAACTTGTATGTATGTCTGTAACCTCACCGTAATTTACTAATGCTTCAGCCAAATGGGCGTTTCGAAACACAAACTAAAATTTGCTTGAGCATATCTAACCATCATCCGGAGCACTGGCAGCCTTCATGGAGTGGTATGTATCTATGACACTTGCTTATAATAAGAGTGCGTTTTAGCTAAGGTGAGCTGAGTTTGACTTGTGAAAAATAGGTAGACTCAGGCTCGGTTTGTGGGTTGCTGAGCTCAAAAAATGTGAGCTTGGAATTGACTCTGTTAAGGCTCAAGCTTTGACTTGGTCGCAATGGGCTTGTACAGTAAATTTACAATAAATTTCCGTTGAAATTTACAATGAGAAGTCTGCGATAGGCTTATACTAGTGGGTTAAAAGTTATAAAGTATGCCAAATGGCTTGCATAAGTTTTTATAAGCTTGTACGGTAATTGCAGGTTTAGTGAACTGTGAGCTAAGTCAAGCTCTACGATGAGTTGGCTTGTCTTCATTTCCCCATGCCCCTGATGAAGTGAAATAGTTTCCAGAAATTCGACTTTTTCTAATGATTTGAAATGTGTTTTATTCAAGTACTCTCTCGGTCTCTGCTTTCAATGATCAAAGGGTATTTTAGACATTTGTCTAATCATCAAAACCGTTATATAACTTATATTAATGGTTTAATATGATTTCCTTTAACTTATATAAAGAGGAAAATAGATAAATAAATGATAGTTTTTTTTTTAAATTTTATAACACAAGGGAACTCATCTGTCATGTTCTTGCAGTAAGGACTGCTCTAACAGCGCTAATTGCATTCATGCCCACCAACCCAAATGGCGCATTGGGCTCGTTAGATTACAATAAAGAAGAGAGAATTGCTCTTGCAGCTAAATCTCGTGAAGCTGCCCCAAAATTTGGTACTCCAGAACGTCAAATGCTTATCGATCAGGTCATCTCAGTAACTTAAACTCTCTAATGTTCTCCGCTCTTTAGGTCAGAGTAATCTAGTTTAAACTTCAAATTAGCAAGAAGGTCTGAACTTATTTGAGGAAGTAATGAGAAGCTGATTAATATTATATGGATAGTAATTCAAGTAGAGAAGATAGTTGAAATTTCGTTACAAAAATCCATATCAAATTTAGACCAAATATATATACACACATATTTCTATGACTCAATTAATTAAGATTCTTTCAGTTTTGTGATCCAATTACTCAATTACCAAAAAACACAACCAAGTTTCTGAATGCAAATTGCACTTCTATTCAAGTGGTTGTCATTAGTTTCTGTTGAATAACTAACGGAATGGTGATGTGACTATTATGTGTCGATCTTTTGGCAAACACCAGAGTTTCCAAAAACGTAACTGCAAAAGTAGAAAACAAAAATATTGCCAAATGAAGTCTTGATTGCCTTTTAGTAACGGAAAAAAATAATCTTTGCATGATTTCAGATCCAAAGTTCATACATTTTACTTCATGATTTCTTCTGCTCTCTTACGGAACAAGCTACAAAAGGTATTTCTGACCTCGTGTGATGGTGCAGATTCATGAATATATGATCAGCAAGGCACCTCCTCTCCCTCAACCAGCCTCTCAAGAACCATCGATAGAACCACCATCTTCCAACACCGATCAGCCAAGTGAAGCTCCGGTGGGCCCTCAAAACGTCGAAGAAATCACTGCACAACAGCTTGAAGAACAGCAAGAAGTTCCCTTGAATGAACCTGATGACTCGAGGGTGTCAAGTGAAGCAAGTCCTGTACCTGCTTCATTGGGTGTACCTTCACCGATGATGGTTCAGAAACCTGCTGATGACCGCCTATTCACTTTGGCAGCCGTAGGACTTACAATTGCTATTGTCGTGCTTTTGTTAAAGAAGTTCATGAAAGCTAGCGGCCATGGTGCCGTTTTCCTGAATGAATCTTGAAATGTGTTGTGTCGCCGGCATTCTGAAAGATGTCGAAAGGCATGGCTGAATTTCTATGGTCACTGAGTTTGATGAATGATAATAGAAATGATGTGTAAATGAAGTTTATAGTATATCTTATATGTTATATCTAACATTTAAAACCGATTTCATTTTCCTTTCACTTATCTCAGATTACAGTTAACCAAACACTTCCGTAATTAAATTTGTATAATTTAATAATTAATACTATTAAGGTGACATTAGTTTAGTTTTATGTAAATGTTTTACTAGTAGATATTATGAAGGTTACAGTTTTTTTTATAGGAATAGTGACATCAAATAGCTATATACTTTTAAATTTGTTTACATTTATGTAGTGTTTTAATTGTGTACATTTGGTAGTCAAACTTTTAAAAGTGTTTCAATTAGGTAGTTGTGTGACCTGATAGCCGGTACAACAGGTTACCATGATTAGTCAAACTTTCTTTTTGTACACATTTATGTAGTGTACTTATTCTTTTGTGCACATTTGGTAGTTAAACTTTTAAAAAGTGTTTCAATTAGGTAGTTAAGTGACCTGATGTTATCGGTTATCGGATCATCCAATTACCTAACTGAAACACATTTACAAGTACACTACAATAATGTGCACAATAAAGTACACTACATTAATGTGTACAAATTCAAAAGTACGTAGCTATTTGATGTCATTTTCTCTTTTTCTTATTTCTAAATTATAAATGATTATATTTATATAATTGTTCATCTTGTTATACACATGTTTTTAACTTTTAACACCCTAATTTTAGTACTTTAAAATAAAACTGTAAATGAGTTGAACGTTATCAAGCAACTCAAGCTGAAACTCGACCTCTACTTATCCAAGTCGAGCTTTTAACAAACTCAAGCACGAGCCTGATTTCAAAAACCGAGCATCGAATGAGTACAGGTTGAGCTTTTAGTAAATTGGCTTGAGTCCTCATCGACTTTACAAGACTTATATATGTGTGAGTCTTTGATTATAAATTTTATCGAGCATATAGAGTAATTCAAGTTATAACTAATATTGAGTTACTCTTGAGTCGAGTTCAAGCCTGCATTTTAAAAGCTTGTCAAGCTGGAGTTTAGATTGACTTATTTGTAGTCCTTTAAAGCCCATTTAAACGTAGTAATTGATCCAAACACTAAAAAATTGAAAAGCAAACTCATAAAACCAAAAACAAAAATAACACATTACCATGGGAAATTTGCTTTGTGTTTGAGCATGTTGCCTTTTGTTTCATTTTTGTTTTAGTTTTATTTTGGTATTCTATGCATGTCTACGAGTTTCAACATTGTGTTCTCTACCTTCGTAGTCATTTGATACCTTTATTTTTATATCACTTTAAGTTTGGTGTAACTAACTTATAAGTTCTCTTTAACTATTCTATAAATAATATATTTCTTTTTTTGTCAAAAAAAAAAAAAGTAACTGAAAAATCATGATTATTAGAAAAATGAATTATTCAAAGAAGATATGAGAAGCAAATTGATTAATTACTTTTATAAGATTGTGGTAGGATCTTACGATCCCGAACCTGATTTTGCAGAGACGAAAATAATCTTATTTAAGATCTCGATCTTGACAGTATATGTTTGTAACATATATTAATGTAGAATTAATGAAAGAGTTATACCTCTAAGCTTTAACTTGAAAATAGTTGTCTTGGTCGTTTCTTTTCACCCCAAAAAACGCAGTGAAAGAGAGAGATAGAGAGAAGGAGCAAATGGTGGAGTAGGGAGCAATGAGTTAAATATTTTTGTGTGAAAATGATTTTTTTTTTTTTTTTAAAATTATATTAACCAATTGCTTGGAGAACTAAGGAGACATTTGGTTCGCAGATTTATTAAGATTCACTGGGATTTGCATTTAAAATACTGTGTTTGGTTCGCAGATTTCAGTAACGATTTAAAATCTCATGATTTCTAAACTAGCTCAATTCTTTGTTATTTAAAATCTCAGCCTCCCCCCTAGGATTTTAAATCCCAGATAACTTGCATTTTTCAGATTAACAAATTTTTTCTATAAGATAATGCAAATTCTTTGACAAAATCCTGACAAATGCAAATGCGAAAATCCTTTGACAAAATGCAAATCCTAGATAAAAAAATCTGCGAACCAAACGCCCCCTAAGTATCGTGGGAGTTTTTTATTCGGTATCCGAAAATGCTAAACTACACTATTATAGGCATTTTACTTTGTTTTCCGCGAAGATTAATAGTACGCAGTCCAGTATATTCATTTCTCACATTTAATATAATTCTTATTTATAACTACAATTCGATACTCGACAGATTATGATTAAGTCATTACTTTGATTTTGGGGGTGTTACAACTAGGACTTATAAATCAAAGCCTAAGTTGTTAGTTTATTAAATTAAAATATATCAAACTAATTTAACTAGTAGCTAAAATCCAATTTAATAAATCAAGATATTAAACTAAAACACAAGTTTAATAAATATCTCATTAGAAAGAAAAATAAAGCCTAATTTTAGTTTAGTAAAAAAATCTCAATTTTAGAAAGAAGAAAAACCCTAATAAATTTTTTTGTTTTAAACCAAAACCCATGGGCGTAAACAGAAAAACTAATAATCCAAACAGGAAAAACCGAAAATCAAACGGTTCCTTTATTTCAAAAACTGAAACTTTCGGTTTGGGTAAGATTCAAACCAAACGGACACATGTTCACTCCTAAATTTCATTGCGATTTGAATGGATGAAGGTTTCGATCGAGAAGGGTGTAAAAATCTATCAAGTTAGAACAATTATGTAAAAAACCATACAATCTAATCGGAAGAATGATAAAATTGTAACCCAAAATCATATGTTCATTCTTCAAAATCATTATGGTGCTAATAATGTCACGAGATATTTTATAACAAATTTGATCGATTTATAATATCACAAACAATAACGATTGTATTAGAGTTAAAACTCTCTTAGGCATCGTGTGACACAATTTCTAAGTTTTCTTGCGTACCAAATATTTTTTTCAACTTTCGCAAACTTGTCGAGTTTTTCGCATAAGTCTCCGAAGTAGAAATCTTTAACGTCTACGTCTACAGATATCGCACGAAACAATGTGACGAATTCTTCCTCTTTGTCTAGAATTCCCTTCTTGTGAAGGATTTCGGCATCGCCATTCGATTGGATCAAACTTTTCATTAGAAACACGTACGATGTTATGTACTTTGTGCCATCGTAACAACAATGTTCCATCGCGACGAGATTTCTAAACACGATTTCCATGAGATCGTGATGTTTTAAAGCCGGGATTCTAAGGATTCCGTTGTTGAATTTTACCTCCAAGATGCTTCGCGAGCCTCGCTTGATCTCGGTTCCTGTTTTGCGTAGTCGGGTCGTGGTCGGGATGTTTGTATGTAAGTGTGGTTGTTTTGGTTGTAATTGGAAAATGTGTGATTTGGGTATTAAAGATTGATGGATTAAGTCAAGTAAATGGTGGATTTCTTGACCGTAATTCTCTCGAAGATCGTGTGGGTCTTCGGGAATCGTTTTCCTGAAAAAGCGGAAAGCGAGTTCGACTAACGAGTAGTCGGCACAATGTTTAGGAATGGGTACAATGTGGAACAAGTGTTGAAGAACAAAGAAAGGGATTTGGTTTTCGAGCAAAACCAAATCACGTCGTAATTGGAAAACGACTCGATACGTCGCTAGAAACGGATCCCCTTTTCGTCTAACTCCTTTACAACACAACTTGTGAAATAGCTCGATAACGAAACAACCATCAAGCAACATCATTTCCACAAACTCGTCGCTATTCATATGAATTTCTTCGCCGTAGCATTTCCGAGCTCTATCTTCCAACGCTTTCAACCCCTCGACACACTTTCCTAATCGGATTTCTACGTGTAGCGCACGCGATAAGAGCGTGTTAAGATATTGCAATTTCCGGTCCTCCATGGCTCTTAATTTCTCTACCCCACGATGAAAAGGGCCAATCGAGACTAATTCGGGGAAATATTTCTCTTCGTTTTCCTTACAGAATGTCTCCGGAACTCTACACATACGACCGATTCCAGATTTATTCGCCATTTTCGTCTTGATGGACGAAACGAGGCTCGTATGTTCAGTTAACACAATCTCCTTCCAATCCGAACTATGTAATCCATGAAGATCTGACTCCATCAAAAGTACTTAAACTTCTGAAAAAAACAAGAATAATTTATCTATCGAACATATAGATACAGATAAAAAAAACATATATAATTTATATCAAAATAAGATCATACCTCACAAGTTGCTGGATCAAATTTTTCAAGAACTTTGATTTATAAGTGTGAAGATTCAAATTCTGTATTTAAAATATTTATCTAATAAATAAAAATATGTTTTAAAAAGTTAATTCCCAAATACAAATTTTATAAGGTTGAAAGAGTATTGAATAAGGTGAAAAGATAACAGAATAAATGGTGACTTGCTCATAATGGCAAATTAAAAAGAATACTCATTTAAATGTGTAACTTCTGCTATACAATAGAGCATCTTATGTATACTTGGACCAAAATCCATAACTTTTGGTAAAGTTATGCTGCTAAAATCTATATTATTGATTTTATATATTTTTTTTAAAACTATAGTATTTAATTAAATCGTCATGCTTCGTGTTTATCGTTGTATAGATTTTACGAACATAACTTTACCAAAAGTAAATTCAGTTAGGTGTTATTTATTTTTTCAAATTCACTTTTTTTGATTTTGTTTGTAATAGAAAAAACATTACAAGAGAAGATTGTTTGTTTTTTTGTCTTGTCTTTTCTTTGTAAGGATACTAGCTTTGAAAATCAAAATACAGGGTGTGTTTAGTTACAGAAAATTTTTAAAATTTCCATCTCACTTTCAACAAAAATGAAAACTTGTTTACTTAACAACAATTTCATAAATTTTTCACTTTTTAAAATATCATTTTTCATATTCTATCTCTTACTTTTTTACTACCTACTTTATTTCTCTGTAATACTCTCTTTTTTTTCTCTCTCTCTCTCTCTCTCTCTCTTACTTTTCCATCACCTATCCTATCTTTTTATTTTATAATCACTCATCTTATTTTTCGTAAAACCAAAACTTCATCATCTAAACAAGTTTTCACTTTTCATAAAAATCTTTGTTTTTTTTCTAAAAACTATAACCTGAAAACTGAAATAAAAAAATGACTAGTTTTCGTTAACTAAACGCAACCTTAATACTTTAGCAGGCGTTTGATTCGTAGATTTATTTTTGGGATTTGCATTTTGTCAAATGATTTGCATTATGTAAGATTTGCATTTGTCAAGATTTTGTGAAAGAATCTATATCATCTTATATAGAAAATTTGCTAATCCAAAGAGTGTAAGATAACTGAGATTTAAATTCCTAGGGGGAGACTGCGTTTTTAAATAACAAAGAATGATGAGATTTATGAAATCTTGGGATTTTAAATCCTTACTGAAATCTGCGAACCAAACACATGATTTTAAATGCTAATCAAGGAATCCCAGGAAATCTGCGAACCAAACGCACCCTAAGGGGTCGTTTGGCTAATGTAATGGAATCAAAGTAATTGGAATATATATTTAATTATTATTATGTTTGGTGAGAAAATATTGAAGATAATTTTTAGTATTTAACTAAGGATGTAGTTTAAGAATAGTTGGAATCTAAATTGATGCAAAATTGATAGGAATGTTAGATAACAAAACTAACATGTTTTCATATTTTTTGCGTTTTCATCCATCCATGTTTTTTTTTTCCATAAAAGTTCTCAAGTTAGTTTTTTCTTTTTCGTTTACTGAAATTTGGACATTAGAACCCGGTTTTTCAATTTTTAAAAACCCGGTTCACAAATTATAACCTGGGTCTAATGTCCAAATTTCATTAAACCAAAAAGAAAAAAATAACTTGAGGTTTTTATGGAAAAAAATAACATGAATGGACGAAAATGCAAAAAACGTAAAAACATGTTGGTTTCTTTCGTAATAAACCCTTCTTTATTTATTTGATGGAATATATATAACAGTTGACTATTTATTTATAATCTAAGATTACAAACATGTTTAAATTAATTCTGTTCCGAGCCAAATGCAATATTGTTTTTTCGTTGTTTTCTGCTTATTGTTTTTTCGCTATAAATAATATTATATTTTAATTTAAATTTCTTATCCAATGATCCAATCAATGAAATTTTTGGTTATGTATACAAGACAAAATGGTATTAGATAATTTGGATTTTATTTTAAATTTGTTATATAAATTTATTTCAAACTATTGAATTGGACCATCATTTTCTTCTACAAACTGGAAACATTAAAAAAAAAAACTTTGGACAGCTAACAACTTACAAAACAAATAACGCCTTGTACATTTATCAGAGAATTATAAAAGAAAAATGATTCGGATCGACAATTTCAAAATCGATCAGATTAAAACCTCATCAAATTAAATTTAGGTTTCATAATTCTCGTAAAATATTCATTTAACAAAGTATTACATTCGAATTTTACAGTTTCTTCAAGGCTAGGCTCCTACACAACAGAACTCTTCTACAAAATTTACCGACCTCCATTAGACCTTCGGTGGCGTCTCTTTCTCTTCCTCCGGCTTTCGCCATCTGGTTCTGAATCAGACGACTCTGAAGTCGACTTGGACCTATGCTTTCTTTTCTTGTTTCTTCGTTTGCTACTCTTCTCCTTCTTCCAACTCTTTTCAGCTTTCTTCTCTTTGTTGATGTCTATGCCGCCATTCAAATCATTCGAAAATGGCGACTTGATTTCCAGTTTGGGATTTTCAGGTGCCGGCTTCTGACACTCGTATGTCCAGTGTCCGGTTTGGTGACATTTCTGACATCTCTTTTGGTTCAAAGTTGCTTGCTTTTCGGTACTTTTAAGATACATTTGTGTTTTTGCTTCTTTCTTTTCTTGCCACCTACTCGGCCCTTCTTCCTTCTGCCCATACGCATTTACATTTCGTGTTGCATTTGCTGCTGCTCGTTCAGCTTGAACACGACTAAGCCCTTTACTAGCTGATAAGGCTGCAGCCTTGATTTTCTCGGACATGGGAAACAACCAATCCAAATGCTCAAAAACGATCCCAAGTCCCTAATAAAAAGATTTAAAAAAAGGGTCAATCTCGGCAGGAATACCATGCTAGTCCCATGAAAATCCCTATGGTGGCGTTTGGTTCGCAGAATGTTTTAAAAGGAATTGGAATCTGTTAAGGAATTGGAATCTGCAAGGAATTGGAATTGGAATCCAAATCATGTTTGGTTGGCTAATAATGAAATTGGAATCCAATTTCATAATTTGTTGGTATGGTAGGATGGGATGGGTGGGTAGAGGTGGATAAGTCTCTAAGGTAGGAATAGGTGAGATGGGTGGGTGGGTGGGTAGGGTGGATGAGGAATGGATGGGTGGGGGTAGGTATGGTGGGTAGTAAGTAAGAGTAGGTTGGAATGTTGGATAGAGTAGGTAGGGTAAGGGTAGGTGGGTTGGGTGGGTAACGTATGATGGATGAGGGATGGGTAGGTAGGTGGGTAGTAGGTAAGAGTAGGTTGGACAACGTAGGTAAGAGTAGGTTGGACAACGTAGGTAAGGTAGAGGTAGGTGGGTAGAGTTGGGTGGGATGAGGTGAGGTAGGGTAGGGTGGATGGGTGGGTAGAGGTGGATAAGTCTGTAAAGTATGAATAGGATGAGATGGATAAGGTAGGGTGGGTGGGTATGGGTAGGTATGGTGGGTAGTAGGTAAGAGTAGGTTGGATAGCGTAGGTAGGGTAGGTGGGTCGGGGTGGGTAATGTATGATGGATGAGGGATGGGTAGGTGGGTTGGGATTGGTATGGTGGGTAGTAGGTAAGAGTAGGTTGGATAACATAGGTAGGGTTGGGGTAGGTGGGTGGGACGGGGTAGGATGGGGTAGGGTAGGGTAGGTGGTAGGTAGGTATAGGTATGGTGGGTAGTAGGTAAGAGTAGTTTCGATGGCATAGGTAGGGTTGGCGTAGGTGGGTGGGATTGGGGTAGGATGGGGTGGGGTAGGGTAGGGTGGGTATGGTACGTAGGTATGTAGGGTGGGTGGGTGGGCTAAGAGAGGACATGGTGTAGTGTAGTGTGTTAAACGTAATGGGTATTTTTGTAACAAACCATTTTCTGTTTTTAAAAGGAATCGAATCATGGTGTGAAGGAATGTGATTTTCCTTCATTCATTGGAAAATTTCAATTTTGATGGAATCCAATTCCTTTTTATAGTTATACCAAACACATGAATTGACTGGAATTGAATTCCTTTCCCCTCTAATTCCCTCGGATTCCAGCGAACCAACGGGGCACCTATGTTTAACACTTCCACTCGATAAAAGTACAAGTGAAATAATTGCAGCTGTACTTGATCAAATATCACAAGTAAACTTGATCAAACATAAAATAAAGAAATCTTGTAAACCAAATGTTGATGAAAATGCGTATGCGTTGAGCTTAGTTGTCATGCCAGGTTAACTTTTCTTCTTTTTGCACATTTTTAGGTTCATAATTGGTATGGTTTCAACAAGAAATTAAAGGATTCAAGAAATCAAATTCAATGCATTTACAACTTTACGGTAAATAACCAAATCTGATTCCAAGACAATCAAACTCGAGTTAACTAGGTGTTGAAACAAATGACTAACCTCTAAAATATGAACATTTACTTATGTAACAAATATGCTTCAATTATTTCTTAGGGCTTTCAACATACACCTCAAAAGCTTAAATTTCCACAACTCGCTCCTATTTGGTTAATTGACTAGGATAGCAACCAGCCCACCAACTGTCAGTTTTTTGTCATTTTGGTAATGACCAGTTCTTTTCCAGTTAGTTAACTAAACTTACTCCCACTACAGTGTCATGGTCTTAGAAATCTTATCAAACACCTTACAAAGCACTAATTTCCCTCCAATTGGATTAATCGAGTGGTATGGTAACCCACTATCATTTTCCTATTGTCAATTTGGATAACCAAAACTATCTTTCCAATTAGTTCAATGAACTTACAGTACCTGCTATTAGAGGGAGTCACCTGGTAACAGGGAATTCAATTACCAACAACCAAGTTTTTGCCGATTTTGATAACAAACTACAACTTTTTTTTTTTTGGCAATTAGGTCAATAAACTAACATTTTACAGATAAATATTCCACAAAACTTACAATTTGATGTCATTGCACAACAAAACAAACCGGTCCCAGTACCATGATAACTTAAACATTCAATGATCTGTTTAGTAGCAAAATACTACTTTAGTGACCTAATTGGCAACGAAAATAGTTTGTTATCCAAAATGACCAAAAAAAAAAAAAGAACAAGGTAAGCAATTCTGTTTCAGAGATATATAATGAAGTTTCTGGTGAAACAATGACCTAGTAAAGTTCACAACAGTTGTCACTACGGAAACAAACAAACGATATATACACTAATGGATGTGTACACTTGTTTCGAAAACGAACGCCAAAATATAACAATAACATCGAGAAATGAAATATGATACTAAATACAAAGCAAGAAACATCAGATGAAAACTTTCCAGAAGTAGTTTATATATCCTTTAATTAATATCTCAAGCGGGTGGTTTTTTGTTTTTTCGATTTTCCATAGAAGGTGGCTTGCATTTTCAAATGCGACTATGTTTTCAAGTCGAGATGAGGGACCGCACCTGAGTGGCAGCAATGCAGCATGCATGTGATTTATTTTGTTGGTTTATGTTTGAATGGTGCATCTTTGATTAGACATTCTCTCACAAACCTTCTTATGCTTTGTTAATCTTAATGACATGGCATTAGAAATTTTTTCTGGCCCAATGAATCCTGATTTGTAATCTTCATATCAAGAGCATCGGGCCAGGAAACTATTTTACAACCCGGGAGAAGAAGTATTGTTCAACGTTAAGAAAAACAATCGTGCATTCTGGGATTATGCACTTTGTTCGAGAGGCAGGTTTTGGTGGAGTGTTTGATTGCAGATACCATAAAATTTATGATAATCTGATCACGACTTTTATGATTTTATCAAGCTATGGCGTCCAAAGACACTCAATTTCCATCTGCCTGTTGTTGAAGCAACTGTAACCCTGCAAGGCAAGGCATACAAGTCTTGTGGGGACGTATGTCTTGCAAGGTTACAGTTGCTTCACAAACAGATAGATGGAAGGTACGAGTCTCGGGAGTCATCTTTCAATAACAGCCGTGATCAAACCATCATCAACTTTACGGAGTCCACATGGAAAAAAAACCAAAAGCCCAATTCAAAGAAGGCTTCTACAAGAAAAACTTGTATATGTTACATGAGGCACTCGATTGAAGGTATATATAAGCAATCGCATACACCAAGTGACAAAGAAAAATTCACATGTAAACAGGTCGCACTTCGCAACCACGACCACGAGAATCACATGCAGCATACTCCAAAAATAGTTCATATGCATCTGAAGAATTACCAGTTGGTGGTCGCACTTTACGGGTCGCTATGGAAAACCAACAAAAACCCACCTAATTTGTGACGTTAATCAAAGAAAATCAATTATTTGGGGAAAATTTTCCAGAAACCCTCACTTTCAGTTGATACTTTTACGAATTTCAACGATAAATAATCCAAATACTCTGTAAATTAAACAGGTTGCAGAAAAGTAAAAACAAAATCCGATAACTGATAAAAGATCTTAGCATATAATACTAAGCATAGCAAAATGAATTATTAGAGGGAAAGAATTTTACTGAAAACCACAGCTAAACTGAGACTTACCGGAAAAGATTCAACGGTCCAACAGCCTAAAGGTGTGCAGTTTGTGTAGTTCCGTCGGAAGAGTTTATGAGTTCACCGATGGGAAGATCGACGACGGAAATGGGATCTAGGTGTAGTCGGTTTAAAGAGACGACGGCGAACCATTTTTATCAAGATATAATTGGTCCTCGGGTTTCAACTAATCTGGCAATTTCTGCCTTTATGTTCTTAGATTTGACAACTTGTGCCCTAATGTTTTTGGTTCTTACAATCAGATCCCTAAGTGTCAAAAATGTGGTGTTCACATATTCATATTTGCATTTACATTCTTGGAGCATTGGCAAAGCCTTCAAATAATATCTTATTTTGGCAAGTCCTCACGAATGTAACGTGAAGAAAAATTGATAAAAGACTATATAATAAATAGTATCTCTTAGTTACTAATAATTTATCTGTAATTTAAGTTTATCTATAACAAATTATAAAAATATATACTCACTTGCTTGACCTGCTTTCTAGATAGCTTCATTATGGCAAAAACTATGCCACATTTTACTATCGTTTGAATTACCTTACAAACACTACATCTATATGACAAGTCGTCACCTTCTTTCATATGGCAAATGCTACGCATCATTTGTACATGCCCTGAGTAAGATTAACATAGACAACCATCAGGGCCCATTAATCATACGAGTCATCTTCAAAAAAATTTAGGTTTATTAAGAATTAAACAAGTTTATTGACTTGTAAAGTTATTAGTATTACATTATAATTTTTTTGTTGTTAATTTATCATTTTTACTTGAATTTTTCTTATTTTGAATACACACACATATATATAGGGATGGATTCAATGGAAAACCACCATGCACGTGAAAACCATGGAAACCTACGCATACCGTCCGATTTGGTGCATTTTATGAAAAACGCGGTGGGATGATCGTAAATAAGGTGATGCATCACGCGGGAAATTTGATGCAATCCGCGGGATTTGATGCATCACGCGGGGAATTTGATGCATTTGTGGTGGTGCAATGCGGTTTTCACAAGTTTTCAGGTGCATTGTGGTTTTCCATTGAACCTCCCTCTCTCTATTTATATATATGGTGGCATGATCGTAAATAAGGTGATGCATCACGCGGGAAATTTGATGCATCCCTCGGGATTTTGATGCATCACGCGGGGAATTTGATGCATTTGTGGTGGTGCGGTGCGGTTTTCACAAGTTTTCAGGTGCATTGTGGTTTTCCATTGAACCTCCCTCCCCCCCCCCCCCCCCCTCTCTCTCTCTCTATATATATATAATATATATATATATATATATATATATTATAGAGAGAGAGAGAGAGAGAGAGAGAGAGAGAGGGGGGAGGGAGGTTCAATGGAAAACCACAATGCACCTGAAAACTTGTGAAAACCGCACTGCACCACCACAAGTGCATCAAATTCCCCGCGTGATGCATCAAAATCCCGCGGGATGCATCAAATTTCCCGCGTGATGCATCACCTTATTTACGATGATGCCACCGCGTTTTTCATTAAATGCACCAAATCGGACGGTATGCGTAGGTTTCCATAGTTTTCACGTGCATAGTGGTTTTCCATTGAACCCACCCCTATATATATATATATATAAGGCTTTATTAAGTTTTTACCCCTAGGCCCTGAAAATGATTGGACCGATCCTACACTTATAATCACATACCCTTGACAAACCATTTCCCATTTCTTTGGATAATAAGTAGGGATGTAAACGAGTCGAGCCGAGCCCGAGCCCGTTTAAGCTCGAGCTCGGCTCGTTTAAAAGTACCAGGCTCGAGCTCGGCTTGTTTCGAGCTATATATGTAAAGCTCGAGCTCGGCTCGGGAATAGTTTTCCAAGCTCGGGCTCGGCTCGTGATTATATTTTTTTTAATTTTTTAATTAATATTTATATAACCTTTTATATATTATATATATAACTTTTTATTTTTATTTATTTAATCTATATATTTAAAAATATATTTATATATAGGCTCGTTTAGGCTCGATAAGTGAAGCTTGGGCTCAAGCTCGTTTATTAAATGAGCTCGGATTGAGGCTCGAGCTCGGCTCGAGCTCGTTTAAATCGATCTTTTTTCGAGCTTTTAACAAATTGAGCTCGAGTAGCTTGACTAAATTACACCCCTAATAATAAGGATACCCTGGCCTTAGCATTTGACAAAATGCAAGAACGACTACATTTTCATTATTTGATAACGAAGTATACAAGTGTTCTCAGACGAAATACCATTTAGTTCGACCTGACTGCTGGTCGAATCAAATATTGAAAATTTTCTAAATTTATTAAAGGAGAAATATTAATTTTGATTAAAAGAACTAGCCAAAATGAGTTACCACAGTTTTCTTGAATGAATGCCAGCGGAGAATAGATTTTCTTTTACAACAAAAACACACACACACCATCTAATCTTACTTTTAAACCTACACATTTGTATTTATTCACGATGAGACTCGAACTCTCAATCTTGAGATCCCTATAACACTTGACTCGAACTCTCAATCTTGAGATCCCTATAACACTTGGTACCGCTAGGCTACAAGACTTTTGGTTCGAGCTAGAAAAGAGATTAGCAAAAGATTTTGTAGCCGACATCAAGAATTCCACAATTATTTATAGTAAGCTAGCGACATAAGCTTGTATTCCCACGTCGGTAACACATCATCGCCTACCAATTCTTCTCGGTCGATTTCTCATCACAAGAACCCGTCAAACAAACACGGGCAAGTATCCAATTTTCTAGGGAGATACAAAATTTACCAGTGTCGATGTACTCGTTTCCCCTTTTCAGTTTTTGGTGTCGTAAAAAATTAGTGCCACTCCAACTAGAGTGCCGGTCAGATTCTTGGTGCCGGTTTTCTAATTCATCTGTTCCCGTTTAGACCAGTACCCCTTCTCCATCGATTCATCAAGGTTCAGAATTACTGATTCATTCGGTGGGTTAAAGACCCTATTCTTTTGCTTATGAGATAATTCTATTACATTACAAACGCCTTCTCGCACAATCGAATCAACTAAATATTTTTCTTGCATGCTACACTAATATGTTTGAATCAAGAAAGTTAAAAATCTTGAAATGATGAATGTGAACCTCTGGCTCCACAAATAAATGCATTAGAGCAACTCAAAAATAGTGACATTCAACGAATACACTCGTAAACCCGATAGAACATAAGAACGGCAATTACCAAACAGTCCCACGACACCGAAGCGAAAACTAACGGTCAACATTACAGATTAAAAATTGCTAAGTTCTATGATAAATGATGACATGGAAGATGTAAAGCTTGTAGAAATAAAATAAAAGATTTACGTGTAAATGTTGCATTTATCTAATTTGGAATAAAATACGAGTAGAAGTAACGTCTGAGAGCTCCTTAATAGTCTACTAAACAAAAGATGATCTGGTCGGGACAGGGATATACCTAGAATATCCCAGTGAGAAGATTAGCAGCCGTGGATATAGCCGCACCCGTGATGGCACCATGCACAATTTGTTCATGAGAAGATTCATCGCACGTTAGCGCTAAAGCCGCACCTGTGATTGCCCCCGCCACAGCACTGTTTTTCTGCACCCGAAATTCATGAGTCAAGATTGTTCAGTGTGCCGTTAACTTCATTTCTTGAAGCACATCTAAAACCTTTAATGTTTTTTAGATTAAGCAGCCGGCAGACACCAGGCGAAAAAAGAGAGGATGCCATCTTGACTCAAATCATCGAAAACACGCTCGTGTAATAGTTTGGAAACCCATGATGCAAGAGTTTTATGCTGAAGATTAGAAATGGAAATATAGATATCACGGTTTTAAGCAAGTTTACCCAATCATGAACTCCACGTGTCTCTTTTAATCCATAGGTAATACCTGAATACATCCCAGCAGCCAAACCTGAGGTGATAATAGACAATTGTTAGCGTAGCACGGATATTGTTAGTTTTCTGATGGAGAAAATGATATTTTGTGTTGATAACCAGCCCAATAGGCCCAGTAACAGGCCCTAGCTGAGTGTTATATATAGAGAAAGGGAGGCAGAGAGAGCCAGGGAGGGTATGTTTTGTGAAATTATTTGTTACAAAAAGAAAGAAAAAAACATACCCTCTCTCTGCCTCCCTTTATATATAACACTAACACCGGACACTAACACAGGGCTTGTTACTAGACTGTTATTGGGCCTGTTGGGCTGGTTATCAACACAAAATATCATTTTCCTATCCTGGGGAGGGTACACATTTGCTTACCCCATTGTAAAGATTCTTTCCCTGTGCCTTTGACCTGAAACCGTTTAAATGCATAAATTACATCCAACTTCCGAGATGCATACATCAAACTTCAGAACAGCTACTAATCAAGATATTTGTATTTAATATTTTGCTTTAGAGTCAAAAATTTCAATTATCCATCTGTGGTGGTATACATTACTAAGTAAACAAGATTAAAGTAAGTAATTTCGAAAATGGCGCTACTAAATCATCCTCAAGAATGCATCTCCATACTAGAAATAAAAGCACATTGACACGAATAGAGTAGTTGGTAGCAACGAAAATACCAAAGCTTCAATCGACTTTCCGTTTGTTTCCCCTGCAAATCAACAATAACTCCAGTCATCAAGGACTTCCGGGCGACAAAATAGGCGAAGAGAGCACATTACATTATAGCAGCACAACCAAATAAATGTGAAATTAGTAACACATCATAGACCCGTTGTCTTATGTCTTATCGTATGCTCTAATAATTATCTAATCCGAGAAAATAGTAAGGTATGAAATGCACATACCTTTAAGTTCCGAGAAGTGATGTTTCTTCTGGCTACCGGGGATTTCTGGATGGATGGTAGTTGAATCCCCACCTGCACCTCGTTATGAACATTAAATCCCATCAAGTTCTTGTTCGCAACAGAATCACAAATCCATTTTTTGAAGTTCTTTAGCAAGTCGAAGCATATATCCTCGAATTTGATATTTGAACATTAATTTATAACCACTTTTGAATTTCAAAGTAACAAATCTTGTTTAATCGCCATAACGTATATTGATCAAATTTGGAAGTACAAACTAAACTGCCGCTTCTTATACCTTCTAAATGGTCAACTAAAGCTACAATTCTGAACAATATGGAGACAATTCATAATTCAAATAGTTGTCCCTCTCATCTATGAATTTTGATGCCCACTTCACTATTATTAGGAATTATATATCAAAATCTATTATTTAACATTTATACTGGGACTAACCATGTGAACTGTCAGGGGCGGCTTTAGGGTGTGCGGGAGGGTTGACTGCACAGGACCTCCCAGTTTCATAGGGCGGTGATAATAAAGATCTAAATTTAGACCAATAAAAAAAATATATTTGACATGGGTACGTTGTGTATCGGTGCATTAAAATGGAATTCATGTCAAATTCAATTTGATTCGTATTATTTATTTTAATCTCTCACTAAGAAGTTTTTTTTATTCATGATCTCCATTTTACCTATTAGAATTGAATCTCAAAATGACCAATTTACGATTTAAAATATTTAAGGGATTATGTTGTAATCACAAACAGGTCTCCATGAGACGGCCCTATGAACGGTGTCAATGTGTGCTACATTCCTTTGGGGGACTTCAGAAATGTTCTCAACCTCTCATACTCCCCACCAGGATCTAAATATTTGTTTTGTCCTAATTATAATTCAAGCAGAAATTTCTTCCAATAATTATCAATCTTTGCTGAACCAAACGAGCCACAACTGTTTTGCTACTTTTGTTCATCAAACTTCAAACCAAATGTACAAAATCTATAATGTGGTAGAAGATGAATTCAGGGACAACTCCGAACAAATTAGGGTGCGTTTGGTTTGAAGGATTTTAACACCTCATTTAGGATTTGGATTTCAAAATACTTACATGTTTGGTTGAAAAGAAAGGGAGGAATCCAATTTCATTTAGCATTTGGTATCCCCTCTTTTTTCCATCATCCTTCCTCTGCCCCAATTATTACCCCAATTATTATATAATCCCTTAAACTAAGTTATTAATGATCCTTTCAATTTTTTTTTTGTATCATTTTCAAATCTTATCGTATCAAAATCCTATCATTTTCTAATCTTGTCAAGTCAAGTTCCAACAATCCAAACGGCATCTTGTAGTGATTTAGACCATAACTTCTACCATTCTAGAAACAACCCATTAATTTAGGTACATCTTACATGTAAAATCAATTAAACACAGAATCAAAAAGGATCGATTAGCATCTTCTATTCTCACAATTTTTCGTAAAAGAATCAGAAACGGCAAACAGTTTTGGGAGCTTACCTTCAATGGCGGTGAAATACGCCTCCCGTGCAACTGCTTGAACTGCTCCAATCTGCATACAACAACCAAACCATTGAATCAAACTCAGTCGGATCTCCATGATTGTGATCGTGAGTGTACGAGAGAGAGAGAGAGAGAGAAGTACACCGGCGGCCTTAACAAAGCTTTCGGCCATACGATTAAGAAGAGGATGACCTAAATCGAATAGACCACCGTGCTTATCAAAGCTTCTCAATTCATCAAGCAATGATCGAGTCTCCAAATTGTGTCCCATTACCTTACCACTGTGTATAATGCGTGATTTGTTTGTGTGTGTGTGTGAGAGAGAGAGAGAGAGAGTGTGTGTGTGTGTGTAGTTGCAGAGTTGCAAATTTCTGTGAAATTGGCGAAGAGGAAGAAGGAGAAAGGAGAAGACAGAGGAGAGCGCGACACGTGTGACACTGTAATTGCTAACGTGTCAACATATGAGGGAATGAGGAGTCGATGAGGCTGGCGGTTGCCGGTTAGTCGGATCACACGCACACGTGGCGATATGTGGTAGCCGGAGATAAATCGTAAAATGTAAACCGAGAAAGAAAGCAAACGGATGGATGCCAAATTTTACTCCGTATTAATAATTTTATATAAAATTAATGGTTATTATCGAGAAAACCAACCAAATTTTTATGATTTTTTTCGTTTAACAACTCAATTTTTTTTCAATCGAACAAAATATTAAACTTTTCATTTTTTTATTGCTTTGACCATTTTACTTGTTATTACAGTAATTTGGTGACGTGACAATTACGTGACGTTTTTCATCATTGAAAAAACCACTCGAACTTCCAAGGTTTTTTTGGTTTGACCACCATCCTTTTAAACTAAAAATTAAACTCCGAGAACCGATAATTCAATGTAGTCAAACATATCTTTGCATATTTTTATCAATAACAGTAATATATCAAATTAAAATCAATTCATTATTATTTTTAAGTTTTTTCCAGATTTTATAAACACCAAAAATAAACCCAATTTAAGTTTCAAAATTGCTTATGAAATTTTATAATAAATTTTTAGTTTTTAATTTTCTATTATTATTTATTTATAAAAAATTATTTTTATATTATTACTATCGTCAGTAATTACTATTTAATTTATAGAATTTATTTATTTACGATCTTTTAAAACATCCAAACCCTGACAAACTTGATGAACGCTACAAAACCTTAGAGAATCAAATTGATTAGAATCTGGATGGATTAATACAATGATAATGAAGAATTGATGAAGTAGAAGAAGATGATAATGAAGAAGCAGAAGAGATCAATGAAAACATTGTTGTTGATAAAAGTAATATGATGATGAAAAAAGAGAGAATCAGTTTCTTGAAATTAATGTTTATTTAATCATTTGATGTTATGAGCAATATAATAATAGAAATTAAAATCTAAACATCAATTAAATTAGAGATTAAATCACGAAAAAGTAATAGAGTGGTTAAAGAAAAAGAATTATGAAAGTTCGAATGGTTTTTTTTATATAAATTCTAATTCATAACAACAATTGACAGGTCAAACAGGTTACCGGTCAAAAATGAATGGCTAAACCAATAAATTTGAAAGTATAGTGATTAAACTAATAGAAAATAAAAAGTGTAGTGATTTGATCGGTTGGGAAAAAAATTGAATGATTAAACCGAAAAAATCATATAAGTTCGGATGGTTTATTCGATAATAACCCTAAAATTAATTGTTCTATTTTTGTTTAGAGAGTAAATTACATAAATGGTCCATGTGGTTTACATAAAACTTTGGATACAGTCCCTGTAGTTTCAATTTTACATAAACGGTTCTTATCTTCTTTGTTTACTTGCAAAATTGGTCTATCTACTGTTAACTCTAACAATCAAATGGTTAAATATTTTATAATGACCATTTTACCCTTTTTTTAATAAAATTTTAGTCCTTCAAGTTTGTATTTTATTTTAGTTTTGGTTCCTTAAGTAAATTTTTTTAATTAACTCTTCTATTATTATTATTATTATTATTATTATTATTATAACTATTATTCTTTTTTTTATTATTATTTTAAATTTTTACATATTAATTTATTTGTTTATTAAGTTTTTTTTATTTTAATATATATTTTAATTTAAATTACAAACTTATTTATTTCTTTTATTATAAACAATTGTATCAACTTTGGTGTCTTGGAGATTTGTTATCATATTTATTACATGGAGGACTCAACTTTTATATATAGATATATAGATTTTAGATATTTAATGAATTTAACAAAATGCTTACTACTGTTATTTAATAAAATTTTTTATTAAAATTAAATCAAATAAATAATACTCATACTTATTGAATGAAACTCAACTTATATATAATAGACTCAAGATTTATAAAAATAATTAACTAAATAATTATATATTACTTGTTAAAAATTTAAAATTTAACTAACCCATTAATTTTTCTTATTAAAAATTTAAAATTAAACTAACCCATTAATTTTTCTTATTTATTACATGAGATTTGTCATCACATTTATTATATGGAGGACTCAACATATCTACACACACACACATATACTAGTTATGATACCCGCGCGTTGCGGCGGCGTTAGGATTTAGGAAAAAATTATACGATAAACATATTTGATCTTCCAAAAAGAAAAGATTATTACATTTCACTTAAAAGACATTTCAACTACATGTTCATGAACAATGTTTATTCATGCAATTATTAACAATCAAATAAGTTGGGAAGAGATAGGGAGAAGGAAAAAAAATCTATCCTTATTCAAGAAACCAAATCATTCAACGTATCTTGTGAAGCGTACAAGATACCCATGAGTGCATCATTCTCAAGTCAAGAATAGTCGCCTCTCACCAACGAATAAACCTTATAAAAATTTGGTGCTAATGAGTTCCCAGAGAAATTGGTCAGCGATTGTGGCCTGTTGCGCAATGTGAATACAACATGAGTAAACCATGATAAAATTGTGCTTAATTTTCGATACATATCATGAAAATGGTAACTAATATATAACTGAAATGACGTAGCAATATGGTATTAACTAAATGGTTGACAGTCTCAGGAGCCAATGAAGCATACAATTGGACTTGATGCATCAAACGAGAACCAAAATGATAAATGGCATCATGGTGTTTCGACAGTTACTCTGTATCTACACATGTGTAAGTAGACATAGAGCATACTAATCTATAAGAAATCCAAAGAAAACTGACTGCATATTACCTATTCTTGCTTTAGCATACCTTTATTCAGAGAGGTTCCAATGACACATGGGAGTCAGCATTGAATCAGTCAGTATCCCACTGACGACTGCACACCCCCAGCCACTCATTTTCCTCTCAATAGGAAGATGTTTCAATTTCTCACCGGGATCAAGCACATGATATATCCGTAAATCCTTTGGATTTTATGGATATTGAAACTAGTACACATCTTCCCAGGTGTACAACTTTTATTTTTGCACATGAAATAGAACCAATACACTTTAGGACACTAGAGTCAACTTCATTTGTTGAAGTAAGTGCAGTTGAACTGAGTGTTCCTGCCAGAACAACCTTATTGTCGGAAGAATCTATTGCTCCGTTACTTGAAGAGGTTGGAAGACCAGTCAGAGATACAATATTGCCAACTCTGAGCACTTGCCACACAGATGTTCTTTTTACAAGTTCGACTGTTGTGACAACTTGTGACAACTGGAAGTCTAAGTGACCTAGTGGTTATACTTTCACTCTATGTGACTGAAGAAAAGTTGAATGAAGCATTGAATAAAGCAATTGCTGGAGTCTCCAATCAGATGGCAAATCAATTTTCTGAAATGATGGACCAGATGACAAATATTCATAAACTTTTGAAGGGAAAGAATGTGACTGAAGAGGTGAAACAAAGAGATCCAAATCAAGCGATTGACGAGTTAAGAGATTTTGTATATGATCAATTTGACGAGATGCGAGAAAGGATGATTGGGCTAGAGAGCACTGTGATAACAACTTTAAGTGATATGTCTAAAAGGATATCTGCTGTGGAACAGACGTGTAATGCATAAGCTTCTGCTCCGAAACGAAAGCATGATGAGCACAATGATGACTCCGATGATGCTCCTCATGAGGGGGAGAAGAGGATGAAGCTTGGTGAACAAGGATCTGGTCTTTTAATGATAACATATCCAGAAAAGGATAAAGAGATTGGAGGACAAGAGACTGGTGAAGCAGGGAGTTCCAAAGAAAAGCATATTGATGCTCAAAGTAAGCTGGAATTGATTCTTCATGAAGATGTTCTAGTTTCTTTAAATGTTCAATCAGGAATCTATAACTTTGAAGAGTATGATGACAGTGATAATGAAGCTCACGGACAGACTCTAATGATTGAGGGAGGTGATAACAAAATGGAAGTGGAGTTATCAGATGATGACGATATGTTTGATCTGAATGATTTATCTTTAAGAGCTGATAAAATTGAAGAAGAAGATGATCTTGTGCAGGAGATATTAAAAGATGATGTACCGACACCGACGGTTGAAAAGTCTGAGGTTACGGTTACTGTAAAATAAGAAGTAGTAGAGTCGTTTCCAGTGGAAAATGTTATGCCTCAGATGGTTAAGTAGCTGAATGAGATTAAAGTCATGGACAGGTTTTTCAATGAATATATTCTGGCTGATGAGTCACAAAGACAGCATCGATTAAGGTTTGAAGCTCAACAGTTAGTTCAAAAAGATATTAGTGATATTCTGACACTGCTTAATGAAGATGAAATAAGGAAGAAAAGGGTTAATGTGTTGGAATTATCTGCAAAGAAATCTGCCGAATACATCAGAAAGATGAACAAGCTTCCTTATCATGAAGATCACCTAGAAAAGAAAATATTTTGTAAGAAGCAATCTCCATGCACATTTTTGAAGCTATTCAGAGTTCTGGATCCTAATATGCCAAACTTAGCAAATTATGTGAGCTTTTTGCAAAATAAAGCACAGTCGGTGGATAAGGTCCGAAGTGAGATTAGGATTGTTGATTTGGTCAAGATTAAAAAGGATCGTTTTGTTAAGATCTTCTATCCTACCTTTACCATGACCATAGCTGATGGAAATACTTATGCACTCACCGAGGCTGACATGTTTGGAATGCATTTGGTCGACATTGAAGATCTATTTGACGAGCTGTGTAGAAATAAGAGGAATGAGCACTCTAGATTTGCACTAAAGACACTTTTTCACTTCATGCACACCAAATTGGTGCTTATGTATGTGCAAGATCTACAGATTGGTGTAGAAAGAGGGATCAGAAAGATAAATATCACTGCGTCAAACTGTTTCATCAAGTTTATGGAGAATTTGAAGGAGTTTCAAATTGTAATGGTCAAGCATCCTGTAGCAATCTACAAAGATAAAGATCAAAAGCTAAGGGCTATGCGGAGCATTGAATTGAATAATTTATATGATGGAACACTGCAAAAGGTGATGAATGGTTTGAAAAGAAAACTGGCAGCTGACAAGAAAAGAAAAACGAAGAAGGGAGCATTGAGTGTGAATGACAGAAAGCTCATGGTCGAATTCATATAAAAGATTAATTGGAGGTTGTCTAACAGAAAAAGTATCATATGTTTTGAAATGAAGCTGGGACTATCAAACTGAAGACTTATTATAATTCATTAAAGGGAGAGAATGTTAGAATCAATTTTAGATTGATGAATTAAATATGTCTAGGGTATATTTTGAAATTAAGGCATAGTTGACTTTTGGCATATAAATAAATATTTCCTTTTGTAATAGGACAGTTCTGACATTCTTGTATTTTGCATGGAAATTCACAGAAGAATTAGGGCTACAGTTCGCATTTCCAATCTTCATTGTAAACATCATTTTGGTGCAATAATCATTCGGTTAGTGTTTGGATTTGTTCTTTAATTGTTTTATATTGATTGTTTGATTGATTAAATTGGAATATCAATGTTATTGTAACATCCTAATAATTTAATTGTTGTAATTGAGGACAATTAGTTTAAATTTTGAAATTTAATGTAATTAAGTTGGATTATGAATGATAATTATGTATATGAAATTTTTAAAAGATGGATGTTATTTTAAGAAATTAAGAAATTGTAGAATTTTGAAATATTATTATTAAATATAATTAAGTGATAGTGATAATAAATAAAGATGGAAATCTTTATTTAATAAAAATCAGATAAGTAGAGGGGTTAAATGTGTTAATAATCGAAATTGTGGAAATTTTGGTTCATTTTCACCACAACATTCTCAATTTCTCTCGGCTATCTCTCTCAACTTAAACAAATCAAGAACACAAATTCTGGAAATTAAAAGGCTGAAAAGTTAGAATCATATTGCCAAGTAGGAAGTATCATCATTTCAACTAACGATTCAAGGTAAAGAATTCTTAAAATTTCAAATTTTGGAAGGTTTATGTTCGGTTTTGATGAGAACCGAATCAGAAATTCTGATTCAGGATGTTAATGCATGTTATATTCGTTTAAATCAAGTACTAGAGAAGTTGTATGCGAAATTTCAGCTTCTGATTCAACCTATAAGTATGAATTCTGAAATTATCTATGTGTTTTGGTGTGTGTTCGACGGATTGCATAAAAATGACCAAATAGGGACTGATTTGGTACTTATTATGTTATAAATTGATGTTAAAAGTGTTAAATAGGAGTATATTTTAAGTTGGAATTAATTGTTTCAGTTATTGGATAAGTACAAAAAAATGACTGAATTTATTTTGGAAAATAATGAAACTGCACAAGTATGAAATTCGGACCTGAAGAACAAAACTCAGATCCATACGAGTTTCGGATGGATGAATTTCGAATGGAAATTTAATAATATTACAAGGCAACGATACGAATTTTGGATCTGTGGGCATCCGAGTTCGGGTCACAGAATCATCCGAATTTTGGATGAACAGTACAGAGTAAAATTCTAAGTGTGGAATCTCGGATCATGCGGGTTTCGAGTTCGTCCAAAATTCGGATGGGGTCCGAATTCGAGTATGATCCGAATTTCGGTCAATTCTCTAGAACTTATAAAATTAAATTTTTTAAGAGCTAAACAGTTATTGACATTGTTGTTCTGTTACACTGACTTAACAGGTCCCTTGTGGTCTTGTTTAACCCACAGTGGGGTACTTTGTGAATCTGGTTGAAAGCCCGAGGAGAAATAATATAAAGTGAAAGTTACTAACGCACCCATTGTGAGTACTTAGGATTGTACATGTCTACTTTTATTTATTGTCAGTTGTTGTTCATTGAGGCATGTTGTATCATTTCATTTGGCATTCTAGTAACTGGCGTTTGTGATTGATGCACATTGTTGCTTGTTACATGTACGTATTCTTTGTTGTGCATCATCTGTTTAGCTTGCGAGCCATATTTGGAAAATCGATACTACCGTGGCTATATGACCTAGAGCTGATCCCTCCGAGGTCCCGATGGGCAGGTGTAGCATCCCCGATGGTAATTATCGCTTCAATTGAATGTGTGGTTCCGTGCAATGGCACGATGGAGCTGCGACTCATTTTCGTACATCGTGTACGAAGAGAGTATACGGCATGTGTCGCGTGTCGCTGGTGTTACTCTTGTGTGCTGCATAAATATCTGTAGGATGTATAATCTTTGTACTCACTAAGCTTTGCTTACCCGTAGTTGCTCACATTTTTACAGGAAAAGGAAAATCCGCTGCCGGACCTTCTAGCTAGGTCATTATTGAAGTTTTTTGAGGACCACTACTACTCAATCGGTAACTGAATCATGGGATCATGTGTTGTAATATTTGGGACGTTGTAATAATGTATTGAGTATGTAGATTTAGAATGAAACCTTGTAGCACCGTAGGGTGTATGACTTGAATTTTAAATTATGTACTATATTACTTCCACATTTTATTAAGTATTCAGATCATTATTGTTTATTAATGTGATGAGATTAATCCTGGGTGTTATGATTGTGGTTATTGTGGCAAGGGTGTCACAGTTATATAATTCTATATCTTTGTATGTAGATTGACATTATTATTCATAATCTATACATATTGTTATTTTTCTTATACATTTCATATATTTTTATGTTTGTTATACATTTCTATATCTTTTTATGTAGATTAACATTACTATTGTAGAATGTTACATAGAATGATATGTAAGAACACAATTTTAACAAATTACTATTCATAATTTATGTAGATTATCATTACTATTCATAATCTATGTAGAATGTTTTATAAAATGGTATGTAAGAACACAGTTTTAACAAATTACCATTCATATTCTATGTATATTAATATTACTATTCATAATCTATGTAGAGTATCGTGTATTCTATGTAGAAATACATTAAAAACACAATTTTAACAAATTAACCGGTGAACATATTATATGTAGATTATCATATAATCTATGTAAACTATCATGTATTCTATATAGATACAACGATAACAATTACTAGTACGACAATGACAATATTCTACATATATACAAACTAGCTACAATCTATTCTGTATAAAAATATCATGTATTCTATATAGATACAACAATAAGAAATTACTAGTATAACAATAACAAAATTCTACATAGATACAAAACTAGCTACAATCAATTCTGTATAGAATATCATGTATTCTATATAAAGTATCATATATCTATAAAAATACAAACGAAATTAGACCAAATTAGATAAAATACATAAATACGTTGAACCATCAAAGACACAACCATTAGGAACTAGAACCTTCGACGAACCGATGAACATAATCTATGTAGAATGTCAATTATTCTATGTAGAGTATCGTCTAGAGTGTCAAGTATCATATATTCTACGTAGATTATCACAGACGAACTTAAAAAAAACATTTTTTAACAAAAAATATACCAAAAACACATTTTTCAACAAAAAAATGTACCAAAAACACATTTTTAACAAAAGAAAAACATTCAAATCTTGTGAATCAAATACAAAAATCTTTTTTAACAAAAAAACATGTTTGGAAATGATTTTAAACTTCAAAATGTATGGAAAATGAAGTTGTCATATTCTATGTAAATTATCATGTAATTTATGTAGAACGTCGTTTAGAATGTCAAGTATCGTATATTCTACGTAGAGTGTCATAGACGAACTGAAACAAAAAAACAAGATTTCATTTAGACATTTTTATCAAACACTTGGTATGCAACTGATATATAAAATATACCAAAAACACATTTTTAAACAAATAAACCATTAATCTTGTGAATCATAAATAAAAATTTTTTTAATAAAAAACATCTAATAACTATTACATTCATCTTACAAATAATATTCATTTCTTGACCGTCGGACTTCTAGATCTTCATTTCTTCACCATCCGACTTCCAAATCGTCATTTCTTGACCCTCCGACTTCCAAAATCGTGAGAGATATAATGGGGAAGAAAGAGAACATCGTGGCTTCGAGATCGTGGTAACGGCGGCGGCGGTGGTGTGGTGATGACGGGGTTAATGAAATTTTTAGGGTTGAGAGAGACAGAGAGAGATGAGAGATGACATAGTTTTTTGTAGGGTTGAAATGAAAGTGAATGGAGAAAAAACAGAATATATAAATAGGAGAGATATTTTTTTTTTCAAAACTACCATTTAGTTTTTAGGTTCTCACAAATATTTAGGTTACTAGAAGAACCCATATATATATATATATATATATATATATATATATATATATATATATATATATATATATATATATATATAACACTATATATTAATACTTATAATATAAAATTAAAATATATAAACTAATATCATATTATACGACATAAAAAAATAACAAATAACAATAGAATACATTCAACCTTGCCAACTGATAGTGAAAGAACAAAATCGGGATACAAACCAATACCTATCACAGGTAGAAATATGGCGATCGAAACAAATAACTTGCACGGTCCAGAATCAAAAACATAATATGAATACTGTTAATTTATTATTATTTATCATTTCAAATTATTATACGTTTATGTCAATAATATTTTGGTTTTTTTTTGTTTTTAATTAAATGTTGTTCTAAAATCTATAATTATTGCTTGCAATCTTATTTGATATTTTTTTCTTTGTAGACATCAAAAAATATGATCATACAAAAGGTTGACCGATTTGAATCGTCATCTAAACTATACAATCTGATTCATGTTTCTTATTTCTTAATCTTTTTGTCCTGGTTTATACCCTTTTTGGTAGATAAAAACTTTACCTGCAACAACGCATGACCATTTGTACCTTGTTTATTGTAAGAAACACAATGCTGTTGTGTTTTTTTTTCCTTATTATGTTTGTATTGAAGAAGCAATAAAATAGCATGTAAATAAACAAAGTAATATAAAAGTCACGATATTAAATTTAACTTTTAATTAGTAACAACAACATATATGGTTATCTTTACATTTTCCAATTGCGAATCCTCTTGCCGAGCAATCCAAATAGCACCACACCTTTATACAAAGGCCCTTCCTTACGAAACAATAATCTCCATTTTCTTTTGGACTGGTTTGATGACCTACACTTTCGATAGTCACTTGGTTTGACATAACTAGGATCATTGTGAACCAAATGGTTAAGCCTCTGCCTAAACCCATATCTACAAATTCCTTTCAGCTTTTGCTTCTCCAATCTATATCTATATATACTATAAAAGTTGAGTCTATGTAATAAATTTTCATGTAATTAATGATATTATTTATATTAAATGGTAATACTAATTTATATTAATTTAATAATAATTATGTTTATAAAATATATTTAATTTAATTTGAATTAAATGTTTCAAAATACTTTATTTATTATAAATTAAATACTAAAAATAGTACAATCTTTTATATCCTTATTATTAATTAATTATATTGATTTATTTTAAATGTGAAATTTTATACATATCGAAAAGGTTTATTATGAAAAAAACCAACATGTTTTCATGTTTTTTTTGTTTTCATCCTTCCATGTTATTTTTTACCATAAAAGTCCTCAAGTTATTAATTTTTTTTTGGTTTAGTGAAATTTGGAAATTAGAACCCGATTTTTCAGTTTTTTTAAAACCCGGTTCACAAATTATAACCGGTGTCTAATGTCCAAATTTCACTAAATCAAAAAGAAAAAAATAACTTGAGGTTTTTTATGGAAAAAAATAACATGGATGGACGAAAACGCATAAACGTGAAAACATGTTGGTTTTTTTAATAATAAACCCTATTGAAAATTAAATATGGTATTTATAAAATCGATATATATATATATATATATATATATATATATATATATATATATATATATATATATATATATATATATATATATATATATATATATATATATATATATATATATAAATTTATTTAGTTATATTATTACTATCGTTAGTGATTACTATTTAATTTATAAAATTTATTTATTTACGATCCTTTAAAACATTCAAACCCTAACAAAGAACAAGAAAATAAATCAAAATCAAATCAAATGGATTTCAACAGGTGAAAATTGAATAAACAAATACCAATTTAAACATTACTTAATAGGTTTCTTATTTGAAACTATAATCAGTTAACATAATCGTCAACAAATTTGATGAACACTACAAAACCTTAAAGAATCAAAAAGATTAGAATCTGTTTGGATTAACTCAATGATAATGAAGAACTGATGAAGTAGAAAAGGATGATGATGAAGAAACAGAAAAGATCAATGAATCATCGTCGATGATAAAAGCAATATGATGATGAAGAAAGAGAGAAACAATTTTTTTGAAATTAATGTTTATTTTAGTCATTTGATGTTATGAGCAATATAATAATAGAAATTACAAAAATCTGAACATCAAATAAAATTAGAGATTTAATCACGAAAAACTATTAGAGTGGTTAAAAGAAAAAGAATTATGAAAATTCGAATGGTTGTTTTTGTTAATAACTCTAATTCACTAATATACATAAACAACAATTGACCGGTCAAACAGGTTCACAGTAAAAAATGAATGGTTAAACCAATAAATTTGATGGTATATTGATTAAACTAATTAAAATAAAATATGTAATGTTTTGATCGGTTGGAAAAAAAAATCGAATAGTTAAACCGGAAAAAAAAACATAAAAGTTCGGATGATTTTTTCGATAATAACTCTATGGTTAATTATTATGATAATAATTCCGTCTCAAATAAATTTGTTTCAAAGGATATGTTCATGCTTTAGCCTTTATGTATATTTTGTTATAATTTATACTCCGTATTATTCTAATTAATTATATCATTAATTATGAAGTCTTAAAAGTAAAAAAAAATTAGCTTTTTAAAAGTAAATACTGGGTAAAACTATTATTTGATTGGTTAAAAGGTATAATCAATTCCTTCTTCGAAAAACTCATAAGCACAAAATATATTTTTTTCCTTTCAAATCATTTTCTTCCTGTGTGAATATCAAGTCTGGAACACCCAAATAAATTGGGTAAGTTTAAAAAGACAACTCATTATACTAAATAGACACCTCTATTGATAGCTTTTTTTAACTAACTTTTCCTAACATGAACATCTATGAATGTGCACACCCTTACTTCAAATGATAGGAAAAAAAACATACTTTTAAGGATTTCTAACCCCCATGAGTGTTCTATTAGCATCACCCAAATAAATTAGGAGTGAAAAGGATGGGAATTCAAAAAAGAAGTCGTTCTTTTGTATTTCAATATATAGGTATAGGTTATGTTTAACATGCAAAAACTTATAGAAATTTGAGTATATGTTTTTAGAAGCTCAAGCTAAAAGCTTTGTTTGACAAACCATTTTACGAAGAGTTTTTAAAAAATTATAAGATCCAAAATGAGCTTGAAATAGCTTTTGGGATTAACTTGAGCTTTTATTTGAAGAAATGATAAAATTACCCTTAAAGTACAACATTTATTTTTTATTTGACATCTTTATTTACTTGTCATTTTACACACATCAGCTTCGCTAAGCTGCTATATTACACATATATTAATAAAAGTGTCATTATTAACTCGAACTAAAATTTAATTTTACCAAACATACCCCTATACTAATTTAGGGCTTATTGTTTTGCTACTTTCCACAAAGACTTTTAGTGGTAATGCAATATGTTTTCTCCCTTGATAGTTTGATTTACATGTAAATTGATTAAAGTATAATGAACCAACATGACTCATATCTTTAAAATTCGAGACAAATAACACTTTTAGCATGGTCAAAACTTAAAAATTATTTTTAGAACCGTCCAAAGATAAAACTTAAAAATTATTTTCAGAACACTTCTAGCGTTGGTGGTCGGAACCGATGAGCGGTGGCCATTGTCTAGAGCCGGTGAAGACGAAGCATATTGGTTGTTCGTGGAGGTTTATGGAGGGTATACGATTTGGGGATGGAATTTTGAGTTTAGAAGTTTTAGGCCTTTAGGACCATTCAATCAAAGCCCATAGTCAAACGAAAAAAATGAATCCAAACCCAATATTTAAAAGAAAGCATAAGTAATAAGTATTAATGTATTATATACCAGTTTATTACCCTTATCACGTGGATATTTTTTATATGTATAAATATAATAAATTAAAAGGCAAAGGTAAATGCATAAATATTTTTTTTTTTTTAAATGTATATAAGAATGATATTATCATTTATTATGACCTATTAGTTTTATATATTTCTAAATATACATATATATGAATAGTAATTATTTTCTTATATTTCTTAAACTTTTATTATATTATATTTTAATTAATAAGTTAGTAGATTATTAGATTTTGTTTGATTTGAATTTAATAGGTTATTTTAGATTTGGATAGAATTAATTTAAGTCCCTTTATTATTTTAAAACATATAAATGTCACGTGTCGATTCATGGTGATGACACGTCGCTTCACAATAATCGAGTTTAGTTACTCTTTTAATAGTTATTATAGATTATAGATATTGAAGGTTAGATAACCCGAATATTAAAATTTTTTTTTTTCATATTACTACTCCATTTTAATTTATATTTGAGATACAAATTGGATCCATACATTCATATATTCTTTCAACATTCCAACCTTCACTTCTTCCCTTCATTTCCTTTTAAAATTCGATCTGAAGTCACGTCTTTCAGTATTGTTTGATCCTCGAACTCTTGATTCACAGCTGCAAAACAACGAGAAACACTATGTGAAGGTCGGAGCAGGGAGGCCCTGCGTCGACACTCCGATGCTTAAGTCAGTGAGTATTTTGTGAAGAAGAAAACGGAGAAGGAAAGAGTTTTTTAGAGAATATTGCATACCATTTTTCTGAGTGAACGCCCTTATTTATACCTTATGCCACGTTTGTAATTTTGCTTTATCCTATTGGGGAATGACACCTGGCAAATTCCTTTATAACAGACTAGATCGCGCTTTACTCATGCGAATTGGAACAAATCTTTTTTGCTGACAAGAATGCCCCACGTGAAGATGACACATACCTTAATTGTTAATTGGTCCACCTCAGCCACCACTTTCCACGTCATTACCCTTTATACCATATATCTCATCAAGTCCCCCAGTTTTGATGTAGTACAGAGTGACTACATTAAAACTTTATACTAAAAATTTGAAATAGTTCAGGATCGGGAGAGATTTTACCAACAATACTGGATCTGGAATTATGGTCAACCCCTAGTCTTAATTTGAATATATTCTCAAAACGTCCCATCATCGTGCTTTCTCTCCCCATACGTGAGTGACACGCTCCTCGATTGGGGAGTTTAGGTCACCTAAACTGTCTTTTCAACTCCCTCTTTAATCATTCCCCTAAAAACAAAAAACCCTAAGTATCATAAAATCCCGCTTACTTTATACATATGCTTTCTTCCCAAATCGACCAGTTCTTTCCTCTCGTCCGCCATTGATATACTTCTTCCCCAATTCCGTGGCAACTCCTCTTTGTAAGAATCCAGGTCAGTTTCACTTTTCTTTCCTTATCCATGTCTAGTTCTATTAAAGCAGTTAGTGTCACGCCCTCCATTTCCCGCTTCTCCTTCGAGAAATTCCTCCGAACATTTCGGATTCCTCCGGAATTGCGACCCGGATTTCCAGAGGAGAAAGCGATTGTCAAACGCCCTCCTCCAGGTCAAATCGCTCTATATACTAAATCCTTTTCCATGGGCAATTTACGCCTACCTCTATCTTCTTTTTACCTTGATGTGCTTCGTTACTTTGAAATTCACTTCAGCCAGATGTCTCCCCTCGGAACCCTTCGCATCACTTTCTTCGAAGCCATGTGTAGAGTTTTGGGAGTTGTCCCTTCTGTAGGCCTATTTAGATATTTTTTCAAATTGGGAGCCAGCGGTGATTGGTACATAATAGAAAGACGTAAAAATACCGCTGAAATCATCACTAAAGTTCCTTCTGGTGTCAAAAATTGGAGAGATCAGTGGATTTGGATTGATGCTTCCGTAATCCCTGCTCCTGTTGGATCTCTATTAACCTGGACCAGTGGAGTCCGAGCCTCAAAGAATGTAATGCCATTGGATACAGAATTCAATGTTGAGGCCCGGGACATTCTCGCTGGATCTCCCATGCGGGGCCGTACCCTTCCTGATGGAGTACTACGGTTATTAGGAATGAGTAGCGTTTGGGATGATCCGAATCTGGTCCCAGTCATTCAAAAGAACGGAGAGGGTATGCGTGTTTATTTATGATTTATCTATCTCGATAATTTTACCAATTTTTTCTCCTTTTTTGCAGTTATGGGGGTATTAGATTGGCTGTCAGAAGAAGACTTAGGCAGTGTTGAAATCGCCTCTCTTCCCACAGCCGAGGCTCAAGCTGCAGATGCAACCATCCCTCCCCATAACATCGAAGCAGATGTCCTGGAGCCTGACCCCATCACTATTATTGAGAATATCACTGGGACTGAAGGAGTTGAAATCCCCCCTCAGGATCAAGGAATCCATGCCGCTTCTGTCGAAACGCCTCGCCCTGTCATGGCAGGCTCCTCGAGAACCACACCTATAAGCAAACGGACCAAGATGGCCTCCAGGGGTCCCCTACATCTGGGTGATTCAAGCCAAGGTATGAATCTTTATATGTGCCTGTACTTTTCCCTCTTGTATGTACACTATAAGGCTTGACATTTTCTTTTAGCAGTGAACCTGGATTCTGATGAAGAGGAAATTGCTGATCTTCCTTTTAAGAAAAAATCCAAGTCAGACTCTATAGCCCACGACCCCTTCTCTGGAGTTCAATCGCAGTCAGCCATTGAGCCTGATGCTGATCTGAAGAAAACCTATGGACCTTTTATGGATCCAGACTCTGGTTTAATAGCGGAAGTTGAGAGTATGGAGCAATCTGTTTTGAAGCATCGTGCTAGGAAAGTGTATTCTGAGCTTTTGGCTATTCATATTGAATTGGAGAATCGTTTGGAACGAGCTGAGTTAGTAGCTCTGGACAACAAGCAGGACAGTGCCCGTGTTCAAGGTCTGGAAGAGGATGTAAGGCGACAGAGATTGGCCCTGGAGGCAGAGGGCAAGTTGAGAGCCCAGTCCGAAGGAAAGATAGTGAGTCTGCAAAGGGCTCTATCTGAAGGTGAAGAAAGACATAAAAAGGAGCTGGAGGATGAGAAAACCAGATGGGACGATCAGCTCAAGAAAAATCGAGATACTATCCTCCAGCTACAAGATGAGAGAAAAACGTGGAAAGACGAGGCTCTGTCCTTACGCGCCAAAGTAGAAGTTCATGATAAGGAGATGGCGGAGATGGAGGTGGAAAGGAGTCGACTGGTATCGGAGGTTATACCTCATGTCTTTTATACCTTGACTCGCAGTGAACAATATTCCAAGCCCATTGCTGCCATTCAAAAGAGTGCTATTCGTCTGGGACGTCATAATCAGTTGGTGAAGATGGCACCTCACATGCCAGAGGATTTTGAAGTTTCCCTGCAACATGACTATGCCCCTTCTTCTCGCCAGGACCTCATTGATTCTATACGGGCTTCCGAGAATCTGTCCTACTCTTATCTTGAGGACATCAGGACCCATCCCGAGAGGAGTGTTGACGCCATTTTGCAAGTAAAGCCTGATCCTGCTATCTCAGCTGTGAAGATTGTAGATGACCCAGCCACTACACCTGTGCCTCATGGCACCTTTGATTCGGGAAACCTCCCAAGTTGATCCTGTGAATCTTTACTTGTTCTTGTTTGTAATTGGATGGTAAACATTTTTTGTAATGTCATGTCTGGAACTCTTGCATTTATCTGTGCTGTGATTGTATATATATATATCTTGTATTGTCGGTGAACCTCTGGAGAGGTCAACCTATCCAGTTTATTTTTTACAAGGCATGCAGCTAACCTCTGGAGAGGTCGACCTATCCTGATTTTTTACAAGGCATGCAGCCAACCTCTGGAGAGGTCGACCTATCCTGATTTTTTACGAGGCATGCAGCCAACCTCTGGAGAGGTCGACCTATCCTGATTTTTTACAAGGCATGCAGCCAACCTCTGGAGAGGTCGACCTATCCTGATTTTTTACAAGGCATGCAGCCAACCTCTGGAGAGGTCGACCTATCCTGATTTTTACAAGGCATGCGGTCAACCTCTGGAGAGGTCGACCTATCCCGATTTTTACAAGGCATGCAGCCAACCTCTGGAGAGGTTGACCTATCCTGATTTTTTACGAGGCATGCAGCCAACCTCTGGAGAGGTTGACCTATCCCGATTTTTTACAAGGCATGCAGCCAACCTCTGGAGAGGTTGACCTATCCTGATTTTTACAAGGCATGCAGCCAACCTCTGGAGAGGTTGACCTATCCTGATTTTTTACAAGGCATGCAGCCAACCTCTGGAGAGGTCGACCTATCCTGATTTTTACAAGGCATGCGGCCAACCTCTGGAGAGGTCGACCTATCCTGATTTTTACAAGGCATGCAGACCTATCCCGATTTTTACAAGGCATGCGGCCAACCTCTGGAGAGGTCGACCTATCCTGATTTTTACAAGGCATGCAGACCTATCCCGATTTTTACAAGGCATGCAGCCAACCTCTGGAGAGGTTGACCTATCCTGATTTTTTACAAGGCATGCAGCCAACCTCTGGAGAGGTCGACCTATCCTGATTTTTTACAAGGCATGCAGCCAACCTCTGGAGAGGTTGACCTATCCCGATTTTTACAAGGCATGCAGCCAACCTCTGGAGAGGTTGACCTATCCTGATTTTTTACAAGGCATGATATAGAGGCAACCTTCATGGAATTTTATTGATAAAGAACCATTTGATCTGGATCGGGAATTACATGTAAAACTTCCTTAAATTTGAAATATTCCAAGTTCGGGGAATTGCCTCCTCTTGCATTGTCTCTAGTTCATAAGATCCGGCTCCATGGGCCGTCTTTACTTTGTATGGACCCTCCCATTGTGGGCCCATCTTTCCTGTATCCTGGCTTCGGCTTGCTTCATTTTTCCTCAGCACCAGGTCTCCTGGCCTTAGTTGGGTACTTCTGACCCGCCTGTCATAGTACCGTTTCATCTGTGCTTTGGCCCTTGCTTGTTTAACAAGAGCAGCGTATCTCCTTTCCTCTATCAGATCAAGATCCATCCGCCTTTGCTCCTCATTTTGCTCTTCCTCATGCATCAGTACCCTGAAGCTGGGGGTGCTAATTTCAGGGGGCAGAACGGCTTCAGCTCCATAAACAAGGCTAAATGGGGTTTCTCCAGTGCTAACTTTGGGGGTGGTCCGGATAGCCCATAGGACGTTTGACAACTCATCCACCCAACCCCGTTGGCAGAGACCCAGCCTTTTCTTCAACCCTTTGACAACCTCCCGATTGGTGACTTCTACCTGACCATTGGCTTGAGGATGAGCCACTGAGGTGAAGTGTTGCTGGATACTGAGCTCCCCGCACCAGGACTTGAAGGGGTCTTCCGCAAATTGCTTCCCATTATCACTGACAATGACCTTGGGGATACCGAACCTGCAGACGATAAAATCCCACACAAAGTTTCGAACAGATTTCCCCGAGATTGACGCCAGTGCCTTCGCCTCCACCCACTTGGTGAAATAATCGATCGCCACAATCAGGAATTTGACCCTTCCTGGAGCTTCCGGAAATGGGCCCACAATGTCTATGCCCCATTTGTCAAACGGCCACGACACGGACACTGGCATTAGCTCAGATCGAGGCATCCTAGGTATATTGGCATGCATCTGACAGGATTCACATTTCTGTATCTCCCCTCTCGCGTCCTGCAGCATCGTCGGCCAATAGTATCCTAATCGAAGTGCCTTGCCCACTGTGGCCCTGGGCCCGCTGTGAACACTACACGATCCCCGATGTATTTCCCGAATCACATTCATTGCTTCTCTAGGCCCCACACATCGGAGCCATGGCGACAAATTCCCCCTTCGGAATAAGATTCCCTCCTTCAAAACAAAATTAGGGGCCCCTTGGCGGATCCTACTGGCTTCCTTCCTTCCTTCTGGCAGAATACCGTTAAGAAGGTAATTTCTTATTGGGTCCATCCAGGTCTCACCCTCCTCCTGAATATCCGCTATTACCCCTTGATCAATGGTTTTCTGAATTTTGAGGTTAAAGTAGTTAGATTCGAATAATATTGTAAGGATTGCTTGCAAGAACTTATTATCGAATTAGAAATCAACTTATTATAGTCCAGGTTTGACGGTGCTCACCAATGGAGGCTTGGGTATGGTTTCCTTTGTATTCAGAAAATAAAAGGACTAGTTATATGTATATTGTATGCTGGAGGCATTTGCATCTTTGTGGCTTCTATTGGTTTCCATATTTCCATTTCTTTCCACTCCATTTTTCTTGAGATAAAAAATTTATCGACGTCCATATTATGCTCCAGTAGGGAAACAATGCTCTTTGTTAGGGAATTTATCGACCTATCCTGATTTTTTACGAGGCATGCAGCCAACCTCTGGAGAGGTCGACCTATCCTGATTTTTTACAAGGCATGCAGCCAACCTCTGGAGAGGTTGACCTATCCCGATTTTTACAAGGCATGCAGCCAATCTCTGGAGAGGTTGACCTATCCCGATTTTTACAAAACCGAATCAATTTCTTTTAGTTGCTCTTTATCAAATAACTATTTCTTAATTTCGATATCCCCTTATTTTAAGTCTATTTGATCGATCGGTCTCAATGACAAGGGCTTCAAGTTAAGGTGTAAATTTTTTATTTAAATAAAATTTTGTTATTTGTTCTTTTGTTAGTTACATTCTTATAAAACTACAATTAAAATTTAGCTAGGTTTTTTTTTATTAAATTTGGTTTATATGAATTGGTTAGTCAAATGCAATCGTTACTCGATATAGCTGGCTGGCTAACCATACTCTATGTATTTAATATTAATGAAAGAATAACTAATCTGTCACTTGTTCTTGCTTGCTATTGCCACACGTCATCATCTACTACTGTCATTTGTAATTTATATATTATTAAATCATTATTAACTAGTTTATGTCCCACATATTACATGAATAAAATCTATTTATATTCATTTATTTTATATATATATTTTATATATATATATATATATATATATATATATATATATATATATATATATATATATATATATATATATATATATGTATATATATTAAAATAATTAATTGTATTTATATTTTATTTTATTTAAAAATAATAATGTTTATTTATTTTTTGTGTTTAATTTTTTATTTATGTTTATATAGAAAAAATTAATTGCATGTGTGTTTTATTTTATTTTATATTAAAAATAATAATATTATTATTATATTTATCTTTTTTTGGTGAAATAGACATTAGAAAAAATTAATTGTATTTATATAAACAATAATAAAGTTGCATTTATTTATGTTTATAGATATATGAAACATCTAATTGTTTTTATCTTATATTTTATTTTATATTAAAAATAATAATGTTGTATTTATCTTTTTTGATGAAATGTGGTAACGCCACGTAGCAAATTGTATTCTCCTTTATTTTATATTTATATATATATATATATATATATATATATATATATATATATATATATATATATAGATAGATAGATAGATAGATAGATAGATAGATAGATATAGATTTACATCAAATATAATATAAATTATGACTAGTTAAATCTGAATCTAAATTAAATCTTATTTAAGATAAAACTCACATTTGAATTTATACGTAAGTTTATTATATTACTATAAGTATATACTCCGTACCATATTTGATACTGTTTTTAAAAAAATTTCTGCAAATTTAATAAAAAATATTTTTTATAATTTTATCCATAATATACATGAGTTTACACACTAGTAACTCAAGATTTGTATATATTTTAATTTTAAATTTATATAAATTAAATGTAAATAGCTTTTATTAAAAATAATTACGCGTACGTGACTTAATAAACTAGTTAATTCTTAAAAATGAAATATGAATAATGTGTGTGTATAAAATAAAGGAGAACACCAAATGTCAAATGTCACCTTCATGTTTCACCGAAATAGATAATTATACAACATATTATTATTAAAAGAATAAAATATAAATACAATTTATTATTTTCAAAAGGATAACTACATTCTATTATATTTAATGTATAAATAATAATAGATAAATACAATTATTATTACACTCTATCTATTGCGTTTTAATATAAATCTTGATTTGTAACAAAAATAGATAAGTATAATTTTATATATAAACTAAAATCTCAATGTGTATCATTTAAGTACATTAAATTAAAAATAAAAGTTAAAAAAAAAATCATAAAAGCATCTATTATTTATGTCAAATTATAAAGTTAGAAAGATAATAGTTATGATGAATAATAATGATATTTCATATTATTATTATAAATAATTAAAAGTTATGTTTTCTTATATACATTTTATATAAATAAATTTTATTAAAAATAAATAAAATATTGCAAGGGATAAGATGAATGATAAGATCGATTTAATTGTTGTCGATCTTTTTACGAGAGATCCACAAAAATTGGATAACGTTGATTGGTCCATGTCATTCATACGTATTTCAAATATTCATGGATAAGAATGCATTTTTTCCATAAAAAAGGAACATCTTTATGTTATTCTATTTTATTGCATTTATATATAATATAATTGATATGAGGTTACCTTAAATAAACGCATCCTTTATTTTTTGGTAATTTTTTAACTTTAATATATATTTTTATATATGAGTAACCATTGTGTATAAATAATATTTTGTAATTAATACAATTTTTAATAGTTACTGTTATTCTAAAAGAACAGATACACATTTGTTTATTAACACATATTTATGATTAAAAGATAGAAATAAATGCATGTACATTTTGAAAACATTATGATATATGTGATTTATAGTATAAATATTGGACAATTCTATATGCACACACCCCTTTGGTTGCTAATCACACACCTCTCTTCTTTACATGAGAGAAGATTAACTTTTAATCATTGAGTCTCACGTCATTAACAAAAATCATGTGAGTAAGAGGGTGTATGATTAGTAAAAATTAAGAAAATGAGGGTGTACATGTAGCAATGTCCTAAATATTCGGAATAAAATATTTTATAAACCAACACATATAATATGGGCTTGTAAACTAGTTTTTATTAGGGTTTAATATGAAAAGAAAACCAACATGTTTTTCACGTTTTTGCAGTTTGGTCCATCTGTGTTGTTTTTTTTACCAATATAAGTCTTAAGTAATATATTTGTTTGTGATTTTTGAAATTTTTCTTTATTTTTCAAAAAAGTCTTCAAGTTTGTAGACTTTTCGGAGAAAAATATTGAAAACATGTTGGTTTTTTTTTTTGGAAAATGTCAGGGTTGAATATGAAAAAAAAAAACAAAACATTTCCGAAAACCGGATTAAAAACTATACTTGAGGATTTTTTTTATGAAAAAATAACACGAATGGAGTAAATCGCAACAAACATGAAAAAATGTTAGTTCTTTTTCATATTAAACCTTTTTTTATTATAAAAAAACATTTTAGACATTTTAATTGATGTTTAATTAATTATTTGTAACATATATTAATTAGTGACGGGATCCGTAACATCACACTTACATATCACCCTCATACCATCTAAATTCAAACTTGTCTCAGACGAGAGTCAAACATGTGACCTCACACTTACATATCACCCTTATATCAAGTGTGATAAATCTCAATTTTTAGTATTAATTAGTTGAATTTGATTATTTAAGTTGCAATTATTGCCATTGGAAATAGACATCCAACTATGTTCATTTCGAGTTTTATTTGAGTAATTTGTATATGTAATCATGTCAAGTAGTTAAAATTTGAGTTTGCTCTTATTTTCAAGAAGTTTTGTTTCTATAAGATCCAAGTTTTGGACCACATATATTGAATAACCATGTGACATGTAATCATTTGAAAGTGCAACATACAATATTACGTTTTCTAAAATTTAAGTTTCTTTAAATTTAAACTCTCCGAACTACAATTGTTAAAAAAATTGCAAGTATTAATTCCACGAGCTTAGTACATGATAGTGAGCTATCGTTTTGCAGAATCTTCATTTTAACGTTACGTTTATGCAAGATGTTATAATTTTGTTTTCATGTCACATCACATGATATATCACGACCATTTGAAATGTTCATTTTTCACTTTGTTCTAACAAAAATAGCATTTTACTACTTTTATAAAGAAATTTTAGAATTGTTTATTTATTAGCTAAAAGTGATTAAGAATTTCTTTAAAAGATAAGACTTGATAACTAAAAAGATCACTTTCAATATTATTTATTGTTTTAGTTTAACATCTAAGAATTGCCTTCTTGTTGATAAGGGATATATCTCATCAAAGGTAGTGATCATAAACTTGATATTATCAATTTCTTATTCAATTGAATTTGTATACATGGTCATGAGTAGTTCATTATAAATTTATAATCAAGAATCTACAAACTTTAATGCCCATTTAGTTTTTTTCTTTTTTAATATTTTATATTAATGATCACTAGTTTGTTCACATGATTATAGCTTATTTCAATATTAAAAAAACGCAATCAACTTTTCATATTTTCTCAATTAAGTCTCTAATTTTCAATTGTTTAAATCACTAAACTATTTTTGTCTTATTCAAAAGTATATATTTTTGACCGGCAACCAGAATAGTCGGGTTCTAATGTCTAAAGTTCACTAAACCAAAAAGAAAAAAATTAACTTGAGAATTTTTATGAAAAAAAAAACATAGAGGGACGAAAACGCAAAAAAACATGAAAACATGTTGGTTTTTCATAATAAACTCAACATGTTACTATAACTTGTTCATAATAATTTAGAAATTATGTATTTTCATAAGTCATATCATATTTAAGCATCTTTAATGAACCAACGTAAGTACATCAAAAAGATAAATAAAATGAAAAAAATAAAAATAAAAAGGATGGGCCCATAGACCTAGTAGAATAATAGTTATGAGTTATGAGTTATGAGTTATGAATGAACTTACTTCTCAATTAATTGAAGTTGTGGGCCCATTTGGTTAAATGATCCAGTTAGGCCTTTGGCATATTTAATGTGGCCCACTTTCATACTATCCAAGTTAGGCCCTTTTGCTTTGACCCCATCTCTAACAAGAAGCATCTTATAGTCAAAATCATACCCCCACTCAGCCACCCTACCCTTTTGTGGGTGTGTATAATTAGATATATGTGGTTTTTATTGTCCTTTCTTAAGTGGATTATCTATATATTTGAAAAAATAGTATGTGTCAGAGATATGGTTCAGGTTCAAAAGAATACATATGGAAATCATATACACCCAATGATACTACCAGTAAAAACATATTTTTATAAAAATTGTGATCATGTTTAAATTATCAAGTTTAAATTAACGTTACATACATGATATATAAATTCACATTTTCTATGTTCTGAAGGATCATGTAAATGATCATTCACTTACATACTTATTCATCTAAATTCACATAAATGTTAACGATCATTCATAGAATTTTGAAGGACATAAAAATTGTGAATGTGTATAATACTTACATGTTATGTGTGTAATGTTAATTTAAACATGATTATGAAAAGAACAAATTCAAAAAAGTTTTTTAAACGTGATACATTCAGATTCACTTGATTTTCACAAGTACACTTTTGAACTTAAATCATAGAGATATTATGTATGTATCGATCTAATTACTCATAAAACCCATAAAGGTATGTGATGAACATCATTCATTTTGGTTTCCAGACCCACATATCCCAGTCTCAGGGGCGTTTGGTTCCCTGAAATCCGGAGTAATCGAAGTGGAAAGAAATTTAAATTTGGTTGACGACGTATTAATTCATTGATAAAATCTAATTCCTTTATATCCACCTTAGTGTTAATTTCTTTTAGGTGGCGTTTGTTTCGTAGAACTGAATTCGAATTAAATGGTATTTAAATATAGCTTCTTTTGAAAATTTTTAGGGAAAATGACATCAAATAGCTCTGAACTTTCGACTTTGTACACATTTATGTAGTGAACTTTTTTTTGTGCATATTTGGTAGTCAAAGTTTCAAAATTGTTCCAATTTGGTAGTTAGCGTACATGTTAAACCGGTTGCTTCCGGTTTTGATGCATACGTGGACAATTTTTTAATGACGTGGCTACTCGTTTTTATATTATACCCGGTTTTATCTATGTAGCAACCCGTTTTTTAAAATCACCCGGTTTTATTACCCGGTTATAAACACGATTCTTACAAGTTGGATCGATCGTATGAAAAATGAACCGGGTTTAGAACCAGGTGATTTTAAAAAACGGGTTGTGACATAGATAAAACCGGGGATAATATAAAAACCGGTAGCCATGTCATTAAAAAAATTATCTACGTAGGCATCGAAACCGGAAGCAACCGGTTAACAGGTACGCCAACTACCAAATTGGAACAATTTTGAAACTTTGACTACCAAATGTGCACACACAAAAGTTCACTACATAAATGTGTACAAAGTCAAAAGTTCAAAGCTATTTGATGTCATTTTTTCATTTTTTTATAACAAAGTTGACGTGTTAAATTTTAGTTTTTTGCCTTCAAATTCTTTGTTTATAGAAAAATTTGACATTCGTACCAATTCATACGTGAATTACACTCCAACCCCTATATGAATTAGATTCCAACCAAAATTTTTAAATACTAAAAACTATCTTTGATCTCTTACTACCAAACATATTATAACAAAATTTTAAATTTTAATTCATTCGAATTTTATTTCACGAATCTAATTTAACTACTTATTTTTGTTGCAAATATAGTCTTGATTTTGTACATACAAGTCCTTAACGTTGACAAAACTTCCTACACGTTTTCGGGTCTATCATTTAGTTTTAAACTTATAATCATTAATCAATTTTGGTTCATATGTTTTTTTATTATAATTAATCATTTATTTTGTACATATATTTAAAATATATTTATTTAATTATACGATATTAGGTTGACGTAATGACGTGTAAATACAAATAACGCAGGCGTCACCATCAACTTCCAACCATGCATGCATACGTTTTTTCCACGTAATTTGGAGAAAATTGGTTTCAGAAAATGACAAAACCTTTTGAGTTGCCAATGTCTACAAGCAAAGAATATTAATTTATTATAATATAATGACAAAACATTTTTAATATATTAATTATTTAATTTAGTGATAATCAATTTAATTAGGTCTTAAGTGATAAGCACTTGCTTAAATCCTTTGGAAGTTTTGTATTTGAATGCATGTACTATATTATTATGGCGTTAATTTATGGTTAAACTAGAAAAAGTAAAGATCAAACCAAATTGAAACAAAAACTATAATGTTAAATTCGATTCTTTGGTTCGATTTAACTCAAATTGGTTCTGAATTTTGATTTTTCAATCTAAGCGATACCAAGTTAATTTATCTGAACTCAATTTAGATGTTATTACTGTAATTTATTATCATTGTTAAATCAATTTAGATATTATTACTTTAATTTATTATCATTGTTATTGTTGTTACTATAATATGATGTATAATAAAAGATTTTATTATATTATAGAATTAATATTGATTATATAATATTTTAATTTCATTATTATATAAATATAATTGATATAATCATCTAGTTAAACATATTGTCATAGACTAAAATTTAATTATTCAAATGGTTTAAATATACACGGGCAATAAATATCTTATTTATATCAAACATATATTCAAACAAATATATACAGAAAACATTTGTTGAGTACTTGCAATAGTTAAGCAAGATTGTCGGTAAAGAAATCATGATTGAAAAATGATTTTAAAGATATACATCAATGTATAACCAACAATCTATATATTATAAAAAAAAAATAACTATTCTACTATATGTCATCATCTGCTATTTTCATGTGGTATCATCTCCTACTATTATTTGTAACTAATATCTTGTATATCAATAATTAATTCATATCAAAAATTATTTAATGATATCTATCAAATCTAAATCTAAACTATATCTTATTTAATAAAAAACTCAAATTGAATTTGAAATTATATTTATATTTAAGTTTATTATAATATTTAATACTATCAATTTGATAAAATGTATTAAAATTTAACGTACAAGATTTATAAAATTAATTTTTTGAATTTATACCCATTATAACATGCCTACATGGTTTTATAGACCAGTTAATTAATATAATATTAAGGTTGTGTGCGTAGTTTCATTATAAAATATAGGGTTTAAGATGAAAAAAACTAACATGTTTTCATATTTTTTACGATTTAGTCACTCCGTGTTATTTTTTTTAAGAAAATCCTCAAGTTATTGTTTTCAATCCGGTTTTCGGAAAAGTTTTGTTTTTTTTCTTAATCAACCCTGGCTTTTTTCACAAAAAATCAACATGTTTTCACTATTTTCTCTGAAAAGTCCACAAACTTGAAAACTTTTTTAAAAAAGTAAAGAAAATTTTCAAAAATCACAAATAAATATATAACTTAAGGATTTTATTGGTAAAAAATAACACGGATGGACTAAATTGTAAAAACGTGAGTTTTAAAAATATATACAAATCTTCCTATTCATCTTTTAGAACCAACTACGGTAAAAATATGAATTTTAACAAATTGGCCAAAATTTTATACAGAATATTTGACGAATAAAATCAACATAAATACATCAAATAACAATCAAGAAAATCTATTGAGTTAAATTAAGATTTAATTAATAGTTTTGTTGATTAGAACAATTATAACTTGGATAAGGTTGCTTTGAATACGAGGATTGAAGATGTGATTGACGTTAAATCAATGAATTTTATTAATTACATATTTTTTTGGGCTAAAAACATTATCTCCTTTTATTTGTCTGTATTTAAAATATATATATTTTTATTTTAGATGTCTTTAAAATACATCATTAAATTGTCTAATGTGTTTTCGTTTTTTATATTTAACTAAAAGTAAAATTATTTTATAACTCTTACTTATTAAAATCTATATTCTATATATATTAATAAAACTCACGCACTACAACAAAAATGTCAAATGTACATACTATTTTTTCACGCTTTTAGTAAGTGCGTAAAAAGTTTTATTTTTATTCGCACTTATAAGGATGTAAAATTTAGTTACAATTATAAGTGTGGACAAATTTTAGACAACAATGGAGTTTTTTATACTCAAAATGTATTTAAAAAAGTCCGTACTTATAAATGTGGACAACTAATAATTTGTCCACGCTTAAAAGTATGAAAATCAATTTGTCACATCTAATTTGTTCGCATAAGAGGAAGCGTGGGAAAACTGAGCGCGACAAATTGATCTCTGCGCTTTTAAGTGTTAAAATATTAAAATTTGTCCACACTTATACATGTGAACTTTTCCTTCCTTATAAATTTAAATGTGATAATTAAGATGATTTATCATATATTTCATGCATATCAGTGTAACAATATTAAACACGTTTATAAGTGTAGAAAATTTACTAAATTTTTACGCACTTTTAAAAAACGTGTAAAAAATGTGTGAACAAAAAACATATTTGTTGTAGTGACGATACATATCGCTTCCTAATCGCGTTAAACTTTTATTTTCTCACATTTTTTCCATAGTTAAATTATTTCATTTTACTATTTTATCTTTTATTAATAAATAAAAAATTCTATTTAAAATACTTTTCTATTTAATTCATAAAATGCAATAAAAGAAACACTTTAATAATTATAAATAATTCAATATTATTTTGAAAACTATTTTTTAGTATATTAAACTGTTTAAAATTCAAAATGGTTATTAAAAATACTCACGTAATACATTGGTAAATAAGCTAGTTAATAATAAAATAAATAGAGTAAATAATCTATTCTAAAATTCTACTTTCTAGTTTTCTTTCTTCCTGTCGTCTATTGCTTCTAGTAGCAAGTCTAACTTGTCAACAATGAGGTTTCAAATATTCAAACATATATATTTATTTATTCTTTTGTGAAAAATCAAAAAAATACAGCTAGCTAGTTATATAATAACTTATTTATCTATAGGGATTTTTGCAAAAGAAATCTCAAGTTGGATATTTTTTACGATCAAAACCTACAATCATTTTTATTGCCATTAAAAACCTTCATCCGATTAGAATCTATCAAAATAATGATTTTCCTAAACAAAATGATTTGTAACAGGTTAAACCGGTTGTATTTTGCTCTGTACACCATCTTTTCTGGTAGTTTTATCAAGAACAAACGATATTCTGATGAAAAAATAAAAACATAAATCAACAATCTAAAAACTAACAGATTGAATCCAATACCTAAATCAACAATCTTGGAATGAACAAATCGAAGCTTCAAGTGCTTCAAGGGCCGATGAAGGCTTCATCAGAAGTGTATGTGTTATCGTTGGAGGTTTAATGCAACTAACTCTAAACGAGAAACCCAATCAGCCGCCTGAGGACTCGTCGGAGGCTTCAACAACCGCAAAAAAACTCATCAGAGATAAAGGTTATTGGTTGCAACAGTTAACATACCGGTTCCGTAAGATTTTAGTTGATTGGGTTTTTTTGGTGACAAGAAATAATAGTAAAATAGTTTGAAATTTTAATCACAAAATTGATCAAACTTGATATCTTTTATTGCGTAAAATCCCCTTATATACGATGTAAAGAAAAAATTGTTCTTAATCATATATTTATGTGATGTGATTTCTAATTTGCAAAGAAGTTGATACACAAAAAAAAATGTTTGACGAATAAAAGAATGGTTAAGTATTATTTTGGTCATTTAACTTTTAAATTTGTCTCATTTAGCCACTAATCTATTTTTTGTCCTGATTTAGCCATTAAACTTTAGGTTAGTGTCCTATTTTGGGGAAAATTAATAAAACTAATGGATACTTCGATACAAAATATGATAGTTTAGTGGCTAAATCGAGACAATTTTCAGTTGTTAAACCAGTAAAAAGAATGTTTGGTGGCTAAATATATATACAATTTATAGTCCAGTGGCTAAATCGGGATAAAAAATAGTTTAATGGCTAAATAAAAAATCTGAAAGTTGGATGGTCAAAATGACACTTAACACATGAAAGAAGTCATAAGTAATTAAGTACTATTTGTATTTTATGCGCAAAACAGAGTAAATAATGAGTCTAAAATGAGTGCTTCAAACTTAAACGTAAATATACCGACTAACACTTGTAAAAAGAAACAACCCCTCAAATACACACATGTAAATTTGTTGCCGCTATATAATATACTATTTTATAACTCATGTATTACGTGAATATTAATAACAAAACTGATTTATATAAAATATGTGTAAATAAAAATAAAAACACATAACTATTAATTATTTAAAAAAAGGGATAATTGTGCAAAGAATCACCAACTTGTCAGGTTTTTGTGATTAAAACCCCAAACCATTTTTAGTTGCATAGAAAACCCGAACTAACTAAAAATTAGTAAATCAAGGTTTTATCAAAGGATAACCGGTTGAAACCGGTTAATAATCCTACGTGGACCGGTAAATAACCTACGTGGAATAAATTTAAAACCGTTGAAACCGGTTGTCAAGTATTACACATCATTTAAACCCCCGTTGACAATTTTAAATAGTAATTTTTAAACGGGATTACATCATCAACGAGGGTTAAAATGATGTGTAATACTTGGCAACCAGTTTCAACAATTGAAAGTTATTCCACGTAGGTTATTTACCGGTCCACGTAGGATTAATAACGGGTTTCAACCGGTTATCCATTGATAAAACCTTGATATACTGATTTTTAGTTAGTTCGGGGTTTTCTAAACGGACTCGGCCCTAACTTTTGACTCGGGTCTCCGTTTGGGGCGAATCAGGTGTCCAGACGACCGTTGGCTCGAGCCCCACGCAGTGACAAACTGCGAAAGCCCAACCGTTCGGCCCAAATTCGACCCGGAATGAGAGTTATGAGCTTTTTTAAATTAATTTTATCGGTTATTTGGGTTTTTATTTTTGTTTCCTGGGTCGACCCGCTGGGTTATTTGACCCGTTTTAAGTTTCCTGTTTCTATTTAAGGTGTGTTGAACTTATGTATGAAGACAGATTATCAATTCAAGAAACTTTTATATTTTTCAAATTTTCGAGTTCAAAAATCGGTTGTTTGAAGCCCAATTATGTGGCATTCCACGGAATCAACATACTTTTGGTAGAGGTTAGTCTGGAATTCTTTTGAATCAACAGACGAGTCTATTTTTCCATTTGCTATGCTGCATCACATACAGACACATACTGGTTTATTTACACGTATAATATATGGATTTGTTTGAGTAATAATTTTTTTTTTAAATTACAAATTTTAGAATAATTGTAAAATTTAATAATAGACGACATAAGTGGGTTTCACTAAAATGTGTCTCTCACAATCATAATAATATATTAATCAAAATTGGGATTTGCTAAAGTGTGTTAGATATGTAAAATTAAAGATTACTAGTTTCTTCTTCTGCCAACATGCATTATTCAATATTGAGTTTTGCTAACACTATTCAATATTGGGTTTTAATTTAATTTACTTCAATTCAAATGCTAACTTTTAGACATTTTTAGAAAATATGATATTTATCTTGAGTTATAATTATTGGTTTCTTATAAATTTTTATTATAATTTCTTTATTAATTATAGTTCTCTGATTATTGTAATATCATAAATTCGTTTCTTTGGTTTAGTTAAAATTAAAAAAATCAAGCTTATGATATATTTCATTTAGTATAATATTTAATAGTTTTAATAATTGTGTAAGCTTCACTTTATTGTAATTTATTATTTCAAATACTAAGCACACATTAAAAGTTTTTTGAAAGTATTTGTTGTTTTATTATATGATTTTTTTATTGTTACATTTTGTTAAAACTTTTTGTTTGTTTTAATTTTAAAGTTAGATCATCACAAACACCAAGATAGATAATAAACATATATGATTCATTTCATGATGACATTCTTTAGTTAACAGAATGTGTGTTTTTCAACATTTTTCAAATCATGTATTTTAACTTTACAGTTATTCTAATCCTTAACTGAATGTTTTATCTTATATGTTTTAAAATTCTATTAGTAGTTTATCTATAAAAATTACATTGTTTATCAAACTGACTTGCTCAGTTGCAGTTGTCCTTTTAAACCTTAACCGTCAGTTGCAACTAACTCCTCAACTACGATTGATTCATTGTTCATCGGCAAAATCTATGATTTAGCTATTATTATTTTCTTTAATGGTGAAATTTATTTAGTCTTTAACAATATCCTTATACGTAGTTCTATATATATAAAGTACTATTTAAAACTATGCTTATACTAATAAAAACTTGTTTGAGCTTCAGAACATTTATATATATTTTTCCCTTTTAAAAAAAAATATTTTTGTAATTTTATTATATTTGATTAATTGAATATCTAATTTGATATTCTTAAATGTGTTGTCAAATTTTATATAAATAAATATCAATTTATTATATATTAAACTTCTATTTCCAGATAGTATCAACATTGAATTACCATAAGTAATAATACGAAAGAAAATTAGTATGAACGAATTTTAGTGTATATTCATTTAAGTTAATTTGGATTTTTTTTGTAACTTTTTTTAGAATATAAAACATAGTTTATTATAGTTTTTAGTTTGATCAAAATTATAATTCATTTTAGTTAATATTTTTTTACCTCTTATATTTCAACCTTGAAATTATAATATTACATTCCATTGAATCGCCCCGCACAATCTTCACAAATCTAGTTTTAAACATATAAGATTGTAGAATAAAAACTTTTATTATTTTAATGGGCTAAAGCCGTACAATAGCAGTATACTTTCTAATGTGTATCGATATAGTACGTGTTTTATATTGTTAATATGATACATTTACTTTTTTATGACTGATTATTTCGTCTAGCTTTGCGCAATTGTGGAAGAATCGTCAGTACGAACTTGTTCACCGTTGGATCTGTGTGAAATTTGAGGAGTAACTTTGCAACACATAGTTCTCTGATATGGACGGTGGAGATCGTCATTGGAGATTTCAATAGAGATTTGTAGGTGTTTGAAGTTGGTTGTGCTGTGTGATTTCTCCTACCAGGTTATCACAAGGACGAGAGAGTGTATTTGATACTTCAATTATGGAAATTTGAACATTAATAAAAAGAGAAATTCCACTCTTAACAGGTATAGCCAGTAACTGGTTACCAAAGGTATCATATTGGTATGAAAAAATGTAGTACACGTATCAAATTTGAACGATTCAGAAAGTACACGTGTATATGAATAATTAAAATAGTACACGTACCATATCGATACACAGGGGCGGATGTAACAAATGGTCGTGGGTGTCACTCGACACCTATAAATTTTTGAAATACTGAATTACGTATGTATCAAAAATCGAGTGACACCTAGGATTTTTTTTGAGTGACACCTACGAAAACTTTATAAAAGTTTTATATACAATTCTGATTTATATTTGTTGATTTCGTTATCCAAACTTATTAAAATATTACTGAGTTTAATCATAAAAACTTAAAATAAAACACAGAAGCCCAATAGAAATAAAAAAAATAAGAGACAAGATTCAATAACCAGTCCAAAAGATTAAAAAAAGCCCGAAAAAAACTAACTCAAACCTTGTTGAAGACAGTCAGACACCAGTCTAATTGGTTGAAAAACCCTTAATCGATATCATCGGTTATGGATGTGCTTAAATATGTTTTAAAAAAAATCCCTAACCAAGTGATTTTTTCGGGACTAACACATAAGTCGATTAAAAATCCAAACGTAAGCAATTAATTTTTAATGATTTATCAAATAGTGTTTAACTTTAGTAAATAAAGTCAAAAGTTTAGTAAACAAAAACTCAATTTTAGTAAAAAAAAAAATGTCTAAGATTTTTAATGATTTATCAAATATTGAGAATGTGAAAGGCGATCCAATATTTTCTAAATTGAATGGAGTCCACGAGCTTGCTAAATTAATGGTGAAACTAGGAAACATCTTTCGTGTCCTTTAGTTTATCAATTGTTGAAGCTATATTGGTTTTGTCGGTCGTATCTGCGACAGTGGAGAGATAGTATTGTACAATGTACTTTTGTAATTATAAAAATCTTGTTATTTGTTAGTTTTGTGTTGGCAACCCGTTTCGGTAACCCGATTCATCTTAAAAAATATTTTGAAAATCTAATTGATAAACTTACTTTAAAAAAGTGACACCAATAACAAAAAATCCTAGATCCGCCACTGTCGATACATTTTAAAAAGTACACACTACAAGAAAAGTGTCATTTAGTGACACATGTTTTTAGTGACACAAAAATAAGTCTCACTATATATTACTTTTAGTGACACTTATAAAAAGAGTAGGTAAAGAGCAATCTTTTACCCACACTTTTTCTTTTCTAGTGACACAAAAATTTTGTCACAAAATACTTGAGGCCTATACCCACATACTTTTTTAGTCACTAAATGTCTATACCTACTCCACTTTTACCCACTCTTTTTTTAATCAAAAAGTGTCACTATAGATATCAAAATCTTTTACCTACACAATAAAAAGAGTGGGTAAAAGTGGAGTGAGTATAAATATTTAGTGACTAAAAAAGTATGTGGGTATAAGCCTCAAGTATTTTGTGACAAAATTTTTGTGTCACTAAAAAAGAAAAAGTGTGGGTAAAAGATTATTCTTTACCTACTCTTTTTATAAGTGTCACTAAATGTAAGATATAGTGACATTTATTTTTGTGTCACTAAAAGCATGTGTCACTAAATGACACTTTTCTTGTAGTGACACAACTATTATCTTAAAATTTTCTATAATTAATAACTAATGGGAAAAACATTGTAAAATCATTACCTTTATTTATAGTTAATAACAACACGTAATTGAGATAAAATAAATCCTTAGTATCATTTATAATTAATATAAATCTTTAGAAATCAAAATTTTCATTCTACAAATGTCATAAATTGACCATTGAATATGATATCTATTAAATCTCTAAACCATACTAACTATAAATTAATTGAAATAAATTTTTAAATAAAAAATATGTAAATTAGAAGTTTCAAATGAATGCTAAGCCAATTGGTAGTCTAGTTAGCACCAAGTGGCTATCTATTAACTGTTTAGCAGTGTGTGTGTATATATATATATATATATATATATATATATATATATATGGTTCGTGTGAGTATCTAAAAAATGCAGAGTACCGTGAGTACCTGTGAACACACGGGTTTAAGATGTGAACATGCTCCGAAAAAAAGTTTTTTTTTTCTAAATTTTTTTCATATTCAGTTAGATACAAATAATATAAGCATATTTGTAAAAAAATTACACGCATTCACACTTCGTAGCCTCTTAAAAGTCATGTGAACGTGAAAAAATTCAAGTGAACATGCTTAGATGTGAACATAGGTTCACAACAGTGCAGTTCATGTGAACTTGCACGTTTCACATAGTTATAGTGTGTGTTTATGTGTGATTTTTTGCAAGTAGTCTTATATTATTAATTTAAACATGATTATGAAAAAAAATTTCAAAAAAAATAATTTTAAGCGAGGTACCTCCGGTACTCCGCAAAACTAGTGGTACTCATTTGAACCCAAATATATATATATATATATATATATATATATATATATATATATATATATATATATATATATATATATATATATATATATATATAATATGGTTCAAGAGAGTAATACACATTATGCAACGCACCAGAAGGTACCAGCTTTAAAAAACTTCAATTTTTTTTCAAAACATGTTTTAATAAAAATTATAAAGATGATATGTAAATTTCACATACATTCACATATCTTAACTTCTTAAGATTGATGTAAATGTACACTTACATAAATTTGCATGTATGTGAACTTACATTTATGTAATGCATGATTTTATACACATAGAATGTGTAAATGTGTGTAAAACTTATATATCATATTTGTAACATTAATTAAAACATGTTTATATATTTTTTTTAAAAAAAATTATTTTTAAGAGTGGTACCTTCTTATGCATTGTATAACAAGTGGTTTCACTTAGACTAATATATGTATGTATATATAACATTTATTATTTACGTCGTTTGATAATGTGACACAAGTTAAGAAAAACTTTACACAAACACTCCACCAAATTGCTCAGTCCCTCAAACACTTGTATTCAACAAATGTACAAGGAAATTACATAATCAAATTCTTCAGTTTTTGATGGATTTGAATAATAAGATTGTTATAACTTATAAAGTCTAGTTATATATCAACAATCATCATTTTATTTCAATAATCAAGTTTTTTGAGTTTCTTAATGACCAAATCGTAAACTTCAGTTGAAATAGGGATTAGATCTCTAAACTTGTTTTAATGGTTAAATCCGTAAAATTCGATTAAGTCTAAAAATGAATTATTAATAACTTTCATGATTAATAATGATCTAGTATCCATATTTAACTATGGTTAAATGTCATTTTGACCATCCAACTTTTAGATTGTTTTTGATTTAGTCATTGAACTATTTTTTGTCCCGATTTAGCCACTGAACTATTTTTTGTATATATATTTAGCCACTAAACTTTCTTTTTGCCGATTTAACCACTGAAAATTGTCTCGATTTAGCCACTAAACTATCATATTATGTACCGATTTAGCCATTAGTTTTATTTATTTTTCCCAAAATAGAACACTAAAATAAAGTTTAGTGGCTAAATCAGAACAAAAAATAGTTTAGGGGCTAAATGTGACAAATCTAAAAGTTAAATGGTCAAAATGATATTTAACCGTTTAAGTATTATACGAGTTAATTGTTCATTTTAATAAAGTGTAGTAATTTGATCAGTGAAATCAAAGTTCAAAGTACTTATTCGTTACTTATTCATAATTCATATCAACGGTCTTTGCAAAAATTATTTTTATGTTATATAACTAATGAATAACGTAAGTTGGTCATCAACTGTAGTATTGATGAAGGTTTATGATATTGTGTGAAAACAAATGTTTTGAACAAGTGTTCTCTCAAGACATGTAGTGACATGTGGGTTTGGTCGCTTGACGGTAATGGATATTTTTCAGTTATTTCGGTTAGGATGTTTATTGATCATCTTTTTTTTTTGGATTTTTTTCATCTCCGTGTAGATGAAATTTTTTAGTTTACATCAAGCTCAATATCTTAGCGTGGAGGGTTTTTCTTGACAGGCTTCCTACAAGAAATAATCTGAATGATAGAGGCATTGATTTGAATTCAATCTTATTTGCAATTCAGAGGTGGAGTATGTGAAGTATGAACCACTTGTTTTTGGCTAAACAGTTGCTAATTCTATATGGAGGAATGAGATCTTTTTATATCTCTTCTTTAGTCGTACAACAATTGGCTTACATGGTTTTCTCATTAAACAATAATAAGAAATTTTTGGAGCTGTCCATTTATTCTTTTTGGTGGTGTCTACTGAATTTCAACGTTAACGATATCTTTAGTAAGTTGAAACCCAAAGTCCGTCATCTTCTACAAATTTTGACTCACTATTATTTTTGGGTCTATCATAGAGGTTGAATTAAAAAGGTGAGTTGGTTAGGATGGCTACAAAGTCCTATATATTTATATATATAGTAAGAATAATAGAATTTTATCTTTATAATATAGTAAATCAACGACTACAGGGTGAGGGAGTATAACCATAATTATCTCTACAAACTGCATGTCATATTAGTTCCATATCAACTTTTATATCTCTTATTAGTTCATCTCAAATTAAATGAGATACATTATCTAAATCATCCGATAATCTTTCTCTTTATCTCTCTCCTCTCGTTGTATGGCTTATGGATACCAAAAATTGGGCTTTCAGTATGGCTCAAGCCTCACATGTCACATCGACTAAACTGATTCTCTTATTTCCAATCTTTCCGTCTTACAATTAATATTTTCTCTTTAATTCTTCTAATATATGTTAGACATATTAAAGTATTTAACAATAACATCAGAATTTTAATGAATTTATTAGAAAAACTAATTAATAATTAAAAAAAACTATAACTAATAATCAATATGTGATGATGATATATATCACATCGCACTCAACTTTCTTAATCTTAAAAACAATATGGCAAAAAAGATAGTTAGGTGATGCTTCAAAGAAAAGTGATGTTGGGAGTTTATATATCCAATCAATTAGTTATTGATGTTTGCATTAATTCAAACTTTGAATTATTATTTTCAATTATTATTACTCATATTACTTTTGACACAAATCAATAACACAAAAATTACTCGACTTGTTAAGTTGTTATTTTGATTTGGACTATATCCATATGTAGTGTGTGTGCTACGTTTTCTAACAAAATAATAGGTTGTCATTGTTTGACAAACTTAAAAATTACATGTTATAAAAATATATGGAAAAAATGTATTTTTCATGGTTTTAGATAACATTTAATTATATATGAAAGTAACATATATGATTAAAATGTAATGGGTTTGCGTTCTCCTTGTAAAGAGCTTCGCAATGATATAATAAACGTTCATAACCGAGCTAAGTTTGTATTCTTATATTTTATAATTGGTATCGAAAACTTTATTCCTACTACTCACGAGTAATTGGTAGCTTATTCGTATATATGATATATCCAATTTGTAGAGAGCTTCGCAATGATATAAAGAACGTTCATAACCGAGCTAAGCTTGTATTCTTATATTTTATAATTGGTATCGAAAACTTTATTCCTACTACTCACGAGTACTTGGTAGCTTATTCGTATATATGATATATCCAATTAAATTGGATATGATATATTTGCTTCAAGATCTATATTTTTATTATATTGGCTGAAACCAATTTAAGTTTAAGGATCATATTTAGGGTTGTTAGGCTAAATCATATATAGACTTAAGCCAACTTTAAGAGTTAATACTGTTAGCTGATTGTTGAAATGTTTAATGTTATAAATTTGTTTTGTAAAAGGAGGGTTTATCGAAAATAATATAGAAGAATAATCGGTAAATAAACACAATATCATAAATCACAAATTTTTTGACATAAGAATTTTTTGTTATCGGTGTCACTTTTTTAGAGTAAATTTAGTAGTTAGATTTTTAAAATATTTTCTAAGATGGATCGGGTAAAAAAAACGGGTTGTCAACACAAAATTAATAAATAACAAGATTTTTATAATTACAAAACTACATAGTACAATGTTATCTCTCAACTGTCGCAGTTGTGATCGACAAAACCAATATTAGCTTCAACAATTAAAATCATTCGGATACATCTTCGCCAACCTTAATAACTTTGATGCATCAAAGTCCCTAAAGATATCACACGGTTAGGGGTTTTCAGCTTATTTAAGCACCTCCCTAACCGATGAGAAGCGATGATATCAATTAGAGGTTTTTCAACCAAATGGACCGATGTCTTCAACAAGGTTTGGGCTAATTTTTTTCGGGTTTTTTATAATTTTTATTATTGAGTTTTGAATCTTGTCTCTTATACTTTTTATTTTTATTGGGCTTCTGTTTTTCTTTAAAGTTTTTATGATTAAACTTAGTAATATTTTAATAAGTTTGGGTAACGAAATCAACAAATATAAATTAGATTTGTGTATAATATTTTTATAAATTTTTCGTAGGTGTCACTAAAAAAATCCTAGGTATCATTCAAATTTTTGATACATACGTAACTCGGTATTTTAAAAATTTATTGGTGTCGAGTGACACCCATCATAACACATTACATCCGCCCCTGTAAGTAGCTACGTATTTCCTATGTAAGTATAATGTAGCGTGTTGAACCTTTAATGTTTGGATCGTGCGTAACTTGAGATACTATGAAAGCGTTGTAATGTATGAAAACCGAACTGAAATCATGCCAATTTAGAAAGCCCAAATTTAATAAAAATGAAAGTCTCAATGAAACATGTATCAAAAACATGATAAAAAATGGTCAAGCTCAAATTGAAAGGTCAAAGTAAAAAAGCAGATTTTTTGTAACTTGTTTTTGAAAACTCCAGTTTTTTTATATTCGAACCGGTTAAATACTTTAAATTTTATTGGATCCAAAACCGATTAACATCCGATCCGATTATTTAAAAAACTGGGTGTTTAGACAAGAAAAAAACTAAATATGATAAAATCCGATCTGAATCGATTACGATCCAGTTTTTGTGCCACACTGGCGTGGCGGGTGGCATAAGCTGAAAAGTAGATATTAAAGAGAAGGCCCATTTTTTATTCCTTAAGCTTTCAAGTATTTGTTTGCAGAAGTGGGCCCACAGGACCCCACAACATCATCCACAACAACCATTTGTTACGTTTGCTTATGTATGGGTAGTTTCTCGTTACCCATAATGGATCCAATAACTTTTCTGGGTTTGTTGGGAGTATTATAATTATTATTTATGACGTCAATTTATAAATAGGGTGTTTTATTTTTTTTTACTTATTAACTTGTATGTTGCTTGTGTAGCACTAGATCTTATATGCAAATTATATTTATGGGCATCGCGTATCTTCTGTTGGAGGTAATTTGTGACACAATCGTCCCATCTTTAACGGGATCAAGACTGTCGATATCCACTTTCCTGTATCTCATTTCAATAGGATTAGGTTGTGTTGTTGTTGCTGTAACGTTATCTTTCAAATCATTTTTAGAGTTTAGAAAACCATTTGTTAAAAGTAAGATACAGGAGCTTTAAGCTCTTAAAAGTCCTCTCAAAATTATGAGGGATCCAATTTCTTAAGCCCTCTTAAAATTAAAAAAGGATATCCAATTTTTTAAATTCTATTAATCATGTTTTTATTAAAACTTTAATTATAAAATTAAATTTATTTATATATAAATTAAATTAATTAATTGAAAATTAATAACAAAATCAGTTCAAACAAAAAAAGTCAATTCTTATGGTTTAGCAACAAAATGTGGTAGGTTTTCGGTTTTTTGGTTTTAGATTTTGTAATCATCTGTGTGTGTGTGTGCGCGCGCGCGCGCGCACTAGATTGCTGAATTTTTAATATAAAGATAATATGGTTTATACAATCTAACCATGATTTTCAGAATCACAATTTAGATCGTAGGATCGGCCGGTCCTACGATCCCGAAACTTGATTTCGATCAGGATCACATATATGACTGATATTTCGTAGGATCGTAATGTAGATCGTAAGATCGTGATCGAGATCAGATCATCGGTTCTAATTATTAAACCATTATTAATTATAAATACCCTACTTATGCAATTGTTAAAAAAAAGGATGAATATAGGTGGTAACTTTATCTCCTTGATAATTTTGCATGTGTTAATTATAAAATATATGTAAGGTCATATTTTAAGGGTTTTATGATTGTTAATTGCAAGTGAAGGGTTGTTAATTGCCATTTTCATGTTCTTTGTAAGTCTTAGTATAAATAGGTAAGATGAGAGATCCATTTGTAATCTTTGACAATTTAGCATCAGGAGAGTGGGTGGTATACTAGGGGTGTTATCGGGACCAAACCCGGACCGTTCAGGACCGAACCCGAATTTGGCTAAAATCTAAACCCGAGGACCAGATCACTACTTTACAATCGGTGCTATTCGAGACTGGTACCGGTTCGGTTCGGGTATTTGGTGTATAAAAACTCAAAAACTTACTCTATTTAGAAGGTTAGGGGTGTTATCGGACCGGACCGGACCAGGGCCGGTCCTGGGCTTGGTGCACATGGGCCATCGCCCAGGGCCCAATTCACTATAAGGGGCCCAAAAAAATTTATATGTTAATATAGCTCAGCTGTCCAATATTAGATTATATGTTTTTTGCGTGATAAAAGTCATAAACAAAGTGTTGGGTTCAGCTGGTAGTCATGATCTTCATCTACAAATATCTTCTATATGTTTTTTATCAATGTACCATCCATCAAATTCAATATTTATACTTTTATTTTCAATGAGTTTGATTTTTTTTATTTTTGTTTAACACGTAGTTTATTTTATTTATTATACGACTATTAAAAATACAAATGCGATATGTATTTATTTCTTGGGATGTTATTTATTTTTGACACGTACGTTTACTATTTGTATTATGAATAATTTAAAATTTAAACTCTTTTTTTATCAATTTACTAATAAAAATATAATTTAATATTGTATGCAATTTTTGTCCAATTTATATACGATGTTACTATTGAATTTTTTGCGGTTTTTTGGATTGGAGAAAAATTCAGGGAAACACCGTAAAATCATTATGCAATGACAGATTGAAAAGTTTTTAAAGACATGACATTGACAATGGTGCAACAAAATCAATATTATTTAATTGTAACTTTTTATTCTAATTTTGCTTATATATAGAGGACCCTTTTTAAATGTATGCCCCGGCCCTTAAAAATGATAGGACCGGCACTGGACCGGACCGAACCCTAATTTGACTAAGATCTAAACCCGAGAACCGGACCATTACTTTAGGCCAAAGGGAGTACCGGAGCCGCGGTGTAGCGGCTTTGCCACATCACCCCCCCCCCCTGGCGGCTACACCACCCCGCTTAGGCGGCCCCGCGAAATCCGAACCCCGCCCGACTTCCCCTCCCCGCTCCACCCCGCCTCTTCTTCTTTGTCTTTTTCCTCCCAACGGTTAAATGACCATTTCAATATAAAAAAAAAATTTAAATAAAATTTTTTCTTACCTATCTTCCCAATACATTTAACTCACATCTTTCAATCTATACACATTCAAAATTCTCTCTTTCATTTAACCTAAAGTTTTTCCAATCCTTCACAATTTTATTTTTATTGTGATGGAACCGTATACTACGTCTTCGTCGTCAAACTCATCAACCGAAGAGTCGTCGGAAGACGAATCTCAACATTATCAACAAGTCTTTGAAGCATTTATAAATGCCAGCTCTCTGCAAATTAATCAACCTAGACGAAGAATTCCAATTCAGAGAGACCGAGCAGCTGCAAATGAACGTCTAATGCGCAATTATTTTACTCAAAATCCTGTCTATGGAGATGATATGTTCAGAAGGAGGTTCCGGATGCGCAAAGAACTATTCCTACGAATAGTTTACGATATGGAGCAACATTTTGAATATTTTACCTTGCGATGGGATGCTCGAGGTAGAAGGGGGATTTACTGCGTTACAAAAATGCACATCTGAAAGAACTTCGCGTGAAACCTTGCAAGAATTCTGTAAGGGAATTATTCAGCTATACAGACGCAAATATTTGCGTAGACCGACTGAATCTGATGTTCATCATTTGTACGTGTTCCATGAAGCAAAACATGGATTTCGTGGAATGCTTGGCAGCATTGACTGTACACATTGGGCATGGAGAAATTGCCCTACAGAATAGCGAGGACAATATATGCGAGGCGATCACCAATATCCGACAATTATGTTGGAAGCCGTTGCGTCACAAGATTTATGGATTTGACATGCATTTTTTGGCGTCGCGGGTTCCAACAACGACATCAATGTGGTTAATCAATCACCAATATTCAACGACGTTTTAAACGGGATCGCACCGGTTGTTCATTTTGTTATTAACGGAACAGAATAAAAACATGGGTACTATCTAACCGACGGGATATATCCCGAGTGGGCGACTTTTGTGAAAGTTTTTTCGTGTCCAACCGATGACAAACGAAAAAGATTCAAGGCAGCACAAGAGTCGGCAAGAAAAGACATCGAACGAGCTTTTGGTGTACTCAAATCTCGTTTTGTTATATTAAACAACCCCGCACGACCATGGCACCCAAATAAAATTAGACACATCATGTATGCTTGTGTCATATTACACAATATGATCTTAGAAGACGAAGGGTTCGCGATATGTTCATTTCAATAAACCGAGCTTCCATCCAATCAACATTCCGCTTCCAATGCAGTATATCAAAATACGTTATTGGAAATTCGTAATCGGGAAACACACAATAACCTTCGCTCAGATCTTGTGGAACATATTGCACTTGCCCAAATACCAAATTTAGACGACTAGTTTGTATTTTTTTAAGTTCATTCGTAATTTTAGTTTTTATTTATTGTTATGTATTTTTTTTATTTTAATTCGGTAATTTTTAATTTTTAGTTTATGTAATAGTTTTTAAATATTTATGAAATTAATTATTTTAGTTCTAGTATTTGTTTTGTTAGTTAAAATTAATTTAATGTTAAAAAAATTAAGAAAGATGGAAAGATTAAGAAAGGTGGGTATTTCCAAGTTAGAAAGGTGGAGAGAGAAAAGCTGATGTGGCGCTGACGTGTACAGAAAGATGAATTTCGGGAAGATAGGTACTCCCTTCCCTCTTACAATCGGTGCTATTCGGGACCGGTTGCGGTTCGGTACCGGTATTTGGTCCACATAGAACACCCCTATGGTATACAGAGAGTTTGTATAATTGTAATTTGTATGTTCATATCTTTCTACCGAAGAAACCTTCATTTGCCATTGATGTGTTGCTTAAATATGTTCTAATTCATCCTTTATATTGCCCCGGAAGAACATCGAAGCGGTAATTATGGACCGTTGGATCAATTAACCGCTAAATCATGATCTTCTTAACTCGAGTATTTGTTTTAATGGAGAATTTCATGTATATCCTTGTAAACCTCCAATATTACAGATATATCCTTACAAAATTATTTATTATGTATATATCCTTACAAATCTCTGAAACTCACTAATATATTCAAATATCTAATTTATAATTATTAAATCATTTAAAGAATATCAAAAAACTATTTTTGTAATTAATTTAATTAAAATTCCCTAAATACCATTCACATTGAATAGGAAACAAAATCAAAAATGCTTTTGCAGAGGAATTGCAAAAATTATTTATGTTTATCAATTATGTTTATCTAATTTCCTTTATAGCTTTGTCAGATCCTGTGGCAGCCATTTAGAATGCACTATGCAAATTACAAGAAGGGAAGGTGAGTAGGAGGAAGCACAGACAGACAAATGACAATGGTGATAGAGTTTTTTACTGCGGTTTGTTATCGCCCTCTGTATCATATTGTGCAGTGAGATAGTATAGGATGGGTTGTTACAATAACATGTCTGTCTTTTTTTGGGGGTTAATTTAGGTTTTGTAATGTTTGGAGTAGCTTTATATTTTGTTGTATATATTAATTAAATACACAAAATAATTATGAGAATGTTTTAGGAAGGAGATTGCAACAACTTATCTTTTTTTTTTTATCTTTTTTTTTTTTGTGGTTGGATGTTGTACTCTAAAGCATTTTTGTCTGCACAAGCATTTTTTATTTTGTTTCCTATTCAAAGTGGAGGGTATTTAGGGTACAGACAAAAATGCTTTAGGGTACAACATCCAACCACAAAAAAAGAAAAAGAAAAAAGAAATAACAAGATCATTTGTTGCAATCTCCTTCCTAAAACATTCTCATAATTATTTTGTGTATTTAATAAATACAACAAAATATAAAGCTACTCCAAACATTACAAAACCTAAATTAACTCCCAAAAAAAGACAGACATGTTGTTGTTACAACTCACCTATACTATCTCGCTGCACAATATGATATAGATGCGATAACAGACCGCAGTAAAAAACTCTACCACCATTGTCCTCTGTCTGTCGGTGCTTCCTCCTACTCACCTTCCCTTCTTGTAATTTGCATAGTGCATTCTAATGGCTGCCACAGGGTCCGACAAAGCTATAAAAGAAATTAGATAAACATAATTGGTAAACATAAAGCAAAAGCATTTTTGATTTTATTTCCTATTCAAAGTGAATGGTATTTAAGAAATTTTAATTAAATTAATTACAAAAATAGTTTTTTGATATTCTTAAAATGATTTAATAATTATAAATTAAATATTTGGATATATTAATGAGTTTCAGAGGTTTGTAAGGATATATACGTAATAATAAATTTTGTAAGGATATATATGAAATACTAGGTTAATACTCATGTTTTACATGGATTGATATAAAAACTTTGTCATAAATTAAATATTTTTAAAGAGGTGGGATTCCTTAAGAACCTTAATCTTTAAAAAAAAAAAATTAAGATACAACAAAACCAAAAAAAAAAAAAGATGACATACAGTCAAAATCATTGAGTCAGTGACTTTTTTTAAATCTATATATTAAATTATTTATTATTTGAGACATTTAAACATGAAGTTTATTATTTTATTATGTTTTAAAATTTTTAATTTTAACTTGTTAATTTTGAAATCTTTTAATGAGTATCAATTGTAGTTTCAATAGTTTAGGAAACAAAAATAATAAAGTTTAAATTAAATCAATTATGCATGTTATTTAAATTAGTGTTAATTTTTATTTTTGGAAAAAGAGCGGGAAAATGAAAAAGTAATGTATTAGAATGATGACATGTGACAATAATTGTTCTCATTTATTATAATATATAGATATAGATTGGAGATTTACAAGGATATACATGAAATTCTCCGTTGTTTTAATGTGTGACGTACAATAACTTGATGCATGATTTCATAAATAACCACCATTTTTTTCCTTGATAAGACTTCAGGTGAATTGAAAATGAAGAACAATATCCTCCAACAGAAGTTGAACCACTGATCTCTCACTTATATATCATCCCGTACCAAATGGGTTAAACCCTCCGGTTGTTTTTTTGATAAGTTGATTAATCATAAAACCCATTGTTAGTTAGAGAAAATGTTAATGAGGGAAGTTAGAAAAATATTAAGAAATGAGTAGTGGATGATAGACTCATAATTCATAATTCGTTGGTTGTTTCTTTGATAAAAGTCAAGTAAAAAAGACGCCAATTGCTTCTGCTATGCCCCTGCATTTATGGCAACAAAAGCACACACCTAACCGCTGAAAACACCCAAACAATACATGTTTCTCAATCTTAAATCAAAACATACGAATAAGCTTGCAAACTTCAAAGCTCACGTTCACACGTGTGTCATATGAACTTATAGTAAAACTTGTTACGAAAATAGTTACAATAAAATTATAGAAACAAAACGTTTTTTAATTAAAGAATGATAATCTTGTAGTCCAATCCGACCATCTTTATTAAGGAATATGCTGAAACGAGACATGTAAATGTGTCTACGTATGCTTGTAAATGACATGCAACAGATTAATATGTGTGTACGTGTGTAGAAGTATGATCGTGTAAGAAATTATGTCTTGTGAGAAATGAACTTTGAACATAATTTTAGGATGTATATATATTTAACTAGTTTATTAACCCGTGACACGGAAATGTTAATAATTAAAATTGAAAAAAAAACTATAAACTTAAAATTGAAAAAAAAAAAACTAATACGTTCATTGATAACTTATAAATTTATTATTATTATTAAAATATTTTTTAAATATTGTTTGTTCAGATTTTAATGGATATAGATTTAGATTTATTAATAGTAAAAATAGTAATGTACAATTGGCAAATCCTCGTTAAGCCAATTGGCATTCTATTGAAATGACACGTGTCATTTAGTTACTCATTTAATAGAATAGATAGATTATATTTATGTGGCAAGATTAGTTCATTTATTCTCTTACATGATCCTAATCCTGTATTTATAGAGATATAATATCAAACAAGAATTCAAATATTTGTAAGAAATGTGAGAATTGTTGAATCAAAACAACATATATGTTGAATCGACACATTATTTCGTGATTCAATAAAAAAGAAGGTTAAAACAAAGGCAATTGATCATTTTGTCTTTGATTTAACACCTGCTTATGAATCACGAAATAACGCATTGATTCAACATACATGTTATTTGTTACAACATTTCACATAATCCTTACCAATATTACCTTTTCCTATGATCCATATCCCTTCTTTCTCTCTCTCTCTCTCTCTCTCTCTCTCTCTCTCTCTATATATATATATATATATATATATATATATATATATATATATATATATATATATATTATATTATATGTGCATGTGTGTGTGTATATGCATATGGCAACCCCTGGACATACGTAGACCTGACAATTAGTGTATACGTGTCGTTTTCACATGTCAGACATGAATTTGACACGACACGAATACACGAAGGACAATAAGTTTTATCTCACTTTTTAAGATGTATTCGGGTCGTGCATTCGTGTTGTGTCGTGTCTCTCACGAACTTGTGTATCCGTGTCTCCAATTGTCAGGTCTAGACGCATGTGGCTGCAATACACTATCATTACTATTTATAACTCTATATATGGAGGTCCAGTAACAACTAAATCTGTGTTGTGTTAACGGTTAAACAATTTGAAAATGCAATCTCATATATTAATATTATTTAAAATGCAATCTCAAACACCCGATTATTAATATTAATTAGTCAAGAAAACATACGCATTAGATGGTAAATCCTTACGATGATAAGAATTAATTTTCATGTTGCCATGTGGGTGTTCCCTATCCTCAAAGATTTTTTAAGATAGGGTGACAACATGAAGATATATGATCATGATCTTCGAGGGATTATGTGCAATCCACCAATCGTGTCGTGGAGGAAATAAGCTAAGTTTAGACAACAACTATACATTATTTTTCTTGTAAAGAATATATTTTTATTTGATTTTACCTGATTATTTTTTTGATTATATATGTATAAAATCCAATAATTATATGCCCAAACACAGTTCAGTTTTTGCTCTAATCGATCATTAATAGATTGATGTGATTAAAAAACAAATCTAAAAATATGTCTACATGTGATAATATCAAAAAAGAATATAAGATGAGAGAAAAAAGGGAATGCATATGTGATGTAATTTACAATGAAGTTTATGTTTTGGGTAGGTTGTTCATGTACATAGCAATAACTAGGATGAGTTCGGTTTCGAAAACGATCCGAAACCAAAAAAACTGAAATTGAAAATGACCAAAATTTAATAATAAAATGACAGTTATAACTTATAACTACTTTTACCAAACATTATTTTGCAAAAACTACGTCCAACTCAAGACTATAATTAGTTTTGCCAAATATACACATGGTAACATAGTGTGTGTTTTGCATTTTAAAATGATCTATGTATGCTAGAATATGTGGAAACCCTTGAATGGGTGTGTTGTATTCATCTCATATAAATAGATTACATAATTACAATGGAGACCCCTACACTATACATTATTTAACACACCCCCCTCAGTCGCAGCTGGAGGAGGACTAATGCTAAGACTGGACTTAAATTGTAAAAACAGCTGTGTAGGAAGGCCTTTAGTAAATATATCTGCTAACTGATGAGATGAGGGCACATGCGACACACGCACTTGCCCCAAAGCAACACGTTCTCTTACAAAGTGTAAGTCAAGTTCCACATGTTTGGTTCTTTGATGCTGTACTGGGTTATTAGCTAAATACATGGCACTTACATTATCACAAAAAACAACTGTGGCACGTGAAAGAGGTAGATGTAACTCAATCAAAAGATTACGAAGCCAGGCAGATTCGGCAACAACGTTAGCAATACCACGATATTCAGCTTCGGCACTTGAACGGGACACAACATGTTGGCGTTTAGAGGACCAAGACACAAGATTGTCACCTAGGAAGATGCAGAACCCAGAGGTGGACCGGCGTGTTTCAGGACAACCGGCCCAATCAGCGTCAGTGTAACAGACCAAACGATTAACAGTGGATGGGCGGAGAAAAAGACCATGAGTAAGGGTACCCTTCACATAACGAAGAATGCGTTTGAGGGCATTCAGATGTGGTTGGCGAGGATCGTGCATATACAGACAAACTTGCTGTACAGCATAAGCGATTTCCGGACGAGTGATCGTGAGGTACTGTAAAGCACCCGCAAGACTTCGATAGAGAGTCGGATCATCGACAGGTTTGCCAGAGGAGGGTAGTTTTGACTTTGTCTCAGCCGGTGAAGAGCAAGGATGACAAGTGTCCATGCCAGCACGAGAAATGATTTCTTGGGCAAAAACTGTCTGAGACAGGAAAAGGCCCGAAGAGGAGCGTATAGCGGAGACCCCTAGAAAGAAGGAGAGAGCGCCAAGGTCAGTCATTTTGAACTCAGACGAAAGACGAGAGATGACATGATTGACCAGAGATTGGGAGGAAGCTGTCAGAATGATATCGTCTACATACAATAGAAGGTAGATTGTATGACGACCATGATGATAAACAAAAAGAGAACTATCAGATTTACTTGATTGGAAGCCGAGAGAAGTAATGAAGACAGCGAATCGATGAAACCAGGCGCGGGGAGCCTGTTTGAGACCATACAGGGCTTTTCGAAGGCGACAGACATGCTGTGGGAAGGAGGAATGAACATAACCAGGAGGTTGTTTCATATAGACTTCCTCCGATAATTCACCGTTGAGAAAGGCATTTTTAACATCAAGCTGATGAATCGGCCAGTTTAGGGAGATGGCAATGCTTAGGACCATCCTGACAGTGACTGGTTTGACGACAGGGCTGAAAGTTTCGTCGTAGTCAAATCCAGGCATTTGAGAAAAACCTTGAGCCACAAGACGGCCCTTGTAACGCTCAAGGCGACCCTGACTATCGAGCTTATGGCGATATAACCAACGGCAGCCAACAATGTTGACTTTTGGTGGAGGGGGGACAAGATCCCACGTGTGATTGGAGAGAAGGGCAGACATTTCAGCGTCCATGGCTGCCTTCCAATTTGGATCACGAATAGCCTGAGCAGAAGACTTGGGAATTGGGGAGAGAGAGTCAACTGCTGAAAGATTGAAGATGTGACGAGGTTTGAGACTGCCGGTGCGGGAGCGAGTCGTCATGGGATGGTTGGAGGTGGGGCCCTGATGAGGAGGGGAAGTGGTGGCTACAGGAGCAGGAGGCACAGATGTAGTGTGCGGAGAGGGAGGAGCATCAGACGATTGTGGTTGGTGATCGACTGTAGGAGCATCATCATTTGTGATAGGCATATCACTCGAGGGAGGCGAGGGAGAAGGAGGAGAGGGGGGAGTGTTGGATGAGGAGGCAATGTGTTCATTGGACAGCAAAGGGGGGGTGGTGACATCATCAGAGAACACTTCATACTCAGAGGGGGATGGAGGTGGATGAAACGAGGCATATGGAAAATGATCTTCATCAAAGATGACATGACGAGAGATAATAATGCGATGAGTGATGAGATCATAACATCGATGGCCTCGATGACAAGGAGAAGGGCCGAGGTAGACACAAGCAGTGGAGCGAGGTGAGAGTTTGTTTGGGGCCGTAGATGAGAGGTTTGGATAACAGAGGCACCCAAAAACACGTAGGTGTGTGAAATCCGGGAAAGTATCGTACAGGATCTCACATGGGGTTTTAGAAGCCAGAGTGGTAGTGGGGAGAATGTTCAGAAGATGAACAGACATGGTGAGTGCTTCAACCCAGAATTTAGGTGGAAGGGAAGCTTGAAACAGTAGCGTGCGTACCACATTGTTAATGGTGCGAATGGCTCGTTCAGCTTTGCCATTTTGTTGGGAAGTGTAGGGACACGAAAAACGAACTTTAATGCCATGTTTTTGAAAAAAATCAAGTAATTTGGTGTTATTAAATTCACGGCCGTTATCACATTGAAAGGATTGTATATCGGTTTTAAACTGATTTAACACATATGCATGGAAATTAGTAAAAACTTGAAACACATCCGATTTGGCACGCAAAGGAAACACCCATAAGAAATGAGAATAATCATCTAAAAACAGTATATAATATTTAAAACCACTCAAACTTGATACAGGTGATGTCCACAAGTCTGAATGAACTAGTTCAAAAATCCGTGAAGTCTTTGTTAAAGACTTTGAAAACGACAAACGGCAGTGTTTACCTAGTTGACAAGCGTGACACGTAGGTAACAGTGCATTGGAACAAGAAATAAAGTTACGAGAACGTAGAAAATTAAAGGTAGTGGTGCCCGGATGACCAAGACGACGATGCCACACATGAGGAGACAAGGTAACCAAAGCGGTGGCAGACGGCTTGGAAGGCAGAGAAGGCTGAAGAACGGGGTAGAGATCACCAGTACTGTCAGAGCGATGAAGGAGACGCCCTGTATTAAGATCCTTTATGGAGAAACCAAAAGGATCAAAGTCAACAGAAACCCAGTTATCAATAGTGAACTTACGCACAGAAATGAGATTCTTAACCATTTGATCAGAAACAAGTACATTTTTCAGTGCCAAGTGATTTTGTGATAATGGAAGAAATGTATCACCAATGCAAGAAACCGGTAGTAAAGCACCATTACCAACCATGATTACTTTTGACTTACCACAAGGTTTAAGAGAAAGTAAGTTACCTTGGTTGAATGACATGTGTGAGCTTGCACCAGTGTCCATGTAGTTGTTGTTATCCTGATGCTGTTGAGGCGTCTGAACGGACATTGAACTGAAGAGAGCTGCTAGATCGGTGAACTGAGGTGGAGCTGCGTGTGCAGGAGACACTGAAGGCGGTGCTGCGTAAAGTGCAGATGGAGTGTGAGACCCGGCATGATTTGGTGTGGAAGACACCTGCTGGCGATGGTGACTGCCATGGTGAGAGGCCTGAGCTTGCTGATGTAGAGCATTCTGAAGAAGCTGGAGAAGTTGAGTATTAAACACTGGCGGAGCACTGGAATGACCCGCATTACCGGAGTTACCTGAAAAAGAAGCAGTGCTGTTAAAAGAACCCCCCCCTCCCGTATTACCCTTAGACGCAACACGTCCTGTGTTTCTGTTTCCCCGATTATTTTTATTTTTGCCTTTTCCATTATTATTAGTGCCAGACGAGGAATATAGGGCAGTACTGAGTGAAGGGTGAGGTTCGAGGGTAGGCTCAGGCTGGTCTTCTCGGGATTCATGTAACAATAGCATGTTTTTGGCTTCAAGAAAAGAGGGAAAGGGTTTGGTGTGGGTGATGACATCAATTAAACTTTGATAGGATGAAGGTAAGTGCTGTAGAATTTGCAAAACAAGATCCTGATCAGTGATTTTGGTGTCAACATCCGCTAGGGAATCAGAGATGTCTTTAAGGGTGTGACAGTAATCTGTAATGGAAAGGTCGCCCTTTTTGGTATTACGAAAAAGAGTTTGAAGTTGAAGGCTACGAGATAATTTATTATTTAGAAAATGAGCATCGAGAGCTTCCCAGAGGTCATGTGCAGTGCAATTATCTGTGGTGATAATATTAAGTAAATTTGGTTCACAGGTGGAATAAAACCAAGATTTAATGCGAGAATCTATGGCCTCCCAATCCTCATCATCAGGACTAGTGGGTTTTGATTTACCATTAATGTGACCCATGACTTTAGCACCTTTGCACACATCAGTAAAAATGCGACGCCATAATTTATAGCGTGAACCATCAGTGGTTAATTTGAAGCTAAATTGGGGATAGACATTTCCAATGGCAAAAACTAGTTGGGAGGCTGTGGGATTTTGTGTGGTTTGTGAGGGTTGCCCAGTCATAACTAATAATAATAGGTGAAACAAAAATAAAAATTAATTGGAAAAAAAAAAACAAAAAAAAGGCGTGCTCACATAGGGTTTAATATAGGAGGCAGCAATTTATTTGGGGACCACTTGAAGCAGCCGAGAATGAGAGAAACGGTGGCAGCAATTAAGTGACCGGCAAGGGAGAAGGAGTGACGCCGGCGACTTCAGGCAAGGGTTGCAGCGGCGGATGAGTGTTCGACCGAGAGGTTCAGCGGCGACTGCCTAGGGTGTAGTGCAGCGCAGTGATGTGTGCGACGGCAGGTGGGCGGTGGCAGCGCAGAAGGCGCTAGGGTTTGTGTGCGACAGCGGCGGCCGGTGAGTTTGTGATGGCGGCAGCAGTGATAGCAACAGCAGCGCAGGCAGCGCAGGAGGCGCTAGGGTTTGTGTGCGACAGCGGCGGCCGGTGAGTTTGTGATGGCGGCAGCGGTGATAGCAACAGCAGATCGGCCAGGAGAAGGAGTTGGACGGCGGCGGAAGCTTTACCGGCGGCAAGGTAGGCGGCCGGAGGTCAGTGGACCGAAAAAATAACCCTAATATTTGAGGGTTAGGGTTAGGCTTGATACCATGCTAGAATATGTGGAAACCCTTGAATGGGTGTGTTGTATTCATCTCATATAAATAGATTACATAATTACAATGGAGACCCCTACACTATACATTATTTAACAATGTACTTACGATGTTCAGTCATTTTTCAACATTTAGTTGTTTCTAATCTAGAAAAACAACGTTCATGAGTACTTTTCAAGTTTATATTGGTATGCTTTTTTATATATATATTTATATATTATATAGATAAATTATTTAAGACAGAATTGAAATGTGTGATTCAATTCTAGCTAATAGTTATTGAAGTATATGTTTAAGTTGACTTGGGTGTTATTTTCATTTTAAAAGGGATGATGTTTGCGGTCTGCGAACTTAGCTCTGGAAGTCTACAGTCACTAGAAGATACGGAAAGAGCTCCACATATGTTTACTTTTATCTTTAATTTAGAAGACACATGAAGAAGCTTCGCAAACGCTGGCAGACATAAAAAACAAACGCACTTTCGTAACAACCTCTTCTCACATCTTCGATTTCACAGGCATAAGTGTTTCACAGATCTTCAAAAGAAAAAAAAAACAAACATAATCTTTTTCTTTTACTTTGATTTAAGAAACATAACTTTAAACCAAAAAAACTTAATCTTTATAAAGTAATTTTTTCTAAGTCTTTATAAGAAGAAAAAGTTGCACACTTGCACATGCAATAATGGCTATGTATATAATGAAGGAGATACATACTTACCCTAATTATTTTGTTAATTAATTCTAGTTGAAAAGGTACATTCATCATTATTAAATTCATCAATGTACATGTGAACCAATAAACCAATACGAACACAACTACTTAAATGGAATTGATTATCTTTTATTTCAAAATTTATGCATTGGTATTACATATAAATAAATCAAATGGGAGAATCTTTTTTATTTTGCTTTTTTTTATAATTGAAATAATGCGATTACAATTTATTAAATCATTAGAAATATTAATTAATTCGTATATCGGATTTTGATCTTTTGCTTATTGCTTTTGTTTCTTGTAAATTGTAATATCCGTAGTTAGCTAGAAGCTAAAACATTTTTATTTCATTTTCGACATCACAATTCTTGTAATGTGATTAAAATGTAAAGTACAAAGTTATACAAGTTATGAGTTAAAAGTATCAACTAGTGGATCTTGCAAGTCCAAGCGTTAATTGTCACATATGCAAACTCATTACTAGTGAATTTTTGATAATTTCAGCAAATTCTTTCAATCCTAGTTATGTTCAAGTGTTAATTAAGGTTAGTATGGCTTTGGTAATGGTTTATGCTACATTGACAACTTAGACTGTGATTTACAAGAAATTATGGTACTTTAACTTTAAAAATTACACTGTCAGTCATTGTGGTTGAAGTTTTGTTACGAATTTCGTCATTTCTTTCATTTAAAATGATCATCTGACCCTTACTTGTTTCATAATTATTATTAGTATTATTTCTATTATTACAAAATAATAAACTAATTGAAATTTTTTTAAAAAAATAGTAGAATTATTTTTTTGTGAAACACATATAAACGAATAAAAGAATACTTATAAAAACATATATGTTATTTTTATAAGTAACTAAAAAATAACATTTCATTTTTTGAACTTTTTAAAATAAAAACTAAACGTTTTCTAAATCATAAATAAATTAAATCTATTAAGTACTCTTTTAAATTAAGTAATTTTTAATGAGATTAAAACATTTATGAAAACATTTAAATTGTTATTCTCATCATTTTGGTAATTAAAAGTTAAAAATAAAATAGTTTATTAACTGTATGTTCTCTTTTTGAAATTTTTAGAAAAATATTTTTATGAACAATAAAATATATTTAAACTTTTCAAATAGAATTTTTTAGAAAAATTGAAAAATATTGCATAAAATTTTCAGAAATGATAGAATATTTTAGTTAAAACCTTTTTTAAAAAGCAATCTTAAACTTTTCAAAATAATTAAAGTTTTAAAATATTTTAAGTTATTAAAAAAATTTCAAAACGTTTAAACTGTAAAAAATTATAAAAATGTTAAAAAAATTTAATACTTTTTGACAATGATTATATTTATTATTTGATTTAAAATCTAAACCCAAAATGTTACTTTTTACGTTTTAATTAATTATAATAATTCATTTGCCTTTAATAATATTTTATTATTCATATTATATTTTTATATTAAAATAATTTTACTATTTTTTTATTCTTTAGATTTTTTTTTATAATCAACTAATCATAGAAATTAAAATAAAACAACTTTAATAATAATTATGAAATTTGTAATTTACCCTATTTAATAATATATGTAGTTGTCTTCTTTTATAACTTTAATAATTTATGTATCACTAATATATATATATATATATATATATATATATATATATATATATATATATATATATATATATATATATATATATATATATATATATATATATATATATATATATATATATATATATATATATAGATTCAGGTTCAAAAAGGTACCTCTCGAAATCAAGTGCACCCGAAGGTACCAAGCTTAAAAAACTTTTTTTTAAATTTTTTTCTCATAATCATGTTTAATTTAACGTTATACGCATGATATATGAATTTCACATACATTCACACTTTCTGTGTCCTTAAAAATTATGTGAATGTTCAATGCATATTTATGTGAATGGTCATCCATGTGAATGGTCATTTCACACAATGTGAATGGTGTGAATGACCGACCATTCACATGATCTTTTTTTACCATTCACAAGATTTTAGATGTTGCTTCTTTTGGAAAAAAGCTTTATAATGTTGTCTTATATATGTCTATTCAAAAAAAATATATGTGAATGATCATTCACATTAGGGTACGCTGGAATCTTATAGGTACGCTGATGAACCTGATTATATATATATATATATATATATATATATATATATATATATATATATATATATATATATATATATATATATATATATATATATATATATATATATATATATATATATATATATGGAAGGGTTCTATTAAGAACCATAAATATTGTGAGAACTTAAGAACCTTTTATGGCCTTTGGATTAATAGAATCAATGGTTGATATATTTATTGACAATTTTGTAATTATATAAAACTTTGATAGTGGGGAATCTTGAAAAGTGTGAAAATGATATTTTTGGAAGAAAAAAAAATCTGTTTTTTCTCTTTCTCTCTCTTACTTTTTTTCATTTTCATTCTATTTTTCTTTCATGAGAATTGATTTTTATAGTAAAATAACGTTATTTATAAAAAAAATATATTTTTTTCTATATAAAAAATTATTTAATTTCTAAAAAATTAACGTATTCTATATTGAAATATTATGTGTCCATATAGAATTTCATATAATTCTATATTTTTTTTATGTAGATTAATATTATTATTCATAATCTATGTAGAATGTTATGAATCTTGTATTATATTCTATGTACATTATCATGTAATTTACGTACAATGTCGTGTAGAATGTCAAGTATCATATATTCTACGTAGATTACATGATAAGATATATAGATTATATGTAACATTGCTATTCATAATCTATATATAATGTTATGTTTGTTATATAATATTCTATGTAGACTATCAAGTAATCTACGTAGATTATCATACAATCTACGTAGAATATCGTGTAGCATGTCAATTATCATATATATTCAACGTAGATTACATGATAATCTATATCGATTATATGTGATTTTTTACAATTAGTCTTGTATTATATTCTATGTAGATTATCATGTAATCTAGGTAGAATGTCGTGTAGAATGTCAAGTATCATATATTTTATGTAGATTACATGATAATTTATATAGATTATATGATATTCTATATAGATTATCATGTAATCTATATAAATTATATACATAGATTATCATGTACACTACGTATATTCTATGTATATTATCATGTACTCTACGTATATTCTACGTATATTTTATGTAGATTATCATGTAATCGACGTAGATTATCATGTAATCTACGTAGAATGTCAAGTATCATATATTCTATGTAGATTACATGATAATCTACGTAGATTACATAAAAAATATAGAAATATATAACATTCTATATAAACACATAATATTTCTATATAGAATACGATAATTTTTTAGCAATTAAATAATTTTCTATGTAGACTAAAATATTTTTTTTATAAAAAGCGTTTTTTACTTTTAAAATCAATTCTCATGAAAGAAAAGAAAATGTATCTATATAGAATGTTATATAATTTTATATCTTTTTATGTAGATTAACATTACTATTCATAATATACGTTGAATGTTATGTTTCTTGTATTATATTCTATGTAAAAATGTTATGTTTTTGTATTATATTATATTTATAATGTTATGTTTCTTGTATTATATTCTATGTAGATTATCATGTAAGCTACGTAAATTATCATAGAATCTACATAGAATGTCGTGTAGAATGTCAAGTATCATATATTTTACGTAGATTACAAGATAATCTATATAGATTATGTGTGATTTTTTACAAGTGGTCTTATATTATATTCTATGTAGATCATCATGTAATCTACGTAGATAATTATGTAATCTACGTAGATCATCATGTAATGTACGTAGAATGTCGTGTAGAATGTCAATTATCATATATTCTACGTAGATTACATGATAATCTATATAGATTAGATGATTTTCTACATAGATTATAATGTAATCTACATATATTCTATGTATATTCTATGTAGATTATCATGTAATGTATGTAGATTATTATGTAATCTTACGTAGATTATCATGTAATCTACGTAGAATGTCATGTAGATTGTCAAGTATCATATATTCTGCGTAGATTACATAAAAAAATATAAAATTATATAACATTATATATAAACACATAATATATCTATAAAGATGTAACACCCCGACTCCCGAGCAGGTTCGTGTAATTATCTTATTGACCAATTATTTTATTGAGTATTGCGTTGATCCAATTGCGTCCCGTATAGTGGATTATACGTGTCGGGACGGAGATTACGTGGATTCGGGATATAATTTTAATGGATAAATTATAATTATGGATTCACGGGATTAAATGGGATTTGTTGATATAAATAGTGGATTTTTGATATTGGGGTCGGGTATCGGTGTCAAACACGTGTTATAACCGGATCCGTTTAGTTACGTATATGTGTGTGACACGCTTCCTTCTTCTTCCTTTTGTGCAAAATAGTGAAGTAAAGTGTGTGTGTGATTCCCCTGCTGCTGGAGCTCAGATTGGATCCTAAATCAAGTGATTAAAGTGTTGAAATCAGATTTGGCATCTCCTAGTTGTGTTCTTGAGTCCAAGGTAAGAAACCCCTAGATTTGAATCTGATTTTGTGTGTTAATCGTTGAGATATGTTGGGAATTGGTTTGGTTATGTCTTGGTAGTATTTTAGTGTCTTTTTGGTGAATTAAATCTCCTGGAATCGAATTGTGGGGATGGGTTTATCCCTGGACAGAGCTGAAACAGAAACAGGGGTTCTGTTCTGCATCGCGAGCGCGGTCGCGACGCGCCAAGCGCGGCCGCGATGTTCTTGCCGAGCGCGGGCCGCGATCGGGCCAGTGCGGCCGCGATCCGGCTCTAGTGGGCTTGGGTCGGTTTGGGCTTTGGGGGTCCGTTGGGCTGTTTTGTGGGATTCATTTGGGGTATGTTAACAGTTATGGGATATCTGGGATTAATCTGGGGAGAATTATTTTGTGTACAGGGATTGTCAGAGACTGTTACGGGCTGAGTCCGGATCAGACGGTTAGGGAGATTGTGCAAGATGATCCAGGTGAGTACACGAGTTCTTTTCAAATGGCCTACTTTTATCGAGTCACAATATGTGCATATATTATTGTTGTGATTGTGTTGGGCACTGCGAGTTGCCCCTCAGGTATGATCTTTCTTTCTCTATATGTGCTATATGCTTGAGATCCATTACTGTATAGTGCGATAAGTATCGTGGGAGCTGTGTAGCTCTGTTTGACCCTGTGTAGGGTTCCCATATATATATATATATATATATATATATATATATATATATATATATATATATATATATATATATATATATATATATATGGGGCCGTTATTCCTGTTAGCTTCCACGGGCGTGGTTTGGCTCCAGGGGGGAGGGATTCCCCAATTGAGATGAGTATCTCTTTCTATATTGGATCTTTAGAGTCTCTGATTAGAGACTTGTTGGCATGTGTTATGCCGCATAGTGTAGGGCTGTCATGTGACATGCGATATGTGATTATGTGAATTGTGCAGTGTCTAACCCTTGTGTACTCACGAGCTGCGAAGCTTACGTATTCGAGTCTGATGTGTGTATCAGGGGAACCGAAGATAGGGCCGCTAGCTCCTGAGCGAAGATATGAGTGTGACTTGTTGCGATCGAGAGATTCTACTTTTTGTTATCTGTATGTGACTACTCTGTCGGAAACTTTGGGATAAGTAATACTGGGTTTGTATGTGAGTATCGGGTTTGTGTCGGGTCTTATAGGTCGGGTTGACTTCTAGACATTGTGGTTAATGTGTGTAAAATGTTTTAATTAATCAGTGTTTGTGTAAACCCTTGACATGCGTGATGGATTTTATATGCGTTTATGCCACTTGTGTATTGTAAATGACGTGGCTTTTAGCTGGGTTTAGAGGGTGTTACAAAAGAAAACGATAATTTTTAGCAATTAAATAATTTTCTATATAGAAAAAATATATAGATTAAATATATAGATTAAACAAGCCTATATATAAATATATTTTTAAATTAATAAATATATAATATATAAATTAAATAAATACAAATATATAAAAATAACAAGTTATATGTATTATATTAAAAGATTATTTAAAAATTAAATATAAAATTAAAATATATAATAGTCGAGCCCGAACCGAGCTCGAGCTTGGAAAATTATTCACGAGTCGCGCTCGAGCTTTACATACGAAGCTCGAAACGAGTCGGGCTCGGGCTCGAGCCTGATACTTTTAAACGAGCCGAGCTCGAGCTTAAACGGGCTCGGGCTCGGCTCGGCTCGTTTACACCCCTAAATATATGTGTATATACGAAATAAACAAAATTCAAGTAAAAATAATAATTTAAAACAAAATTATAATTATATAATATAAACTAAAAACTCTCGCAAGTCAATAACTTGTTTAATCGTTTATAGATCTAAGTATATATAAGGGTTTATTATGAAAAAAAAACCAACATATTTTTCATGTTTTCTACGTTTTCATCCCTCCATGTTATTTTTTCCATAAAAGTCCTCAAGTTAAATTTTTTTTTTGTTTAATGAAATTTGGACATTAGAACATGGTTTTTCAGTTTTTAAAAACCCGGTTCATTAATTATAATCAGGGTCTAATGTACAAATTTCATTAAACCAAAAAGAAAAAATTAACTTGATTACTGTTATGGAAAAAAAACATGGATTGACGAAAACGCAAAAAACGTGAAAATATATTGGTTTTTTTCATAATATACCCTGTATATAATAGATATGTTTGAGAATTGGCTCATATGATTAATAGCCCTTGGACGGTTGTCTTTGTTAACCTTACTCAGGGTCGGCCCTGCAACTTTTTTCTTGGTTAAAGACGTTTTCTTAAAGTAGCTCGCAATATATCGGTTGCAATCGCCTTATTTGATGTTTACAGTTTTCAAATGACAACAAATCAAAATGAAACCAAATTGATTGTATGTCAAGTTTGTCAACATAGAACAAGTTTAAATCAGTTCGAGTTCGGTTTTTTAAAATTATTTTTATATATTTTCATAGTTAGTCTGGTTTTAAACCAATTAATATTTAATACTCGTCTAACTTAGATTGAAATATTTATAAACAAGAAAGATGTTATATTTATAGAAAAATATATATTTTTTGGATGGTAGTGAAACTGTGCAAGTATTAAACGAAAGGTATCAGACAATGTTCACGTTTCAGGGTTTTTTTTTTCTGTGTTTATTTTACTTTTTTAGTTTTTACATATTGATCACGAGATACATCACGAGCTTCAAAGTAATTTTCTTTTATATATAAAAAATATAAGTACAAATTTAAAAAAATTTAAAATAATATAACACTAAATTATAATATATATTGATCTAACCAAATGTGCATATTATAAAGGTTCAATTACCAAAAATAATAACAAACTTTCGATTCTTTATCATTTATAGTAACATTATTTATTTTTTATCACTTTTGTATTTTTTATATGAATAACATCAAATTTTGTATTTTGTATCCTAAATAACATTAACTTTTGTATTATTTTTATCATTTATAGCAACAACTTTTTTAAGTTTACTATTAATGATAAACAATATAAAAGTTAATACTATTAATGATAGAAAATAAATAATATTGCTACAAATGTTAAAAATACATAAAGTTGTTTCTATTATTTGCAATTGACCCTATTATAAAACTAACTCAATATAATCTATGAGTTAAATCGTTGCTTTGCCAAACTAAACTACGACTCATTTTTTGAAACTGTTTAGTAAACTAACTGATAATTAAAAGTTGAAGTTTTTAATCAATAAATATAGTAAGTGAATCTAAACTGTAAAATATAAATGACATTAAACACATATGAATGAATAAACTAAATTAAATATATAATTAGTTAAGCTTGTTTTTGTAATTGATTTATTTATAAACTCAAGCTGATTTAAAAAATTATTTGAAGTAGCTTATAATTTCAGTAAGTTCCTAAAATAATTTCTAAAATTCACTTATAATTTGGTTCATTATAATAAAATATGTCTTTGAAAAGAAAAAAATTAATTAATTAACTTACTTGATAAATTTTCCTACGAATAAAACTTATATAAATAAAAAGAGTCAAAGTTTTTGAAATCATATGTTTGAACTCTCACAATCTTCATGTCAAACTTTTTTTAAAAATGAAAATTATACACGAATTAAGATTGTTATCTTGGTCATTAAAATTCTTATTTTGTCATTATTGAGAAATGTTCATAATATTATTTTACGCGTGACACAATATTAATGTATCTTATGGCTAATCTATAGTTATATTTGAATTTAATTGAGAAGGATTTTTTGTATCCAAAATTAATATTATCATATTATATTAAAATGATTTTTATAAAACATGATATATTTTGCATTTCTAAAGTTATTATATGTTTTAACCTAATGTTTTTATATACCATTACGATTGGGATTTGTACATCTTAACACACACAACATTTTTAAAAATTTCTTACTTGAAATCTAACTATTTTGTGTTATAGTTTATTTTAGAGATCGTATTTTGCAAATGTGAATTTGTACAACAAAGATTGAAAAACCAGACATTTTGAGGATTTAAAAAGGATTTATTATGAAAAAAAACTAACATGTTTTTATGTTTTTTGCATTTTTGTCATTCCATGTTATTTTTTTCCAGATTAATTTTTTTTAGTTTTGTGAAACTTGACTATTAGAGCCCGGAATCCAAATTTCACTAAACCAAAAATAAAACATTAACTTAAGAATTTTTATGGAAAAAATAAAACGGAGGGTCGAAAACGTGAAAACATGTTGGGGTTTCTTCATAATAAACCCGTTTTAAAAACAAGAAAGTATACACTTTAGATCCTAAAAATATATGTTTTTACTAATTACAAACAATTAACTATACATTTTGAACACATACATTTAATACCAAAAAAAAATACGCTATATTTCGAATAATTTATTTTTTAAAATATAGAGTAATTACTCTTTAAGTTTTTATTAATTCTATTAGGAATTATATTTTACATATATTAATAAAATTAGAAGAAGTTATCATGGTTGATTGTTTGGGTCATCATCGGTAGTTAGTGAAAGAATTAGATTCCCTCATCCGTGAACCGGACTGATGCGTTCCTTTATGTATTTACTGCACACTCCTTTTAAACTTTGATAAAAATTAAAAAATCTTTTTATTATTTTTATTAATTACGAAGTTTTTTAACTAATGAAATTAAATTAATAAATATTTTAAGTTTATTATGAAAAAACTAACATGTTTTTACGATTTTTACGTTTTCGTTCCTTCATGTTATTTTTTCCAGAAAAATCCCCAACTTAATTTTCTTCCTAGTTTTATGAAATTTGATATTAGAGCCTGTGTATAATTAGTAAACCGAGATTTAAAAACTGAAAAATCGGATTCTAATGGTCTAAATCCACTAAACCAAAGAAAAAAAACTTTAGGACTTTTTAGGAAAAAATAACGGGCGAAAACGAAAAAGACATTAAAACATATTGTTTTTTTAACAAAAATCCTTTAAACTTTGACAAAACTTAAAGAACTTTTTTTTATTAATTGCTAATTGTTTTAGTCAATGAAATTAAATAAAATGTTTTGATTTATATACAATTTCAAAATATAACAGCATTTACCACATTAAACTTAATAAAATAGTAAAGTAAAGTTTAAATGAAAAATTACTCTTTTTGGATGGAAGAAATATTCTTAATTTTCTTTGAACCTTAAATTGTATTATATAAAAGCATGAGCACACACACATATATAATAGCTCTAGATTATTTAATAAATAAGAAGAGTACCGGTTTTTTTTTCAAAAACTATGTATATAAATCAATATGTAATAAATATATATTAAAAAAACAAAAAAAAACGAAATATTAATCGTATCTACTTATTTAGTACGTTGATTTAAGATATTAAGTAGCTTTCAAGTCTTGACATTTCAGGGGTGGCTTTTAGGGTGTGCGAAAGGCTCGACCGCTCATGGCTCCCGATTTCATAGAGCCTCACGGTTATAATAAAATCTAAATTTAGACCAATAAATTTTTCTGTATTTGACATATATACGTTGTGCATCGGTGCGATGAAATTCATGTCAAATTCAATTTTATTCGTATTATTTATTTTAATTTCTCACTAATCAGTTTTTTTGTTATTCACGAACTCGACTTTACCTATTAAAATTGAGTCGATTTACTATTTAAAATACTTAAGAGACTATGTTGTAATCACAAGCACGGGACCTCTAAAATCCATGAGACGACCCTGTGACATTTGAGTTTTGCTAAACTTATTAATTATAATTGAACACTTTTTAAAATTTAAACCTACTACTATTATTATTGCTTTTTATCCTTTATAATATAATAATTTATCTTCTGTATAATACATGCATTATATTATAAAACATTTAAAATTTACATATGCATTTAAACTTATATAATTAAAAGTTATTTTAGTTTTATGTTTTAACCATTAATTATTTTATTAATAAATAAATCTAAACAAAAACATGTGTACATACCTTTCCACCATCCTCCTCTACCTCTCTTCGCTAACTTTCAGCCCATGACCAACAACTCTCACGAGTCATAAATATTAAAAATTATATTGTTTTGTTTTCTAAAATACTTAATAAACCGAAGATGAATTACAACAATCATAAACTCAGATATATCCGGAAAAGAAATTAAACTAAACTACTACAAGTTTAATAAACATCCATCGAGCTTTTAGGATTAACAATCCAAACTCAATTTCCATGAAATACTCAATCTACGACATTTATTTTTCATCCGAATGAATGTCAATCTTTTAATCACCGGGAAATGATCATCATTTAGATTTGCTAGGTTATCTTCACATGAAGAAAATAAAATATGAATTCTTCGCTTCTAAAGAATCCAAAGTAGGACATATCTAACATCGTAAAAAACTTTAGCCGCTTCTTTTATGAATTTATGCATTTTTGTAATTTAAATATTTATGATAAAACATTAAAGGTTTTTTTCATTTTTTATGAGACAATATATGTTTTTGTATATTCTACAAAAAAATTAAAAATAAATATCAAAAACTATGCTTTTGTATATTTCATATCAGGACATATTTTGGATTTTTTAAATAAATAGTTATATAATTTTTATAATAAAATCACAATAAATTATTAAATTTTGCTACATAGCTGGAGCAATTACTTTTTAGTGTGTGTGTGTGTGTGTGTATATATATATATATATATATATATATATATATATATAGAGAGTCAGATTCAAAAAAGTACCTATCGAAATCAAGTGCACCCGAAGGTACCAACCTTAAAAAACTTTTTTTAAATTTTTTTCTCATAACCATGTTTAATTTAATGTTATACACATGATATATGAATTTCACATACATTCACTCTTTCTGTGTCCTTAAAAATTATGTGAATGCTCAATGCATATTTATGTGAATGGTCATCCATGTGAATGGTGTGAATGACCATTCACATGATTTTTTTTTACCATTCACAAGATTTATGATGTTGTTTCTTTTGAAAAAAAAGTCTTATAATGTTGTCTTGTGCATGTTTATTAAAAAAAAAATAAATGTGAATGATCATTCACATTAGGGTACGCTGGGTACGCTGGAATCTCATAGGTACGCTAATTCATAATTATTAATAATTCCCCCAAAAAAAGAAAAATAATTTTAGTAGTCTTTTATAGATAACATTTTTGCGTATTTGGGAGACTATTTTATTACTTATCAATTATTATGATCCATAATTGACGTTTTAACCAAATGCGTGCTCTACTCATCAATCATCTTTCTCTCTCTTGATTTCAGTCGTAAATTAATACGTCCCTTTATTATTTCTAAATTTGTTCATCATCTCTTTTTGTTTTCTCATTAAATATGAGATTTTATAATAATTTATATTTTATATACAGGATAATGTTCTAATAATACCATTTTTTTTGTAGGGTCGTGCAGGTATCACCCAAAATGAAATATTTTTTGAAAAATTATATAAAAAAATATGTAGAACAATATTATAAGTTAATTAAATAAAATTTAATCGGTTGTTGTGGCACTACCAGTATCCTTCGAAAAATATGGTTCTTTTATTTGATCTTGATTCTTTCTTTCTCTTTGTGTTCATCTCCTTATTAAATCATAAATTTTATTAAATTTCAATATATCATATCACTAAACAGACATAAGTTTTTTTATATACAGGTTTGTGTGCGTTGACATATACATATACATACACGGTTGAGTTCATATGAGAACCCTCTATTTCGTGAGAATGTGAGAACCACTCTAAAATTTGTGCATCCAATGTATAAAATCGTGCATTTGATATTAAAAATATTACATTTGATAATTTTATACATTTCATGTATACATTTACACATTTAATGATATATTTGTCCACTTTATGTACGAATTTATGAATTTGATAAAATTTATGCATTTAACGTTCAAATTTGTGCATTTAGTGTATAATATAATGAATTTAAGTTTTAAAGGTAATTATAATGTTAGATTATCATATTTATTAATATTAAATACCAATAATGATTTTAAATTATAAATTTAATTTTCAAATATGTGTATTTGATGTACAAATTGTGCATTTTGGAGTGGTTCTCACGTTCTCACGGTAACAAGAGTTCTTATCGGAACCCAACCCTATGCATACATACATACACACACACACACACACACACACACACACACACACACACACACATATATATATATATATATATATATATATATATATATATATATATAAATATCATGGGAGAACCATAATACATCGGGGAAGTGAAAAACTATTTTATAATCTTTGAATCAAGTGATGCAACACGTAGGAATCATAATGCATCACATAAACGCGGGAATTGTGATGCATTTAGGGTTCTCCTTTGGTTTCTCCTATGAATATATATATATATATATATATATATATATATATATATATATATATATATATATATATATATATATATATATATATATATATATATATATATATATATATATATATATATATATGTATATATAGGGTCAGGTTCTCTGGGGCACCCGTATGCATTGTGCACTTTGGGAACCTGTATGCACTGTTGGATCTTGAATTTTAATGGTTCAGATTGTAGTGGAAAAATGGTAATTAACTTGAAAATGGGTGCACGGGTGCATAACTTCTCACGCGCGGAAGGGCAAAATCGGAAGATGCTTGAATTCAGAAAATATTCAATCCGAATCTAAACAAACATGATGCATCTTCATCCAATTTATTGGATTCGTCTTCAAACACGATGCATCTTAATCCAATTCAATTTATAAACATGATGCATTTCGATCATATTCATCCTCGTCTTTGTTCCATCATTATGCATCACCAAAATCGTGATGCATTTCGGCCATATTCATCCTCGTCTTTGTTCCATCATTATGCATCACCAAAATCGTGATGCATTTTGACATTTAAACGTGTTAATTTCGTGATGCATCTCTGAAATTTAAACGTGTTCATCAACGTCTTCAATGTGTTCATCATTGTCGTGATGCATTGATGTTGTGCATCATGTTTGAAACAACCAATACCATATGCTATGAAAGAGAAAGGGAAAGAGAGAGAAAAGATGATGAATTTATGGGAAAGTGGTTGATCATTTTATTTAGTTTCCTAAATAAATGATAAATATTAAATTAAATCTTATAATTTAACAATATATTATTAAACATTCCCAAAATGCCCTTAATGCACCATTTGTAAACAAGCAATGCATTTTTTGTTCCCATTTGGTTCTCAATGCATATGGTGCCCCATAGAACCTATATATATATATATATATATATATATATATGTATATATATATATATATATGTATATATATATATATATATATGTATGTATGTATGTATGTATGTATGTATGTAAACAACCAAATGTTATAACGAGATATATACATGAGTGTACGTTAATTAGTAACAAGTGGGAAACATCGTTATAAATGGGGACGTGTAAACTTAATCATCAACACAAAAACTAACCAAACCACTATTAATTTCTACTACACTCTACGCCACCCTTCAATTCACTATATAAATACCCCTTCCCACCCTTCATTTTCTTCTATTCTCTCAAATCAAACCAAACCCAAACTTCAAATTTTCAAATAAAAATGGTCCCAAAAACTCACACCAAATGCATTCTTTCACCATCCTCCTCACTCTTCCTACTCTTCCTCCTCATCGCTTTCTTGTTTTTCTCCTTCGCCGAATCAAGACCTCCGTTTGCTTGCGACCCCAGTAATCGGCTCACGTCCAATTTTCCGTTTTGTAAGGTTAACCTACCCATTAGGGAAAGGGTTAGAGATTTGCTAGCACGATTGACGTTACAAGAGAAGGTAAGATTGTTGGTTAATAATGCGGCCGCGGTGCCTCGGTTAGGAATTCAAGGGTATGAGTGGTGGTCAGAGGCGTTACATGGTGTATCGGATGTGGGTCCGGGTACTAAGTTTCTCCCGACGTTTCTTGGCGCCACACAGTTTCCGCAAGTTATTACTACCGCGTCGACGTTTAACGATACTTTGTGGGAAGAGATTGGTCAGGTAATGTTAAAATCACTTATTTTTTTTAAATAAAACTAGTGAAAAATTTAAAAAAAAAAAAGGATCTTTAACTTGGTAATATCCAATAATACGTAATTAAATAGATAAGGGTTCATGTTCATTGGAAAAAAAGATAAAATTTATAGGGTAATATATATATGTATTAAAGTAAGTTGTCATAAAAAAAAAATAATATCTCAATTCCACCAATTTCATTCTCCTGCACACATAATAATAATGATAATTTATTTTTTTTTAAAATGATATTTATTGAACAAAAAAGCGACAGGAGAGATGATGGTAGGAGACTAGGAGTGTAGGACCAACAATACCCATTGGCCCATTTCTAACTTATGTCCAAATGGAATCACATAACCATAATTTTCTTTTCTTTTTTTACTTAATTATATTTAGTTATTTACAACCAATTAATTTAATATTCACTTTAATAATTTAATTTGAACACCATTTCTTTGTAAATGATTTTAACACCATACAGTTTTATATATTTAACACTTATCATTGATAATCTTTTATATCGTTTTGAATTTATCTATGATAACCAGAATAACATATCATATCAGATCCTATCTTAATTTATAAACTACTAAAGGTACGTCAATAGACGACCAATAAAAATTCATCTCTTTAACAGATTTTTCTAAATATCTGTATAGCATATTCAATAAACTTTTTTTTGTTATTTCGAGTTATACACGATCACAATACTTTTTTGAAATTTTTTTCGTTTTAAGCTCGAAACTTCTTTAAGACCAATTTACTCTTGTTAGATTGATGACGATAACCTCATTACTTTTCAAAAATAAACTAGATTGTTTTATTTCTTTTGAAAAACGAGATTGACGAATAAAAACTAACATGAAGTATAGATTTGTTTCTTGAACATTCAGAGCATTTTTATTTTCATAATAATACGTCCAATATTTGATAATAAAAAACAGTGACGGGTCTAGAAATCTCAAAAATGATCAAGACTTTATTTCCACATTTTAAATACTCATAATGCAACATTAATAGCACAATAAAAGTCTATAAAGAATATATTTTTACCATGCAATGTATTATTAAATCATGATCGTAAAGCCGAGCCGAAATCGTAACCATTTAAGAACTAGGATTGAAATACATAAATTTTTACGTAAAAAATAAGTAATGTATCTAATAAAATCTATAAAAAAAAAAAAAAAAGTAGAAATTTTTATACTTCCTATTTAAGCATCATACTTATTTAGAAATATACCTTTACATGAATATTGCTGCTAGTGCTACTGTGGTCACTAACAAAGTCACAAGATGGTTAACCTCTACTGCCATAAAAACAGAGCCTTTTTTGTCAGAGAAAAGTGTTTTTTATTTGCATTTTATATTTAAAAAAGCAATAAGGGGCTATTTTACATATTAGTCAAATTAGAGGGTTGAAAGTCCTTTACACTTTTTATTTGTACATAATAAAATCAACATCCCCGACTTCTAAATTTCCCACTTTGACCCCTAACACAAATCAATAACTGATGTGTTCATTTTTCTAAATATGTATGCAATAATAATAGTAGCCTAGCTAATATAACCATGTTTTATTATTATGTAAGGGTATTATCGTCTTTTCACATGATAACGACTTTGGTTTCTTTTGAATTACTATGCAAACATATCATAAGAATTGATCCGAGTTTGGGCGTCTATACGAGGAAACTTCTTTTGATGGGATGTTCATCTAAAACGCATTTCATTTTTTATTACTAAGGTAACTGCATAATGTACAACTATTTAAAGCATGTCGTCTTAGTCCAATGGAAAACGTGTTTAGAGTAGGCATCTAGACATCATACCAATAAACAACTTTTCATAAAAGTAGGAAACGACAATTCCATTTTATTTGTTTTTTAATTATAAAATTAAAATGGTTGTATCTGCTTATTTGTCTTGTATATGTAACAAGTTGCATTTGACGTAATTTTATAACATGATTATATACCTCCAATCGTCAAAAGTAACTTCGACCCTAATAACTGTAAAATGTGATTTTCAAAATTTGTATCTCAAACTGATAGAAGACCTCAAACACCCCTCCCCTCCTTCGTATAAGTTTAAGGTACAAGTATTTAAGCCAAGCTCCGACGATAACTATTGTCGAGGGATGGCAGGATTTTTAACATTGTCTACACTTGAAAATGGTTCACAACTAACAGGTAAACAACAAGATTGCATAATGAGTTACTAGATCAGTGCTCATAAAGTAATGCAGTGATTGAAGCAGTATTCAATTAAGCAACACATGAATACCTATATAATAAGCTCTATCATAACTTCGAGCCACGTCTCCTACTCACAATTCGAAGACGTGCACCTGATGGCGTAATTTCAGGGCAACAGGATCTTTCCATAACTTAGAGTCATAATTACTTCTATTCGTGACTTAGGAGTCAATATATCTAAAATGTGATTTTCAAACTGATAAATGAGCTCAACAGTCAACACCCTCCCCCCCTCCCCCCCCCCCCCCCCCCTCTTCGTATACGTACAAGGTACAAGTTTTTAATGCACGAAACCAAGAAAACAAATAGGATATTTGGAAGAATAGGTTGTGGATATTGGTGGTACAAGCTGTCATGTTTCTTTTTCTTTTCAGAACAAGTGGTTTTTATTGGCATGTTTATAGCCCATACTTTTGATATCCCATTAGCCAATTGGACCATTTATTTTGGCCCTTAGCCTAATAAAAATATTGTGGGGTCTCTTTTACTATAATAAGTTAGAACCCATCTTTCAAAAGAAGGGCCTCTATTCTTTTTAATAGTTCAATTATTAATTCAACCGAATTAATTCAGTATAATTATTATATAATTAAATAATTTAGTCTACAAAGGTTTGTTTTATTTTGAAATCAAGATTCTCAACATTGAAAACATACATCTTGTTTACTTGTTTTGTGGTTGTATGGTACAACTCTCAATTACAACTCTCAATGCATTGGAGAAGTAATTTTGGTTGTATTAGAGGCCCATTATGTCATAATACACTTTAATCATACTATAAAAACTTGTATTTTTTATAAGAACATAAAAACTAGATTATATTTGAGATTAATATGCGAAATGTGGATGCACGGTTTGACGATTATTGTAACTTGAAAATCAAAGACGTATGTCGGGTGTTGACATTCTGAGAGATTTTCATTCAGGTGGTATCCAATGAAGCACGAGCCATGTATAATGGAGGAAAGGCCGGGCTAACGTTTTGGAGCCCAAATGTGAACATTTTCCGTGATCCAAGGTGGGGTCGAGGTCAAGAAACGCCTGGAGAAGATCCAGCATTAGCTGCTCGGTACGCTGTTAGATATGTAAAAGGACTTCAAGGCAACATTGGTAATAGATTGAAGGTTGCGGCGTGTTGTAAGCACTATACTGCCTATGATCTCGATAATTGGAATGGCGTTGATCGATTTCACTTTAATGCCAAGGTACTCTACATTATTATTATTATTATTTCTTTTGTTGCATAAAAGCACATCACTTGCATGTTGAACACAAAGATAACAACTTTTTCGCGAAATCTTTATACTTAAAAGCAACTATACTACAAGTTAAAACAAACATTTAAATTTTTATCTAACAACGTCGCATAAAGTTATGTATGTCTCGAAAAAGAATAACATTTTATCGTTGAAACAAAAGATACCGAATTTTTATTTACTTTTTGTAACTAAAAATGAAAGACGATGATTTAGAGATTCCCTATTTAACAAGTAACTTAAAACATAGCTTTCTTTCATACCTTGTTGGGAAAAATGGCATACATAGGCTACAAAACATATTATTCTACATGTTGATGCAAAAAAGGCAACTTTCTTTTAACTATTTTTCACTAGCATACCATATGTGGTTGCTAAATAATGCACCATTTGAAACAAATGGAAAAACAATTATAATTGTATTTAAAGATTTATACAAAAACTAAGCGTTATTAGAAGATGGATTATCTAACAAAGTTGAACACCAAAATTACGATTTTTTTTTCATCGTAAGAACATTAATTATCGTGCTCAATCAACGATTGAATAACGAAAATTTAACCAATTGGATAACGTTTTTCGGGTCTTTTAAGAAATAGATGGCTAAATGGTTAAATTGTCTCTCTTTTGCAGGTGAGTAAACAAGATTTGGAGGACACATATAATGTACCCTTCAAGGCATGTGTTTTGGAAGGTAAAGTTGCTAGCGTAATGTGTTCGTACAATCAAGTCAACGGGAAGCCTACTTGTGCCGATTCGAACCTCCTTAAGAACACAATTCGTGGGGCTTGGCGCCTTAACGGGTATGCTTCAGACAAATTATACGTTTAATGATGTTTCGTTACTTTTGGTTTTACAAAGATCTCTAATATTTTTCTTGAAAAAACAGATACATCGTGTCAGATTGTGATTCGGTTGGGGTCATGTATACTAGCCAACACTATACAGCTACACCGGAAGATGCAGCCGCTGATAGCATCAAAGCAGGTTTGAGAATCGTTCATTTAGCATGTTTGAATTTAACTCTTTTCGGTTCGGTTTATATGAATTTATTTATTTTTTGGTAGGTTTGGACTTGGATTGTGGTCCATTTTTGGCGGTGTATACGGAGGGAGCGATAAAACAAGGGAAATTGAAAGAGGTTGATGTTGATGGAGCCTTAGCAAACACCATCGCGGTTCAAATGCGTTTGGGAATGTTTGATGGGCCGAGACAACCTTACGCCAACTTAGGGATCCCAGACGTGTGTTTAATGTCAAGTAACCAACTTGCGCTAGAAGCGGCCCGACAAGGCATAGTTCTTCTAGAAAACCGTGGAAGAGGCCCACCGTTATCAACAGTTAGACATCGTACCGTTGCTGTCATTGGGCCAAATTCTGATGTCACGGTCACAATGATAGGGAATTACGCCGGTACGTATTATATATATAAAAAAAGTTAATTCTGATTAAATTAAAAAATGTTTAACGCGTTGTTTATTTTGAAACTATAGGAATTGCTTGTGGGTATACTACGCCGTTACAAGGTATCGCTAGATATGTTAGGACAATTCACCAAGCAGGATGCACCGACGTTAGTTGTAAAGGAAACCAACTATTTGGGGCAGCTGAAGTAGCTTCCCGGGAAGCCGATGCAACTGTGTTAGTTATGGGCCTTGATCAATCTATTGAAGCCGAAGAAAGAGATCGCGCAAACATACTCTTGCCTGGGCATCAACAAGAGCTCATATCTAGAGTAGCAAAGTCTTCAAGAGGCCCAGTTGTGCTCGTCCTCATGTCCGGCGGGCCTCTTGACATCACTTTCGCTAAAAACGACCCTCGAATTTTGGCTATAATTTGGGCTGGGTATCCAGGCCAATCTGGTGGGACTGCCATGGCTGATATCTTATTTGGGACAACAAATCCAGGTTGATAAAGCATAAAAAGCTTCAAACTTTCCTAACAGTTTATGGGCTGATCTTAAAGTCAATTGGGCCTGAAAAAACTAACACTTTCTTTTGAAAATGTCTCTGCAGGAGGAAAGTTGCCTATGACATGGTACCCACAAGAGTACTTGGCTAAGGTGCCAATGACAAATATGGGAATGAGGGCCGACCCGGCCCACAACTACCCGGGTCGGACCTATCGTTTTTACAAAGGGCCTGTAGTTTATCCATTTGGGCATGGTTTAAGTTACACAACTTTCCGACATTCCATAGCGCAAGCACCAACATTGATGTCGGTCTCTATGTTACAAATCCACCTCGAAAAGAACAATGCAACGACCCTAACCAACGGGGTCCGTGTATCACACGCAAAATGCTCCACACTCGCCATGGGGCTACACATTGACGTGGAGAACACGGGATCCGTAGACGGAACTCATACCGTGATGGTGTTCTCGAGCCCGCCAGAAGGTAAATGGGCCACAAACAAACAATTGGTGGGCTTCCAAAAGGTCCATGTGGTGGCTGGTGGGCTGCAAAGGGTTGCACTTGACCTTCATGTGTGCAAACACTTGAGTGTGGTGGACCAATTTGGGATCCGAAGGGTTCCAATGGGTGAACACACTCTTCACATTGGTGATCTCAAGCATTCTTTAACCATCAAACCAACAATAGAAGAAATCAAGTATTAAGATATTGAATTTTCATATTTGACCATTTACTATTAAAAGTTGCCTTTTTTTTACCCTCCCTACTTTTGCAAGTTATACAGCAACTGTAAATTGGGTGTTTAATTAGAATATTTTAGTTTTCTTTGTAATTCAAAAGAAAATTATTAAGGGATTAAAAACCTTATAGAAGTAAGGTGTTTGATCTCTGTGCTTTATAAATGTATAATCTTTAATGCAACCAAGATTAAAGAAAATTTGTGAATAAAACATATCATTTTATCATAAACTATTGTTCCTTTCGCTTTACTATTGTCTCCGTAACTCTTAAGTCGTTTATAATTTCGTAAGTTACAAAAACGCTATAAGCTTTTACATCTCAAGCTCTTTGTTTTGGACTTTTATTACCAATATAAGTGTTGTCGGGCTTGCTCAACGAACGGAATGTGTAGTCCTCGACTCCTCGTCCAAACAACCCGTGTTACAAAAATCATGTTAATGTATTTTTTACACTAAGTTTACATAATTTTAAAAAAAGATATACAATTTTTTAATAATCTTATACATACATACATACATACATACATACATACATACATACATACATACATACATACATACATACATACATACATATATATATATATATATATATATATATATATATATATATATATATATATATATATATATATGTGAATTCAATGGAGAATCTTCATGCATCAGAAACCAGGGAACTGCTTTATAGTCATTGGATCAGGTGATGCATAATGCATAACGCAGGAAGCCAATGCATCACGCGGGAATTTGATGCATCGCATGTAAATAATGATGTATCACACGGGAATTGTGATGCATTTGTGGTGGTACATGGACGTTATCCATTGAACCCCTATATATATATACACACACACTATGCTAATTTAATCATTTTTGGATTATTTTAACAGAAATTGCAATTTTCCTTTTGGTATGGTCCTTTTATAAAGATCGTTGGGCTTCTCGGATCTTTGTTTGCTTTATTATTTTGTCTCCTAACGATATAATTTCTTTTACTTTTGGCCTTTTGGGCTTGAGTTTTAATGGACGAGATTCACTTTTAAAAAAAATATCATATGGTGCATGGGGACGGATCCAATGTATTAAGACCGTTGGCACGTGACATTGTAAAATTTACCGGTGGCAGGTAGTAAACTACTATTTTTACCCGTACGGTGCCCGGGTTTATCGTTTAAAGGTTTCACAAACACTTATAATAACATAATGTATGTATATATTTATTTAGATTAACCGGTGTAATATAAGGTAAATTTGAAATTTGAAAAATTGTGTTGATTGATCAATATTGAAGGCTAGTGTCTTTTATGGTATTGTGCATGGAATTATAACAACAAATTATATTGTTTTATTAGTCAATTAATAATACTAATGTACATCTTATCTTGATAAAATTAGAGGAGTTGTCAAAGTCTTTTTAAAGAAAAAGTAGTAAATGTAAAACATTAGTATGGAAAATGCTCCTAATAAACCAGTTGTCGTATTTCACTTGATCAACCGTTTATGTTATATAAGATTTATATTAATATATTTAATTTTTAAAATTATAGCAAGTAAAACCATATATACAAAGTAATTGTGTTTTTTAGATATAAATGTTTATCATACTGTTACATCAACTTTAGTATTTTTTTAATTTATCGTTTTATATGAATCAATTGTGATTATCAAATTTACAATTATCATTATATTAAAATTTATTCTTCTTTCATGTTGTATTATTTTATGTTTTTTTAAATGTACTCAAATATAAATCGTATTTTTAAATTTACTCAGATATTTTGTGTTTTTTTATCAATGACTTAAAATCTTAGGTAAATTACAAATTTCGTCTCTGTGGTTTATATATATATATATATATATATATATATATATATATATATATATATATATATATATATATATATATATATATATTAGTTTAAGAAAAACTTTATATTTATAGGTATCATTTATAAGTTTATACTTTATATATATTTTATATGAATAAATTTTATTCAACGTAACTAACATATAAAACCTGTTTAGTATCTTTGTGGATTATACTAATTCAAACGTCAATAATAAAAATATAAATATATGTTTTTCACGTTTTTGCGGTTTATTATTAGTAGAAAGTAATAATAATAAAGACTATTTAGAAAGTATTATATATATATACATATATATTAGTTCATGTAAGATGTTATTGGTAAAAAAAATACATGTTTACATTATTAGTTAAAATATATAGGTTTCAGTAAAGTTATTAATTATTAGTTATTTAAATAGTTCCATTACATTGAAACATAAATGAATTAATATGAAAATGTAATATAAATAGTTCTTGAGAATACATACTGGAATAGTGGAATACGGAATACCTAATTACCAATGCTTAAAAACGCAGTCTAAACCCAACCCATCCATAAGCTTTCATATAAATAGATACTAACCATGGAAAAAAAACCCTAGACTCCCCTCTTTACATTTGCATATTCGCTTTTCCAGCCGCCAAGTGGAGATCTTTTATCTCTATCTCCCACGGTGAGTGAGCTTGCTCCGCGAAATACCTTATCGTCAGCGATAATGTCTCCCGATGGTTCCATCTCAGCCGTACCTATGGTTGTTGGTGGTTCAACCTTTTAACCGGAGACAAACACATGTCGTTTAACCGGCACATTGCAAACCTTGTTTGAAAAGTTCTAAAACGTACGTTAAATTAAAACAAAAATAAACTTGAAAAATATATTATATGAGTAGATTGCAGACCTGAATTGAGTTTGAAGCAGATTTTTATAACCGTGGGATGTAGAGTTTGATGATTTGAAGCTATTTTTGCTATCTTGTCACTTGTAATTTCATGGGAGAAGATGAAAGGAGAATTGTGCAAACTAATTGCTAGAAGGTTATTTATATCTTTTCCCACGAGTTTGTGGGTTGAAATGGTCAATTTGGCAAATTGTCTGGAATACCCATGTTCGTTTACCCATTCAATTATATAAAAAAAACCGGTAACCTCCCCACTATCTAATAACCGAATAACTTCCCACTATTTCTCCCACTATCTAAAATTCTACATAACTACCCACTATCACTCTCAAATGACGAAAATCTAATATTAAAATAATGGGAGTTAGGAGAGATATGTATGTTTACGTCTATGCCCTTGTTTGTTTAACCGCTATAGTGTGTAAGAAAAGGGTAATTTTGTAACTATCTAAATAACTCCTTATCAACGGCTCATGATCAATGGATTATGATCGGACGATTGAGAATTGTTTGAGGCTTTAAGCACCGCCAGCAATAGATAGTTATAATTAGATAACTAATTTATTATCCATGTTGTATATTTAAAAGATATTTATTGTTTTTAAAATAAATATAATCATAAAATATTATTATAACTTATATAATAATAATAAAATATTATTACTAAACTTGAATAAATAAAGCATTCAAACGACATTAATTATAATATTAAAAAAACATGATATGAAACAAATAAAATTAATATTTAAACTTTTTTATTTGTTGTTATGCTATTATCAACACATATGATATTAAATTATTAACAAAAACAATTTTTTTACATGATACTTCTTTTATGTTATTATTTTTGAATAATTATAAAATATATAATTATTATCACTTTAAAGTTTTCTTTTTAAATCAATATGAGATGACATTTTTTCTTTACAAAAAGTCAATAATGAGCCTTCGATGAACCAATTTTGTTAAAAAACATAATTTATATAGGATAGATCCATGCATGATTCAAAAAAATGTGTGTGAATAATTTTTAAACCATAATTTGGATAATAAGTAATAAACTTTATTTAATGTCTATTGTTAGTTGTATTTCGACATATCTATACTATATAAAATAAAAAAACCACTTGAAGTTTCTGGACCATTGGATGGAAAGAAATCAATGGTCCAGATTAATGACAACTCATAATTATTTATGAAATGTCTCTACCCTTAATTAAAATCAATAATTATACCTATGCCAGTTTTTTATTTCATTTTCCAAATTTACTACCTTAACTTAATTACATTAAATTTTAATTTTTTCATTAATGAATTAATATTAAATTAATATTTACCTAAAATAGATACGTGTCATTATTATCTTCAATGATCATAATTAAATTCAAATGTAAAAATTTGGATTTAAATGTAGAAGTGTAGTGAATAAAGTAAATTTTGTTAATTATTTTGCTAACAAGATTTAAAAATTAATTGATAAAACTTCAATTGTGAATATGATAAATTTTGATTGTTGATTTTCAGATATTTCATTTTTATATTTTATCATTTTCAAAATATATACACATTCACATAATTGAAGTTTTTGTTTCTTACATTGATATTTCATTTTAGAAGTTAATAAAAATTAAAAGAAACATGTTTTGCAAACACATATTATCTGTATTTAATAATACAATATAATAATATTTTTTTATTTAATACCAAACAACTAGTATTTTTTTATCTTTAATTTAATTAGCTTTCAATTTTTTTATTTTAATTATATATAAATTTTATAATAATTTATTAAAATATTAAAAAATATGTATTTTCTAAATCAACCCATGTAATACATGGGTTAATTAACCTACATATTATAATAATAAAAAACAATTCATGTCATATGTCATGGGTTAATTAACCTACATATTATAATAATACAAAACAATTCATGTCATATGTCACTTATACAATACAAGAAAATTTTACTTTTCCACCTCTTTTTCAAAATTTAACACCTTAACTTAATTGCATTAAATTTTTAGTAATAAATTAGATTTTGTAACATTTAAAATTAATGTTTACATAAAATAAATATCTATCATTATTATCCATAATAATCATAATTAGATCCAAATGTAAAAATTTGAATTAGTTGTGGAAATTATTATTATTGTGTATAATAAAGAAAAACACCAAATGCCACGTGTCACCTCTACGTTCACCAAAAAGATAATTACAACTTATAAAAAATAAAAGATAAATACAATTTAATATTTTTAAAAAAGATAAACATACTCTATCTTTTAATCTGTAAATAATAAAAAATAAACACAATTATTATTTTTGTATGTTTTTATTTTTACTCATATACATTTTATATAAAACAATTTAATTAAAAATATTCACTATACGTGGGTTATAAACTAGTTTTTTAAAATAGAAATATTAACCTAATAAGTTTCACTAATTAAATCAAAAGAATTTATTCTGAACTAAATTATGAGTTAAATCGGAAGGTCAATAATGTCATTTGGTTAAATTTCTTTTTAATGATTTTTTATAATGATTAAATTTAGATAGTAATTAAATACAAAATAATTAGAAGAAAAAATAGAATAAATCTATGATCTATAAATATTATTAAAAGAGTAACTAAATTGACATCTGTACTCTTCTAATAATGTCAAGTGACATCTTCTACTAATGACAAATGTTGATAGTATTTCAAGATTAAATTAAAAATTTTAGACTTTAAGATTAGATTATGATTATATACTTAAATCCCACAAAATCACAACAAACAATATTTAAAAAAATTGATTAATAATCAGAATAATAACGATAATACTAATAATAGACTTAAAATTTATTAATGATTAGTTTTTTGGTTTAAATGAATTATAATAAAATATATTAAATATCATTAGTATTAAAAATTTTGGAAATAAATTTTTAGTTTTAAGATTATATAATTTTAACAAAAAAAATTAATAAAGTTATAAGTGTAATACACGCGTGTGTGTGTGTGTGTATCTACGTATAGATTTAGGTATAAGTGAGTACCAACTATTACGCAGCGCACCTGAAGGTATCACTCTTAAAATTATTTTTTTTGCAATTTTTTTCATAAACGTGTATTAATTAACATTACACAGATAATATATAAATTTCACGCAATGTCACACATTCTAAGTGTATGAAATCCCGCATCATATAAATGTACGTTCACATATATGCAAAATTTGTAAGTGTACGTTCACATTAGTTTTATGAGCTAGAAGATGTGAATGTATGTGAAATTTACATATTATCTTCATAATGTTAATTAAAACATGTTTATGAAATAAAATTCAAAAATGATTTTTTAAAGGTGGTATCTTCTGATGCGCTACATAATGAGTGATACTCTCTCGAACCATGCGTGATTTCATATACTTAGAATGTGTGAATGTGCGTGAAACTTACATACCATTTGTGTAATGTTAATTAGAACATGTTTATGAAAAAAATTCCAAAAAATTACTTTTAAGAGTGGTACATTCTGGTGCGCTGCATTATAAGTGGTACTCACTTGAACCTAGATTATATCTATATATATTTATGTATACACACACACACACACACACACATATATAGGGGTGAGTTCAATGGAAAACCTATATGCATCTGAAAACTCGGGAACCACTTTATAGTCATTGGATCAGGTGATGCATCACGCAGAAAGTCGATGCATCACGCGGGAATTTGATGCATCACGCGGGAACCTGATGCATTATGCAGGGAATTTGATGCATCACGCGGGAATTGTGATACATTTGTGGTGGTGCATGGAAGTTTTCCAAGGTTTTCCGATACATGTTGGTTTTCCATTGAACCCCATATATATATATATATATATATATATATATATATATATATATATATATATATATATATAAAATCAGGTTCATCAGCGTACCTATAAGATTACAGCGTACCCAGCGTATCCTAATGTGAATGATCATTCACATATATTTTTTTTGAATAGACATATATAAGACAACATTATAAGACTTTTTTTCAAAAGAAGCAACATCATAAATCTTGTGAATGATAAAAAAGATCATGTGAATGGTCAATTTTTAAGGTTACAAAAAGTGTGAATATTTATGAAATTAATATATCATGTGTATAACATTAAATTAAACATGGTTATGAGAAAAAAATTTAAATTTTTTTTTTAAGGTGAATACCTTCGGGTGCACTTGATTTCGAGATGTACTTTTTTGAACATGACTCTATATATATGTATATATATATATATGTGTGTGTGTGTGTGTGTGTGTGTGTGTGTGTGTGTGTGAAAGTGTTTTAGATGGGAAAACGAAAATATGATGAGCTTAATGAGACGACACGTGACACTAAATATTTTCTTTTGTTAACACACACATCTACCCACACACACAAACATATATTAAAATTTTACATAATATATGTAATCGACACATGTTATTTTTACATTTTGACAAAGTGACATTGATAAAAGATATTTCTAAATCTGCCTCTATGGTACGTTGATGGTATTGGTCTTTTGTTACAAGTTTTACATGAGTATTCTTTTATATAAAATATTTTTCTATCTTTATATTATATATTAAATAAATTAATCAAAATATGGATTTGACAAGTTAATGTAAATCCATTGTTGTACCCATTGTATAATCAAGGAACCCAATTGCCAATTAGTAAAACCAAGTTTTGTTATAATTAAACTTAACATGTAAGACGGTTTGATGATATATGTTTTATAAATTACTAGTTATCAACCCACGTATTACGTGGATATTTTATATTTAATTATTATAAATCTACACAAATGTAAATTACATATCAAAATGTTTATTTTTTTTTCCTAAAAAGGTATGAAAACAATACTATTATTTGCTTTTAGGGATATTTTTTGTCCTGATCTAACCACTGGACTTTGTTTAATGTTCTATTTTGGAAAAAAATAAATAAAACTAATGGCTAAATCGATACAAAATATAATAGTTTAGTGGCTAAATCGGGACAATTTTCAGTGGCTAAATCAGTAAAAAGAAATTTTAGTAGCTAAATATATATACAAAAAATAGTTTAATGGCTAAATCGAAAAAAATCTAAAAGTTGGAGGGTTAAAACGACACTTAACCCTTCATTTTATTACAATATTCCAAATTGCTAATCGGGCAGGATTAGGTCAGAAAATTGTGAACCCATCACTTCAATTTCTTTTCCGTCTACTTTTACAATAGATCAAACTCTTTATATTTTTCTCTAAAATAAAAAATAATTAATCATGAAAATTCAAGTAATACTCTAAATTTATCATTAAAACTGATACAACCTCGTAATCTAGAAAGTAAAAAAGTGATAAATTGAAGAAATTCTACTTTTAATGCTTGAAAATAAATATTTCCATAACTTATAAAAATATTAAAAATGGCCGTAAATTAAACAAACATATACATATATACGAAATAAGTAAATAAAAACTATAACAATAGACATAAAAAAATATGATAACTATTATCTGTGTATATTATATATGTGAGATAACAAAAATCTTTTACTTTGTTTTAAACAAAAAGATTTTTTTTAAAAAAGCATTGTGAACGAACAATTTATTGAATTAAAAAATATTTTTAATAATCTAAATATCTTTTTTTTTTTAACATCAAAAGGTAGAACCAACCAGGAGTTTCGGCAAAGCCATCACCCCCGAAAGGAACACCCGCAAACTTTATTAAATAACAAGAAAGCTAGCAAGAAACTAGCATAGAGAGTACAAAGCAGAAAACAAAATCAAAAAAAAGAGGAGGGGTAAACAACCCACAAAGACCACAAAAGAAACTTACAATTAGCTCTAAATTTAAGCCACGAGAAAAGGTTTGCCAGCAACTCGTCTTTAATTGAGGCCACATCAGATTTCCCATTGTTAAACACCTTCGCATTTCTGGCTTTCCAAATAAACCAAACTAGTTGAATACCCGTGCGTTGCCCGGGTGACGTCTTTCAAAATTAAATTTTTTTAATTAAAGTGTCACATGATAAAATTATATTTTATTTATAAAAACTATATATTTTTGATGCACCAAAAACAATGTTTATTTGTATCATTAATGTCACAGGATAAAAATGTAATTTATTTATGAAAACTATACATTATTTATTCTAAAAAATTTACTTATATTTTAGTCATAAATATCGATTATTACACATAATTACGAGGTCGATACATATATCTAGTTTAATGCATCTGAGTTGATCGAAAAAATAATTATGCGTTAAAAGATTGTTCTCTCAGAATTAAGTATACAGGGAAAAAATTAATAATAATTTATGATAAAATGAAAACCCATTATTTTCCCATAAAACAATACACAAACATGTAGTTTCAAAAATATAAGTACGAATATAGTCTAACATAAATTTATAATAAAAATTTATTCAGACAAATAAAAATGTTAACAAACAAAAGCAGCAATCATAAAAAAATTAACGAATCTTAATAAAGAAATTGAACAACTTTAAACGGAAATGACACATCTCATTGTCTAGAGACTTATTTAAAACGTTGTGCATGTATTGTTGATTATCGGTTCATTACACACGAAAATCTTCATTGTTCTTCATGATATACTGAAAAAATAAACCAAGGCGTGTGTTAATTTAAAAACTGTAATACATAAACAACACAAAAATAATGAGAAGCTTATAATGTAAAAAAAAGTATACCGATGCAACGTTTTTTCTGACGTTTGAATAATGTTTTGCTCCTTGAAGTCATCATCTTCTCTTTAGGCTTTGATTTTTTACTTGTATCATCATCCTCTTCACTCTCATACTGAAATAACACATGACTAAATGAATATAAAAAGATACAAAAATACCAATTTAATTTGTAAAATAATTTAAAAAATATACTTACAAATATTATATTTTCATCTGACTTGAACCATGATTTATACTTTGATGATATAAAATGTGGTTTAACCTTATCTGTAGCCTGAAATAAGGCACACAAAATATAGGTGAAAAAATATTGAAGCAATGCACTTAATATGAAACTCAAACAGTTATACTTAAAATGATTTTTGTAACATTATAGCATAACATTAACAAAAATAATAAAATGTACTCATACCATTTGTCTTTCATGTCTTTTCTCATAAAACTGCATAACAAACATTTTGTATGATTAAAAAAAAACATTTTGAAAACTATACATAATGTATTTTCAAATACAACCACACATACCAGATCTATTTTCCTAGTAGACCGACACCGTAGATTATCTCTGTAAAAAAAATGAACAATATAATATATCAGACTGAAATATAATCATTAACTGTTTGGAATTTCTAAACATTTGTGTTAAGTTACGTATTAGGTACAAAGGATGGTAACCTGCGATTTTCTCTTTGCATTAATTGTATTTCTTTTCTGCAGTAAGTATAGAATAATTTGTTAATATCTATAAAAATGGTTAAATCAATCATAGAAAATAACTTCAGTATATCATTTTGCTTGTTATTAACATACTGTTCTGTTTTTTTTTGTCGCCAAGCTTTCAGAATCATATCCGACAGTCTGAACGATTCCACTTGAACTGAAAATTTCCACGTGTCAGAAATGACACGCACTCTGGAAATACGTTCTTTTTCAACCATTGTACTTGCCATCGAACCTGCATAATGTATAGACATGTGTGCAATATACACAAACAACAATACAAAACATGTGTAATATACTAAAGTTGATACAAATATAAGTCAAATTAATTAAACAGGATTGAACTATAAACATGAACTTCATTTCAAACATAATCATGACTTACATCGTCTTACTTATGAAAGTTAATAGCACGAACATATAATTTAAACTTAGCATAACTGAATATTATAATCACTGTTAAACATAATATAAACTATTCGCTTAATCTTCATGAGAAACAGACGTAGCATGCTCAAACTTTGGAGTAGACGTCGTCGATCCACTCACACATTGAATGCCATATGGGACTGATCCTTCTGTAGAAGTACATGCACTAATTTGGGTTTCATGTCGATCAGATGCAACAGATTCTTGTATAGGAGTAGAATCAACTCTTTCATTGACGTCATTAGTATCATCAACTCCTGACTTATCTGTGTTCACGTTAATCTTGATGTGATTACCTTCAACGCATTTACCATCTATTCTTGATTCGTCTGTATCGGCACAAGTACATGTATCATCTATTTCTACGATATTATTAGAATCATGTTCATTGACTTGGGCAGTCGAAGTGTCACCATCTGTAGTTAAAACAACCGTTGAAGTTTTCTCATTTGTAGTTATATCACCTGCAGTAGGCACCGAAATAGAAGATGGACCCCACATCACCTCATCCATAAGCCTCTCCTCATACTCACTAACATTCGATTCTAAGTTAGAAACGTCAATCTCATTAACGGTGTCGACTGGCTGAACACAATCACACGGTACTGATACTCGTGTTGCATTTGAAGTGTGTCCACCGTTCATCACTTCATCATGCTCACCAAAGTATTTGGCTACGGTAAACCTTCGTGCACATCTAGGTGGTAAGTTGTATTCGTCAACTTTGATGTCGAGTATGACCCTTCGACCACATAGATGGGTAACGAAATACATATACATCCAGTCGGGATCACCACCGTCCTGATAAAATAAAAGACGTTCCCAAGTCACCAAAATGATATAAATGATAATTATAAAATAAACTATGCATGCCAACCTCGTTGGTGCTTATTGTAAGCAACTCGTCAACTGTATGACCTACGAGCTTTCTAGCATCAGTGTTGAAAAAAACACAGCTCGTTTCTCCAAGATCATCATTCACGTTTAACACCAACTTATACCTATAACAATGCACATACGTAAGTACGGATTACATAAAGTACTATAAGTATATATATATATATGTCTATTATCTTCTATAAGATAACTTACGTTTGACGTGGATTATTCACACGTCTATGACATGTCTCACACCAGTATCGGTTGTGTTGCAATAAAGCTTTCTTAAAACATCTTGTACATTGTATGTACTTCCAATCGTTGGTCAAGTCTACGTCAAACACATCAACATCAACTGTGAACCTTGTCCCCTGGTGAACGCAATAAAATTTAGCAATACAGTTGTTGATGCAATGCATATCGACAATATATATTCTTTTATCTGTTATAAGCACCTTGACAACACCTCCGCCAGCCAACTGTGAAAACATATCATCCAAGCTTGTTATTCTTAAATCGTTAGCCATCGAATCATTGTCGATTGAATGGCTCGGAGTAAAAATAACTGGCTCAATTGGCCTGAAATATCACAAAAGCATAACACTAATTATGCTAGACAACATTAACTACACCAATTATGAGGATTTGAATCACGTTATAACATCACCTTTGAGTGTATGATTCGGCCTCCATGATCGGAAGGTCTAGAAAAAAATGTGATGCTGATGTAGTTACCAGTTGTGGTTTCCCTGTACAAATTATAAGTAACATGAGTGTGTATGATTCGGCCTCCATGATCGGAAGGTCTAGAAACATGAGTGTGTATGTTTCAACATCCAAGATTATTAACCTTTAAATGCCTGAACTTTGCAACACGTCACGATGACAATTATGTTTCTGACAAGATGTTTAGCCAGAATGTCATCTTCTTTGTATTTCAAGGCTAATGCTCCCCATAACGAAATATTCATATGCATATCACTGGATTTGCATACGTCAGTTAGTTTTTCATTTTTAATCAAATAACCAGAAGACACACACACACGCACACACATATATATATATATACAGAGTACGAAAGAGGAGAAGACACCTCATATCAACAATGTCGATTTTACGTAGGGCTGAATTAGATGATTGAGCCTTTCCTACAACGTTTTCAAGATTTCCCCATTCTCGTAGAACTCCAATCACATCTATAACATATACATGGAGACACGATTTATTACAATGTTTATCACACTAAAAATTCAAGTAAACAGGATTTATAATCACCTGTCAGATATGTATCATTATAGGTGCGTAGAGAGATCATGTTAAATGGGATAAACTCGAAAACATGACGTTGAAACAGATTTGGCTGGAACGATGACACTTGTACAGATGTCCAGGCAAGGAATTCAACAAAGATATCACGTTTCAAAGGCCTGTAATTTCCCTGATATGTAAGAACCTTGAACTTGTGTATCCTATAAACACAACCTTCGTTGATACAAGCATTGAACTTCGCAACAAATCTTGAAGGAATCGTAGCATGGATACAGGAACGCTGGATGTTTACATCAAATTAATTAGATGCATAAACGCAAATTAACACTAAATGCTAATAGAAAAAACACCTGATGAACTTACCCGTTCATCAACTAATATGAAGTCGAGAGAAAGCATTCGACCTGTATACGGATTGGTGGTGTTCCATACACGCGAAGCCATAACGTTTATCTTCCATTTTTCTATCAAGTTGGGTCTCAAATCATTGATATAACAGTAGCGATCGGTCATTGTTGGGCGACGTCAACTACAATAAATTAAAAATTATCATCAGCTATAAAAAGGTAAATTGAAGCAAATATACGTGTTTTATACGCGTTTCGATCTGGTGTAAGTACACACAAATGGTGTCGATGTTACCTCTAGGCAAATTAGCAAAGACCTCTTTATATACAACATTCCGTGTAAGATTGTTAGCACACAGTCCTCCATTATCGATATAAAACCGAAGACCCGCACGCGATGTAACACGCGATGCAACCACATAAAGTTGCCCATGTGTAAAGATCGGTCGATCAAGATACGCACATACATGATTAAATGTTTGACCCTGACTTTTGTTAATTGTCATGGCAAAGCATACCTTCACTGGGAAATGTCTTCGTTTAAATCGAAACGGCCATGATGTATCAGTTGGAGTCATATCAATCCTTCCAATAAATGCTTTTTCACCTATGTGACTACCAGTGATTATCACAGCCTCAAGAACTAAACGACTAACCTGAGTTATTACTAAACGTGTCCCGTTACACAGACCTCTTTGTAGATTAATATTACGTAACAATATGACCGGGGCACCGACCTTCAACTCAAGTCTATGATTTGGGACACCGGAGAAACGCAACGTATTTAAAAATTCAGGTGGATACATGATCTGCATTTCCTCCAAGTTATCTGTAGTTGGACATATGTCATCGGCGCTAAACAATACGTGTGTATCACCTAACATAGAAGCAAGAACATGTGAATTGATCTTATCAACCTCATCGTTTGTTGGACACAGAATGCATCGTTCCTTGAGGTAGTCAATGTCATCCATTCTACTCAAAATATCTGGGTACGTATAGGATACAATAGCCGCAATGGGGTTCTCTTGTACAGGTATCAAAAGTTCATCAGGAATTGTAATCCATGTGGCCTCGTCTTCATTGTCAAGTGCAATTGCAGGAAGCTTACCATCTCCCATGTCCAATAGCCACTTATTAAAAAGCATACTCTCGTTCAAGTCCTCAACATCAATAGATGGATCACGAAGTCGCATGTTCGTTGACAAAACAAAAACTCTACATTCATTCCATAATGCCCTTGACTTGTTTATTGCAGAAGAAACCACCTCACTCCTTCGGGCATTTGGAATCACCGGTAGAATTTGTCTGAAGTCGCCTCCAAGCACAACAACCTTTCCACCAAACACACGGTTTTCTGCACCAGGCATACTCTGCCTACAAATATCTCTTAATGTACGATCAACAGCTTCAAAAGCATGTCGATGTTGTAAAGGTGCCTCGTCCCAAATTATTAGATCTGTCTCTCTGATCAAATCTGCAAGATCTGAAGTGACGTCAATTCCGCAACACGATTCGTGGTCAATTTCGATAGGGATACGAAACCTCGAATGTGATGTTCGACCACCAGGTAATAACAACGATGCAATACCCGACGAAGCAACGGACAATACAATTCTACCAAGAGAACGTATGCAAGCAATTATCGTTTTCCATAAGTAAGTTTTTCCCGTACCTCCACTTCCGTATACAAAAAAAAGGCCACCATTTTTTGCATTCACAGCTCGCATAATATTATCATACACCTCCCTTTGTTGTGGGTTTAACCCCCCGTGCAAATTGGTAAATCGAGACCTTTCTTCGTGACAATCGTACGTTCTTTCATCGGCAATTAATCGGTTCATCCTAGTATTCATCAAGTCATAATCAATCTGAGGTAAGCCTGGAAAATCAGCCAATGATTTCCCGTTACCGTTTAAAATTTTCTCTAATTCTATTAGCGTGTAATTTTCAATCTCTCTATCCGTAAACATTATATCGTCATTTTGTAACAGCCGACGTTGGTTGTAAACAACATCTTCTGACAGATAAGCAAGACTCTCGTTAAATAAACGTGCATGGTCGGCAACTGTACAAAACAAAAGTATGGTTACAAACAACTCTCGCAACTGGTTGCCTAGTTTCCACTGAGACGCTTCTTTTATTGATTCAATCCATTCAACATCATCGCCTAACAAACCTAATGCCTTGCATGCAGAACTGTATGTTGGATATTCGACACCATTAACTGTACGTATGTCCCGAAAGCTCATAGCACCTCGTACAACATTAAGTAACAACCGAAGATAGTATTTCTCTCCCATTGACGGAGGCACATAATAAATTCGACCAATCGTCATCCCCGATTTACGGGGTTTCCATGCCTTTTCATTTTCATGCCACGTAAACATGGTAGGAAACTCAGCATATGTAAGACACCGCCCTTCTGGATAATTTCGATTTGCTGTCATCCACTCTGTGAACTTAGTCATCGCAGATGTAATACTATCAGCAACAATTGTCAGGTCTGCATTATCTTCAAAATATACTCTATTGCAGCCTTCTTCGTGAAAAGAAAGCCTTTCCACAGCGACTGAACGATAATGCATTTCCAATCCAAGTAGTTTCCAACATGCTTCCGAAGCAGAGATGTAACGACAACTGAGGTATTGTTCAATTTCGTTCTCATGTTCTAATATTGAACGGAAAGTTGTTCTGTTGTTTCGGCCTTCTATGACAACGGTTGCACGATCATGGCCTTTGTTAAGATAGTTAAAGAGATATTTCACCAGAGTACCTTGGTTGCACCATTCAACATTTATATGACACCCGTATTTGACAACCAAATCGACATTATGAGGAACAACCCAACGATTATCAAGCATTATATCTCGTCTTCCAACACGTGCATTTCTTCCATTGTTTGGCCGCTTATAACGGGGCCACCCATCACGCTTAATGATTGTGTCCTCACAAAACTCTTTTGGGTAACCTTTATCACATCGATTGTTTTTCATACAAGAGTTTGAAGGATTAAGGATTCCGCATGGTCCATGCATCATATGACCACGAACAGCTTCAAATGCAACCGGGTCATCCGCTTCAGACGGTAACTCTGCAGAGATGACGTGATCGATGACATCGGGTGAAAAAATCTTGTCATGTTCATGTAAAAACAGGATAGCGTGACAATGAGGCAATCCACGTTTTTGAAACTCTATCGTATAAATAACTGTTTACAGATGAAAAACAAAATGCATGTCAGAAGGAATGTCATGTGAGTAATAAATAAAAAAATGTATGTCACAAAACACGAACCAGCTTTCACTCTGCCAAAATGATGACCTTTTTTTATGTCCTCCATAAGCTCATCAAGCTTAATCTTAAAAACGCGTGCTATGATGTCTGGTCTATCATGCGCAGGTTGACCGGGTATGTTGTTTTCAACGTGACGTAGAATCTCAGGCCATCGTGGGTTGCACGTCATCGTTAGAAAAAGATCTGGAGGTCCAGCCCAGCGACATATAGCCATTGCATCTTGATATTGCTGTATCATATGTCTGGGCCCACCTGTAAACGACGATGGTAGTATCGTTCTTCGACCGATAGCTTCACCGTTTGTCTCCCCGTTGGCCACGTGATCATGTAGTCCTTGGTATAATTCTGATCGAATCGTGTGTTGATTTCTTTTGTACCACTCTAAATCATGATCAAGCACGGCTGCGTAAGCATCAACCACGTATGTATGAAACAATCGACCAGCTCTATGCAATCTACCCATTTCATTGATCCTGTATTGCAACCGGAAGCAATAATATTCTCTAAGGCTTAAGTTCTTTCTCCTAGTTGACTGCGGCACATTTAGAGGTATGTTTAAATGAAACCCATCCTCTCCAAATGGGAAAAGCAACGGATATTGCAATGCCATAAATTGTGGATGCAACTCAGATATTCGCTTCACATGATAAGTACCTCGTTCTTCAATAAGTACATCACGAGACTCTGCGGGATTTCCATCTCCTGGAACCAATGCAGCAACCTCAGAAGCAGTTGGTAAGTTATATTGTCGTCCATCTTTATGTCGGGTACCGAGCAGACGAAGAGTGACTGGGTGCATTGATAAATCAGAAAACCGTTCTCTTATCATCCTGTAAACTTTAACCAACGTATGGTTTTCATTAAGCATCGATATCAAATCCTGAACCAATAATCTAAGAATGCTGCCTTCAACGCCTGAAGAGGTTTGATTCAGCGCATAGAACCGGTTGTCTACTTCGTGCTCAGTGTCATAAATGTACAACTGTGCAAACCTAGGACGACCATCCGGATGTGTCGGTAATAAACTCCCAATCCGATGGTGATTATGTCCGTTCAACTCAAACACGTATGGTCCACTGCCATCATTTATATCATTGTTTATGGCTCCTCCAGTAGACGTGAAAGAAAACATTGCATTCAAAAGCTTTATATTCTTTCTGAAGACTTTTGAACGTTCCCCACTGTTATAATCCATTAACTCTTGTAACAATGGAGGAACCTCCGTAAGAAATGGCAGCTGCACCTTTCCTTCGCTGCAACACCTCGAAAACTTTGGATTCGATTCGGAAGAACGTTTCACTGTTCGCTCACCAAACCAAAATATTGCTTCACAGTACACGCATGTCTTTATGGCATCCCCACAGTCAGAGTACACTAACATCCGACCTGAGATGGAAACAGAAACATGTACATAACATGAACAATTATTATAAAACCATGTTTGACGATAGAAATGGAAAACACATGAAACAAACGATCTTACGATGTTGGCGTGCATTTCGATATGCATTTGAATGTGAAATGTTCTCTATTTGGTCCACAACACATCTGTCATGGGCTGGAGGATAAGTGTTCACCGAATTAACATGAATAATAGTCGAGCTACTTGGATTTGAAGGGAGTTGTATGCCCACTGATCCGGTAACAGTAGTTGGATTTTCACCCACATCCATGGTGGTTGTTGATGAATACATTTGGTGTGCTACTGGAAGAGATGTTGTTGATGCATGACCATCATTCGAACTCATCCCTGTAACTCACATGTTAATTACGTGTGACACGTAGTATTTGTATACACATACGGTAATAAAGGAAGATACACTCACGCGTTGAAATCCCTTGATAATTGATCATGCTTGAGAGATTTGTGACACATCCAGAACTTCCACCCACACGTGCTATCACATTACGATCATTTGATGGAGTATTTGATCGAGCTCTACGTGTACTTGGACGTGGTAATGGGGACACTGTACCGGGACAACTCACACTAACAACATTTGAATGTTGTGCGATCACACGTGGTCGACCTCTTCTCACTTGGGTACTTTGAGAGGAGCGACACACATTGGTGATATCATTCAAAACTGTTCGGGTAATAGAAACCGGATCTCCATTGATATCCATGCTGGTTCTTGAAGAATATAAAACGCGTGGTATCGACAGAGTTGTTGTCGATGATCGTGGTCGACCTCTTCTCACTTGGCTACTTTGAGACGGGCCACTAACATTGGTGATATCATTCAAAGCTCCAACATTTGATGTTGTGTTAGACGAAGCTTCGTTGAATGTTGAATGATGTGGTTCTATACCCACTGTTCGGGTAACAGAATCCGGAATTCCATTCATACCCATCATGGTTCTTGAAGAATATATGACACGTGGTATCGGAGGAGTTGTTGTCGAGGATCGTGGTCGACCTCTTCTCACTTGGCAACTTTGAGACGAGCCACGAACATTGGTGATATCATTTAAAGGTCCAACATTTGATGTTGTGTTGGACGAAACTTCGTTGGATCGAGAAGCATTGGTTATATTAAGTTGAGATGCACAATTTGAAGGGCCATCCAAATTCCCCATCGTACTTGTATTTGGATTACGGTTTTCATTCCGTATATGTCTCATATTTGTTAACTACAAAAGTGATTTCCTACCGGTAAATATTATCAGACAAAGTATATCACTAACAATTCAAGAACACCATGAAACTTAATAATAGCAAAGACATATATCAAATGAACATTAAAAACTTGGACATATAATACTCAAGAATTCGATTTACATAAACTGTGCATTTTTTTTTTCAATCCAAAAAAATTTAAACATGAAAACATAATATCATGTTTTAGTTTCACTTTAAATCTGTATGTTTAAGTTATTTACAAATTTGGTTATTGTCGATTTTTTCATATAAATTATGTTTGAAAATCTAGAAATATTGTTAGCGTCAGTTTACTTTCTATATATTCGGATATAAATAATATTATTAATAGACATATGTTTTGTACTATTAAAACATCATATAGTTTTAACACAACACGAAACATAGATTATATTTTTGCGTGCATTTATTTTTGATAAATATTGTGAAATACTTACAATTTTTTAATAATAATATTAACTAAAATTTTTAGTACTTGATGTTTTAAATCGATTTTAATTTTTTGAGCAAAAATCAAATCGTTTTTTTATTACTGATGTCATTAACTCAATTCTTTACTACATTAAATAAAATATGACGATCTAAATCATATTTGATATATTTTAAATTTTTGCATGTATAGTTTGCAATAATTTATGTTAAAAGAGTTTAAGATAACGTTGTTAATATCGTTCACTTTCTGTATATTATGATATAAATTGTATTATTAACATACATATATTTTGCATTATTCATGATAGATTTTGATAAATATTATGAAATAAACTTACAATTTTTTAATAACATTATGAACTCAAATTTTTAGTACTTTATATTCTAAATCGATTTTAATTTTTTTTGAGCAAAATCAAATTGATTTTTATTAATGATATCATTAACTCAATTCTTTATTACATTAATAAAACATTACAATTTTAATATATTTTGAATTATTTTTTTGCATGTATAGTTTGTAATAATTTATGTTTGAAAAGTTTAAGATAAGTTGTTAATATCGTTTTTGTTTATGTATATTCTGATATAAATTGTATTATTAACATACACATGTTTTGTATTATTAAAACATCGTATAGTTTTGATACAACACAAACATAGATTATATTTCTGTATGTATTTAATTTTGATAAATATTATGAAATAAACTTATAATTTTTTAATAATATTATTAACTCAAATTTTTAGTACTTGATGTCTTAAATCGATTTTAATCCTTTTGAGCAAAATCAAATCGACTTTTATTATTGATATTGTTGACTCAATTCTTTATTATATAAAATAAAATATGATGATAAATATATATATTATACATATTTTATATTTTAATTTTTTTTTTGCATGTATAGTTTGTAATAATTTATGTTGGAAAGGTTTATGATAACGTTGTTACGATCTTGTTACTTTCTGTATATTTCCTGATATAAATTGTATTATGAACATACGTATATTATGCATTATTCATGATAGAATTGCATATTTAATGAGCGCATATTCAGGTTGACTAAAGTAACATTGACAAATTAAGGAATGTAATTGTAAGTGCAATATTAAAGGATAGCTATTAAAATAGTAATTAAAAGATGTAAGTTTACACAAACCTTAAAGTCCAGCAGAAAACCTTTTAATCGTACGTTTCAAAGACTTTCAACAACCTGAACTAAATATATTAGCGGTCAAATAAATATATAGCAATTTAAAAGATGATTTATATTTAGCACAATATGCAAACATTATGAAACATTATAACTCAACAAATATATCATAAAGAACAGAAAGTTGATTGATTGAGTATAAAAATAAATCAAGTTCTAAATTTGGAACATAAATTATATATTAAAAATACATATAGCATTGGGCAACAATACCAGAAATGTAATGTGATTTAAATGCATTATTTCGAGTTAAAGGCTCTGGACCAAAAAACATGCAATCAATTCAAGTTGAACCCGTAAGTTCAATTAATAAAGATGAATCTTTATATATCATTGGGCAACAACATCAGAAATGTCATGTGAGTAAATACCGGACAATAGCTAAAAAGAAACTGGGTTGAACGGGTCCAAAAGTCACCCAAAGTGTATTCTTAATAACAATTTTCGTCCCTTTCTTTTCATGAATTTTGATTTTCGTTTTTAAATTTAAATTTTAAACCTTAATTTCATAAATGATGATGTTAGTATATTGTGTGTAAAGATGACATTACAACTGCATCATGGCTGATTTCATAAAACACTTGAGGGTCACACCGATGAGCACAACTGAGCAGATGCAATTAAACTATTGAATAAATAATATTGGATATTATTTATGACACGAAATGATCATTGAAGATTAAATTAATGTATGATTAGTTATATCTCAAAGTACGGGGACTAAAAGTACATATTAGATATGGTAGTAATTTAATTGTCATCTCGGGATAATTAAATAATTATATCTAGTGTTTTTATTTATTATTGGATATGAAATAAAAGACACATTTTATTGGAATTGATAGTATCATCTAATTATTGGATAACTGGATGAATAGTATAAACAATAAATAAGAGAAGATAATTTTAAATATGATAGAGTGATTGATAGATTATGAGAAAAAATGTATAAAAGAGTATTATGATTTAAGGGTAGAGAATGATAGAGATAGTTATATAAGTTTAAAATAATAAGAAGAGTATTAAGATATATATCATATTTATATTTCTAGTTTTAGTATATATAAGATATACATATATATAGATATATATAGTAGTATATATTAGAGTAGATAGATATATATATATAGAATATGGTTTCGTGGGAGTACCTAAAAAGGCAGAGTACCGTGAGTAGTATGTGAAGACACGGAGTTAAGGATATGAACATGCTCCGAAAAAAGTTTTTGTTTTTAATTTTTTTTCATTGCATTTAGATACAAATATATAAGCATATTGTAAAAGAATTAATAATACGCATTCACATCTTCCGGAGCCTCTTAAAAGTCATGTGACGTGGAAAAATCATAGTGAACATGCGTTAATGTGAACTACGTTCACAACAGTGCAGTCATTGAACTTAGCCACGTTTCACATAGTTATAAGTGTGTGTTTTTATATGTGATTTTTTTGCAAATAGTCTTATATTATTATTTAAACATGATTAATGAAAAAAATTTTCAAAAAAGAATTTTAAGCGAGGTACTTTCCGGTACTCCGCAAAGCTAGTGGTAACTCATTGAACCCAAATTCTATAGATATATATTATAATATATATATATTATATATATATATATATATATATAATATATATATATATATATATATATAAGATTATATATATAGACACACCACACATATATATATATATACATATATATAAACACACACACACATAGCATACGAACGGCGTCTTCATATATGTGAAAACAAACATATAAATAAACACTTTCGAGGGTTTGTGAAGCTGGGTGCACGCAAACACACAAGGTGTGTGTGGGGTGGCCTACGGCCGTACGAACCAAACAAACGAACGCAATTAAGTGTTTGGTTTTCCCGTTCTTCGTGGTTTTATTGCATATCTGGGTCCGCTCGAGTCGTGTCATCACGGTGGATACCTAGAGCGTCTCGTTCGTGTATTCGTGTCATAGATACAAAGGTACGGATTTTATTGCTTTTCTCATTTACTTATCTAATGCATACTTGATGATCCGTGTACGAATTCGTTATTTTTTAAAAGCTGACGCTGTGCGTGTAAATAAGTGAATGTTTATGTTTGTCATGAAAAAACGATACGAATTCACACAAAGTGGTATCGAGAGGTCTCTCAGTAACATAATGATAGTATTATTCGAGTATTTAGGTCCAATGACATCTTAAAGTTTCGATTTTTAATAACTTAAAATTGGTTTAATACGGTCGAAAATCATAAGTAAAATGTTTAAGGTTTTGATTTGGGCTTGGAGAAAATCGACGCAAAGGTTTTGGAACCCTTATGGGGATGCGCGCCAACCTGGAGTTCCTCGGAACTCGGGATTTTTAAAAAAACCTTAGTTCTTTTATTTAGTTGATGTTTAATTGTTAAAAGGGTTAATTGATTAAAAGTTGGAAAATGTAAAACGTTTCGGTTCGCAAATCAGATCTAGAGATTTCGGCCATGGATTGAGACCACATGAACTTCGGTTGTGATGTGGTAACCGAGGTGATGGATTATTTGGTTTCAGTCGGTCGTTTAAGATTTCACGGTTAAACTCGAACGGGATTAAATTAAATCGGTAAACGAATCATAAATCAAAAGTGTTTGGTGATTAATATTTAGACATTTGGTGACAAAATATATGTAAATATGTTTTCGGTTTTATAACTTTAAAGTGGAGACCTTATTAGTTTATAAAATTCACAAATCGGTTTAAATATTATTCGATTCGATAATTAACGATTAATTGGGAATAATGGAAATTGAAGTTCAAATGAGGTGATGAATGGCTTTTTTCCGATTAATTTCATGCCGTCAAAGGGTTTAATACCCTACTTGTTTTCGGTTCATATGGTTATTGAACCCGAGTATGAGTGCGGATTGTTGTAACAAAGTTGGTTTGTTTCCGTTTCCGGTATTCGTCGTTTAATTAAATCTGTTAATTAAAAATTAAGTTTTAATTTAATTTTGAAATTAAAATTAATGGTAAGTTTATTTATAAAACTAGTTTAATTATGCATTTAATATTAGTTCCATAAAATGCATATTAAATTAAGGGAGTTTATTTAGGATTGCTATTGTCGCAAATTGATGAAATCGTGACTTTGAGTTTTCATGCGCGGAATCATGGTGTAAAATGTTTTGAGATGTAATCGCGACATTAACGTGTGTTTTGTTTGCGTAGAAATCGTTTAAAACCTAAAGAAAAGTTTTTTGGGTGTTATTTAAGATGATCAAATTTTGGTAATTGTTTATTAGAAATTTGACATTTTAAAATAAGTTTAGTTATTTATTTTGAAAAGTGTTTCAATTAAATAATAGTTTAATTGATAATTATTTAAAGGAAAGTTTAAATTATTTTTCAAGATTAGTTTAAAAATAAAACGAGAAGTTATTAAAGGTTTGTTTAAATAAAAAGTTTCTTTCTTCTTAAAATAGTAAGGTTTAAGTGTCATCAACAAAAGCTGTTCGAATTGTTAATTGAATATTTTAAGAAAAGTATAGTTATGAATCCAAGGAGATGCAAAAATGGAATTAAATTTTGAAATTTTTCGGAAAAAAAAAGTTTCTGCTAATTATGGAAAGGGTTTTTTCCTAATTTTTGAGAGTTACGAAAATACGAAACGAACCGATTAAATTAAGAACGAAGAGTGGAACATGAAATTACTTTCAAATTAATGGTAGATTTTTAATTGGTCTGAATTATTTCATGGCGAGATGAAAATGAAATTCTGGTTATCAGTATGCTTTAACTGGCTTTAATTTATGTTTGTGGACTAGTCGAGCCTTGAGACCCGCTTGTTTTGTGATGGTTGGTTGGTTAACTCAATGTTTGCTATTTTTTATTAATTGGTTTTTTTTGGAGGCCAGACGCCATTGGAATCCCCGGGTTTTTGTGTAATCTTAATAGGTGAAAATAGGCAAATGTAATTTAGATTAAAAGTGAATGAAAAAAAATCTTGGAGAAGATGTCCATCAAGAAGTAGGGTCATAAATCAGCAAGGACGCGCGGTGACATGAATCGATGCGGAGGCTAGTGGGAGCTGAAAGAGTTCAACTTCTGCCTTGTTGGGGTGATTTTGTCCCTTAGAGGTTTGACCTAATTGGTTTGGTCCGTATGGCGCTCTGAAAACCAATTAGTTTCGGGCAAGGCTAAGGTCACCATGTGGTTGTATGTGTTAATTTCTTTAGCGTTGCGTGGGGGGGGGGGGGGGGGGGGGGGGGGGGGGTGCGGGGGGGGGGGGGGGGGGGTAGCTGCGGGGTTGTGTGACAAATATGATAAATAAAAGAAATCAAAACTACAATCATTTTTGATGAAAAATTAAAGTATTGAAAAAAAAAGGAAGTTGTAAATTGGAAACTTTAATTTTTTGTCAGGTGGTTAGATAGGACATTTTTATGAATTAAGTGTTTTCAAATTAAAGGATTTTTAATTTAAAATTGTCATATTGATCAAAGAGTTTGAAATTCCTTATTCTTAAAACTGGACAATTAACTGAATTGTTTACACCAGAATAGGTGGTGTCTAGGACGTCTTGCGCGGAGCGTGGAAGGTCCCAAAGGTTTAGACCCAAAGGAATCCTGCCCGCAGACTAACCTGACTGGTCCACTAGTTCTTGGTAAGAGACATGTTTATAAACCCAAATTAAAAAAGCTGACACAACCAAAAACGGTCCATAAAGTGGCACTCACGATGACCCGGTCCGTCGTAAGTAGGTCAGCCTTCGTTGGTGCTTTACGCCGCAAACTTCGGAGAGCTGTGCGGTAAGCAAAATGCGGATCCTAAGTGAACTTGGGCCCAATTTTTGGGAAACTTGCAGTTGTTATTGGTGTGTGTCAGTGGTGGTTCCTCAGTAGACTGTGTGCCCCAAGGTGTGATGAAGAGTAAACATGATATTTAGAAATCGAAATCGCATAAGATCCTCTAAGAGTTGCAAAGGGGTGGTAGTGGTAATAAAGTTGCTGGCATGAGTCGCTTTTCGGTAGGTCAGCTCCGTTGGGTGGCAGAATAAGTAAAATGGTTCTAGGAGGAAAATCATTTTCTAAATTTTTGGGTTATTGATTTAATTAATGGTAATCAAATAATGATTTTTGAAAAATTGTTTAAGATGGTGAAAAGAAAGAGGTAGAAGCGGTTTAATAAAACAATGACAATAAACAGGAACAACAAAATGATAACGTCAAATATCCTTCCCTTCCCACTTGAAAATCCTCCCAAAAGCACATGGTTGGCTCTACTTTGAGGTCCATTTCGGGATAAGAGAACTCAAAAAAGGCAGACTCCTGAACTGGGGTAAAATTCTGACAAATGAATCTGAGTACAGGGTGAAAGTCGTATAGTTGGAAAGGGCACTAAACCTGCTCCTGCAGATACTGCTAAGTTGAGGAGAGAAATCTCCACAAGAAGCACTCTGAGGATTCGGTCAATGTTGCATGTCTAATCTGAGCGACATGACATCTTGACCCTGCGGACTAGCCTTATGACGTCTCACATGCAGCTTGGACAGATGTTATTGGCCAGCTAAAGGAGATGGTTCCAGACTCAGGCCTCGGCTGAAAAGATATACGACAAGGGTCTGAGCTCCTGCAAATGGCAAGAAGGAAAATAACTGTTAAAATCCCATGGCCGTGAAGATGAAGGTTATCTGGATCATATTCAGACTTGGTTACCCGTGAACACAGGACAGGACCACGAATCTAATGCTCAATCCTTAGTGAAATGAATTTTAGAGCAATTTGTAATTTTGTTAGCATATGCACGGAGAAAGATGATCAGTGGGCTGCATCGGATGCTATAGACGCGGAGGGAGTGATTGAGGAGAGAATATAGGGAAATGAGACGGAAAGGAAAGTAAGTTTCCAAGCCGGAGGTTAAAGCTAACAAGTAGCTAAAACCGTAGAACAGATAAGATCAAATCCAAGGATGACAAATTCTTTGAGTGCTATGAACTGGGCAATGGGAAGGAATTGTCCCAAGACTTGAACGGTCAAGGTGACCGCATTGAGACTTCGTGTATCTGAATCAGTCACTTCTATTGTTCTTTTCTTGGATATGTGATACCCAATTGAAGAACAAAGTTTCATGCATAATGTCTGAATGACTAAAAGGAAGTGAAAATTGATGAAGATTCATGGGAGCAAGAGGACATCTAGAGAATACTCACTACTGGCTGGACCTAGTTTCTGTCAGCAATAGTTTTCATGGTGTAGTATACAATGATTGAATTCTTGCAAGAATTTTAGGGATAAATAAAGAATTTTGGAGTTAAAAAGTTGTTGCTTGAATTCCTATTTTTAAGATTACAAAGCCATATTTAGAGACTATTGATTCAAGTAGAGCTTGATAGTAAACTTGTCATGGAGATTGGACAAGCTAGTGTCATATTCAGATAAAAAGGGTTACCAGTTGTTTTGTGTAAATTGTTCAAAGTGGTCATGCAGTTTACATTGAACGTGTTAATTCTTGAAAGTTTAGTTCAAGAGATTATATGGAGTTGGATAGTCCCCCCCCCCCCCCAGCCTGTGATTATATAGAAACCAAATAAAATGGCAGAATTAAATGTAAAGGAGTTAACATGGAGGTTAATTACGTCACGTCCTTGTCAGAAATAATTAAGACTTGAGAAGTCAGAATTATTAGACAAGAATAAATCGTATTTTATAAAATTAAATGTGAAATGTATACAACTTTTGTGATGGTTATCAAGTAATAGCCTTTGACTGTTTAAAACACTCGTCGCGCAAACTGGATGGAACACCACAACAAATGTTAGTAGATAAACCAGGTTTCTGGTGGTTAATGGAGACAATATCACAAATGGTGAACACAATGTTATAAAGGATATCTTGTTAAGATATAGATAAACTGCATACTGTCATATTCAAGTCTAAACATCTAAACGTATCCACGAGTAGCAATTTCTTGAATTGCTAGAGATCCTAAACTTTAATCATGGCGTCTTTATAAGGATGTACCATTCCTCTAAAAATAATGGATGAAGTTGTAAGGAGATTCAGATTGATCGAAATAATATTACAATAACTTGTAATAAGAACTAGTGTAATTGTTTCAAGATAACGTAATGGAAGTTAAGTCAGTTAACTATGAGAAACACTGGCCCACTAAAATATCATGTCGGAAATTAATTTTCGATAGATCGTGTTACCGTTACAGTTGATTGAAAGGAACAGTAGCATTAATTGATGGAAGTCATGTTGTGTTTATTGAGATAAAGGATAGTAACATGATATCTATTTAATGTCGTTCATTTTGGCATGTTTTAGAAATCCAAGAATAAATTTGAAGTTATTCTAAAACTATTTTCATAGCTGGCCTGTGGTTGTCGTGGGAACCACAACGAAATTAAAAGGCTACGTGGTTTTTTTGGTTGAGATTCTGGGGATGAATATAGCAAGGTTGGACCAAATTCACAGGTATTTGTGGGCGAGCAAATATTTGGATTGACCCAGCGATTGAGACCACTTTGTGGATCATAGTCATGAGTAATCTCAAAAGTAATCCTTAGTACCTGAGATGTCTACGTACTTGGTGCGGGTGCTGCTGTAAATTTGGTCTAAAACCTAACGTCAAATCCGTAACTGGGGTGATCATAACGTTCGAGGCTGGTTGCAGTGG